>SKCR01024847.1:0-334487 GCA_019454045.1 Zanthoxylum bungeanum
TGAGTAAATATCCAATCACTGAGTAGCTTTTTTCAAGTCAAGAGATTTAACAACCAACATACATATCCTATAAATCATGCATCAGCTTATTAATTATGCAATCTGAAGTAGAAATTTACAAAATCATTATAAATCTTAAACTACAGATACTATCACAACTGCTCCCAGTAACAATTCCTAATCATTCAAATAGCATTAGAACAAAATAGGGACATAAATTCCAATAAAAACTAACAAGTCCCACTATAACAACAATTCCGGAAGGAAAAAAAACCCTTTTTTTTTTCCATTTTACAGGAGAAAAGAACATGAAAACAACAGGGCCGCGTATATTCACATTCCAATCTTAACAAAACTTTACTATAAGGGTAAAGCGTCAGATATAATAAAACCCTAAATCGAAAACGAAATTAAAAACTGAAAAGAGACGAGAAGATAAGAGAAGAGAACTCACGAGATGAGATGTAAAAGGTTGGTCGATCGGCGCGAGATTCTGGTCAAAGGAGAATGAGACAAAACTGGTTAACTATTACTGGCTGCTGCTGCTAACACACCACACGCCCTTCTTCTGTTCAATCTTTTCCTCATTCTTGCTTTTTGGGCCTGAATGGGCTTTCTACTAAAGCCCCATTATATGGGCTTCTGTTGTCCACAAAAGCCCATTTATCCGGCCGGGTCTATAGATCAGATCCGCGTATCAGGTTTTTTGGGGGTTAATAACATTAAACCACCCTCATTTTAATAAAATTGACACTAAAGAGAAATAAAACGAAATTATCCTTTTAGCCGACAGACAGAAGAGAAGTAGAGAACAGAAGCAAAACCAAAATCCGAAACAAGTGCAAAGCAAAACTGCGGAAATGAACAAAAAACCATTGGCGCCCAACTCTTGTGCTCCTCAAACTTTGTTCTTCAAGAAGCATTCTCTTACCCTCTTTTATATTTTTTTTAACGTATATAAAAGAGAAAGAAACATTGTATGGATTCATGAACTTGAGTAAAAATGGCAAGATTTGGTCATCACAAGCACACTTACACGAAAACAGGGGGGTGGTTTTTATGTGTTCTTGGTCTTTTAGGAGCTGCACTCATTGCAGATTTCATGTGGGCTTCTTCTTCTTCTTCTTCTTCTTCTTCTTCTTCTTCTTCTTCTTCTGCATATTTATCAATCTCATCCAACTGGGTTCTTGAGAAATCAGGTGTTAATGATACCAAAATTGATCACCAGGTTCAAGTTCTCTTCTTCTTGAGCTTCTAGTTAAAATACTTGATTTTTGTTTTTGGTTGATGAATTTTTAGTTTTGCCTCATGTCTGGTTGCTGATAACAAAACTCTCATGAAAATTTTGAGACGCGAGGTTTTAAGTCAGTCTCTTAATCATACTTAATTATATGGGTAATGATATTTGAAGAAAAGGTGTGACGTGACAGTGACAAAATGTTGTTTAAAAGCAATTTTAACAAATAATGATTAATTTTTGTCACCTTTTATACGTTTATCATTTTTCTAATTATATTGCTGCTATTCCTCACTAAACTGTGACATTGCTTTTCAAATTGAATGAATTTGATTATTGGTGAATTGATGATTAATCTGCTATCTGTAGAGAGAATCAGTAGCTGTGAAAGACATGGAGGACCGGGTTAATGGGAGATCCTTATCGGCAACATTTGCTGATTTACCAGCACCGGATTTAGAATGGGAGCAAATGCCATCAGCACCGGTGCCTCGTCTTGATGGAGCAGCTATACAGATTAAGAATCTGTTTTATGTTTTTGCAGGATATGGTAGTCTTGACTATGTGAGCATTTTTTTCATATCTCGAAACCATTAGCATATTTCATTTTTGAACGAATGCTGAGATTATTTTGCTAAGTATTAATTGACATCTTGGAACATTTGAATTGGGATCCTGGTATCTTAGATTTCACAACGGAATGTTGTTTCTGTGCTTTCAACATTGATGTGTTTGTTTATGCCTGTGTTTTTGCCCATTAGGTGCATTCTCATGTAGACGTATACAATTTCGCAATTAACAAATGGGTAGATAGATTTGATATGCCAAAACAGATGGCACATTCACACTTGGGAGTGGTAAGCGATGGAAGATACATATATGTGGTTTCAGGACAATATGGCCCTCAATGCAGAGGGCCTACATCTCGTACATTTGTTCTTGACACTGAAACAAGGAAATGGGACAGCATGCCCCCATTACCATCTCCCAGGTATGTGTCTTGGATCCTATCAGTTGCTTGCTGGTGATATCAGATGAAACATTTTAACATGGGAAATTTCAGGTATTCTCCAGCAACCCAATTATGGAGAGGTCGGCTTCATGTAATGGGTGGCAGCAAAGAGAACCGCCACACGCCTGGATTGGAGCACTGGAGTATTGCAGTAAAGGATGGAAGAGCATCGGAGAAAGAGTGGCGAAGTGAAATTCCTGTTCCTCGCGGAGGACCACATAGGTTTGTGGGTTTTCCCTCATGTTATATATTTGTCATTCATTTTCTAGTATGGAGGATTTAAACTTTTATGTGATTCAAGTCCCATGAAAAGGAATATAATTTCAACTCGGATTTGCGCACATTTCCTGATCATGAAGGTCACTTTCTAACAGGTCTTGCGTTGTGATGAATGATCGGCTTTTTGTTATTGGTGGTCAAGAGGGTGATTTCATGGCCAAACCTGGGTCACCAATTTTTAAATGCTCACGCAGGCATGAGGTATATGAGATGATCATCATGTTTTGGTTGCGATCATATTGTGATGTTCATGTATATCATTAGTAAGTCTCATTATGGGATTATTTTCATTTCTGTTTCAGGTAGTATATGCTGATGTTTACATGTTGGATGATGAAATGAAGTGGAAAGTGTTACCTCCAATGCCAAAGCCCAACTCTCATATAGAGTGTGCTTGGGTAATCGTCAATAATTCAATTATCATAACCGGAGGTACAACAGAAAAGAACCCAGTGACCAAACGGATGATCCTAGTCGGGGAAGTGTTTCAATTCCATTTAGAGTCACTGGTAATGGTTTATTTTTGGGGTGTGTTTTATTTAGGTTTCTCGTTAGCCAAAAGAGTTTGCAGTCACATTCCAGTAACATAAATGGTGTGTCCTATATTTCTGATGGCAGTGATTTCTTCTATTGTCAATTGCAGTCATGGTCAGTGATCGGAAAACTTCCTTACCGCGTAAAAACCACCTTGACTGGCTTCTGGGATGGATGGCTGTATTTTACATCCGGGCAGCGAGACAGAGGACCAGACAATCCACAGCCAAGGAAGGTCATCGGAGAAATGTGGCGAACCAAATTGCATTTTTGATTTTTGATTTATTTATTTTTTTAAAATTTATTACCTTCTACACACCTTATAAGATTTTGATAGGTTCAGAATTTGACATTTTGATATTTGAATTAGGTCAATTTTGCAAATTCTTTCCTAAAGCCAGATTCATTCTTCTATATAATAGTATAATGGTGTATGTTGGTAACACTGACTGAAAAAAATCATATGGATCATCATAGCTGACATCTTCCTGTTATATTACACCTCAAAGTTTTAGGGCTCATGAGCATTGAGCACTTCATCAACCCCATTCTAATACTAGAAATTCAAGGATCATGCACACTTTGTGACATTTCAATGCTACAAAAACCATACCAAAGCACAGATCAAGTTACTCAAATCAAGGCATACGTTGTGTTTTTTTTTTTTTTGGAATCATTAGAAATCCTCCAAAAGGTCATGCCCTACATCACCAAGTCACACTCATTGGTTAATAATAAGGAAATTATCAATTTTCCATCAAGAGATTTGACCAAAGTACAAATAAACTCAAAGATTTTTGAAATGTTTAATTTTCCACGGGAAATTTAAAAAGTAGTCATTTTTCCACTTAAATGTTAACAATGTTAGAATTTTGCTCACATCACTAGGATATTTTGGTTATTTGATAATGGAAAAATGAATACTCTTTATACTTCGGGTGAAAAATGAATATTTTTTGAACTTCGAGTGGAAAAAAGAATACTTTAAAAGATGTTGATAAATTTCAAGTAAATAAAATAGTGAATTTTCAAGTGTTTATAATAATTTAGATAGAAAATTTTAAAATTTAGTCCACGTACCTCCTTTTTAGTGAAGATTAATCTTTAAAACTATATATGTATGGATGAAAATTATACCAAAAAATATTCCGATCTGGATCCTCATTAATAAATATAAAAAAAAAATAACAATAACAATAAGAAAATAAAAAATAATTTATAATTAATTTATAATTTTATTATATTTTTATATTTAAGTTTAGATTATATATGGATGGATTATGAATTGTAGATATTGTTTTAGATGTATTTATGGATGGATTATAAATTGTAGATATTGTTTTAGATGTTAAATTGGTATTGTTTAATTATGAATATTATTTTATTTTAATTTTAAATACTTAAAATTAAATAACTTTTAAAATAAATATGAATTTTTAATGTATCTGGATATTCAAAAATCCACACAAATTATACATGCATCTAGATCCACAAAATGTAATGCACATCCATATATGAATCTATGCGCATCCGGTTATGTATTTTATTATCCAAAACTATATGTCATTTTTTTTCTTTTTCTATGGGCAAGATTGTCTTTTCTCATTCATTTGAACTCTATGAATATTTTAGACGAATGAATCCGTCTCTAGATCTATGCAGATCTTAGAAATCCAAATCCCGATTAGTATTTATTTTTATTAATATGGATTCATATATTTTTGAATATTTCTGGGCATAACTGTCATCTCTACATATAGTAGTTGAAAACATTAATTTCCACCACAAAATGACCGATTGAGACACATTTCACTTTTTTAAAAAAAAATTTATATACAAATACATTATAAACACTTGAAAATTTACAATTTTTTCACTTATATCTATCATTATTTAAACTTCATCCATTATCAAATGATCAAAATATTCTTATGATATCAACAAAATTCTGACACCATTAACGTCTAAATAAAAAGTGAACATTCTTTGAACTTTATGTGGAAAATTAAACAAATTGAATATTTCAAAAATCTTTGAATTTGACAGCATTTTAACCAATCTTTAGGTGTAAAATTGATAATTTCCTCATTCTAAGTTGCAAATCCAAATGACCCTATCCCCCACTTAGGGAATGGCAATTGAGAAATTCTTTATCGATTATGATTCAAAATGAAAAACATTCCCAAACCCGACCAATTTTTTGAATAAAAAAAAAAAAAAATCTTAATCTCGACCGAATTTTTTGTTTCAATATAAAAAAATATATCGAATCCTAACTGATTTTTTGAATCAAGCCAAAAAAAAATACTAAATCCCGACTCGATTTTTCATTCTAAGGAAAAAATCACCTTAAATTCTGACCAACATAAAAAAGGACTCTTGGATCATGCGAAGCTGACCCGTGATTTTTGACTTGATAGCCGACCAAGTTTATTACAGAATCACAAAATTACTAAAATATACAGTAGACAATGGTCATCCAGAACTCCATTTACAAAGAATGGCCAAAGCATCTGTACAAACCCACAATGAACATGCTGATTTTTTATCCCCACCCACTCTACCAAATGACAATTTTCTATGTGCGCTTAAGATTACCAGAGTAAACAAAATGGATTTAAACTGCTCCCAATCACATGAACAAGTTCCCTTCAACACCTAACTGCCAGTGACAATTACCTGTAATCTTTGGTTGCCTTCAGCAGTACCTGCTTAAATCTCACTGCAAACAAGAAAATAAACTGAATTTATTTAGAGGACAAAACTATGTGATCATTCAATGACGCAAAAGATGCATCCATCAATTAATCATACTTTACCAACCAGGCCAACGACTTTTAAATAAACTAGTCTTTCCAAACTAATTCACACTTTGCAACCAGGCCACGCGAAAGTGCAATGCCATCCAGCCATCTAGCATCTTCAAAGGTATCATAGGGCTTTTATCAATGTTATTTTTCCCTTTTACTAGACATGGTCATTGAGTAGTTTTAGGAATTCTTATTTTGTTATTTTTTTGCTTTTAAGCGAAAAAATGGTTTGATGGAGTGTTCTGACCTATATAAAATGCATGTCATCTATTAACTTGGCTTATCATGCACATTTACATGAGAAAAAATATATATCATGAAGTTTGTACTTTGAAGGTTTCACTCCACTGACCTGTTTTACGTTCTCCCTACTAGAACTGATACTGCAAAGCAGTTTCACAAATTTGCAAAACCACTTGGTAATTTCTGCAAAAGTTATCACAATTAATATAAATCTGATGAACCCCCAGAGAAGCAACATTCATGCAGCAGTTCGTAAGCATGTGAGTTTGTGCATGTGACTGAGAGAGAGAGAGAGATGCCTTTCATTTCAATAAAGGAGCATGAGGTGCCGGACAAGGAGAAACAGTGAGGTCAGGTAACTGTTCTATCATATCTACTGTTGCCTGCAGGCATCCGGTTAGCATTTTCTTTTCCATCCTCACAAGATGAGTAGCAACTTGCCTCTTAGGGTGCAAGTTAGAATCTGTCAACTGATGAAATGAAAACATTTCAAGCAGAACCTAGTCAACAACAGATTAGGACTAAACAACCAAAAGATATTAAGCAAACATTACCAAAGCCTCATCTTCACTCAACGTAGTTGGGTAGCCAGCTAGTCTTGCCTTGAAATAATCAGCAAGTTGGTCTAACACTGCCCGTTCCATACAAGGACTCACCTATAAGATCCCAAAAATCGTACTGTCAAATATTTCATTCCCTATTTAAATAGATTATATTTAGCATTTAGAAATTTTGCCTGGATTATAAATTTATTATGAACTGAAAAAAACACAGTTAAAACTAGCCAACTTAAATATAAAGAAAAAAGCAAAGCCATAACAACACAATCAATTGGATCCTAGTCCCAAATAATTACACGAGAAAAAATGGATGAGGAGAGATGGTAAGCAATAATAGAAACATTTATCATGGAAACAAGACTAATTAAGGTCCTTTTAAGAATATGTTTGGCTATCAATTCTAAAGTCACTTGAATTGTACATCGAGTATGCTAAGTTTCATTTCAAGTTTTAGAAACATTTAAGAATCTGATATACAGATTTCATTAGGCCAAAAACGAAAAAGAGAAGAGACATCACGAAAGAGATGAACTTACAGGGCAAATTGGACCTTGAGAAGAAATGACAGATTGCATCTCAGATTTATCAGACACATAGCCCAATCGCAAATAAGGAAGCATATCTGCGATGGCTTCTTTTTCCCTCCCCGCATGCACCTGCAGAGGCATCTCATTAAATAAAACAAATACAGAAAACTTCATTAATAGTGTTAAGAGTTTAGCTCCATACATGAAAAACTTGCACTGATAATTTGCCGTTTCTTTGGGCAACCATTCTCTTATCCTGATATTGAGGATCCTCAGTATTCAAAGCTGCCTGGAACATGTTGTACAAAAAGCATAACAAGATTGACTTTTCAATAGCAAAATAGCTTATGAGATAACAAAGGTAAAAGATTATACTTCAACCACTAAACGATCATATGGATTATCTTCATCAACAAAACCATAGTTTATGAGCAATTTTGAATTAGGCTGAGGACCACACCTGCAAATTATAAACTCTATGTTATACTGTTTACCTACAAAAGGTGGCACAAGGAGGCAAGTATTCATTACCCAAAAAGGACTAAAAGAGCAACTTGAAATCACAGCCAGTAAGCATATGTCATACCATACAACAATAGATTCTCCAGCCTTGTATGGACGATCAACCACCAATTGAACAGCATCATCAACAGCAGTTAACATTGCCTTGCAGCTGCTACTGTAAGCTAGCAATGGAGGTCCAAGCGGAACCAGAGCAAATCTCCGAGCCAAACTGACTTTCTGAGAAGAAAAAGGGCATTAGTTTATCATTAGAATGCTTATTTTATAAAGGGGGAAAAAGAGAGTAAAAAATGTCTGAGCATCTTTTTATCTCTTATATTTATAATTATTACTTTTTTTTTCTTTCCTTTTCTTTTTGATTATGTGTAGGATAAAGGTTGGGTGGGGTCGCTGTACATGATGTTTGGAGATGGACCAAATGGCTAGTAAATGATTCAGTTACCATTTATGATGCAGCCACAACACCATATATTAAACATCAGTTCAGTTATAACAACTTAAAATTGGCTGTTATAACAAAACGCAGCTCTAATGATTAGCATCTGATAGCATTATTATTTGCAGTAAAGTAATGCAAACATTTTCCATTCACTACTGATTTATCAACTATATCGATCCCATAAATTTGAAGCCAAACAGAAGGCCTGCCATGTAAACACGTGAAACATACAGACAAACACCTGTCATTGTCTAATAATTCATATATGTCACGAGGGTTAAAAATGGAGGGATGAGATTATCCTAGCTAAACGATCAAATACCTGCAAGTGCACCACACAAGACTGGACAGCAACAAAAGCTTGTTTGAAAATCTCAAATGTAAAGGCTTCGGTTGGTATATCATATGGGTATTGCTGCAAAATGTATGTAAAGCAATCAACTTATGTCAGATCATGACTCCTATGAGTCCATGACAAGTACTAAAGCACAAAGATTTTAGAACATCAAAACAAAAAGTAATTATTTCCAATTTCATTAAGACAAATGCAAGATCACCTGAAATAGAGACCCAGCCATAAACCAGACGGTGTCAAGCTCATTGTATTCTCTTTTGATTCCTTCAGCTCTCTCAATAACTTCAGCCTAAGTCATAAACCCCAGAACATTATCTTAAAACCTTTTGGGAGGTGGGACCACTAAAAACAATGATAAACCTCAGATATGTCAGGAAGGCATGTAGAACAATGTTATTAACACTAATCTTTCAACAGCTAAATGAACAAGCAAAAAATACCTTGGTGGGGCTACCTGTCAGGTAAGCCAATTCTGCTTCGGACCATAGAAGTGGCGATTCCACAGCTAGTTGGCCTCTCCCTCGCTGACGATCAAGTTCTCTGATATATGGATACCAAAATGACTTTTTTCCTTGTTTCTTCTCGTACATTAGATACAATGCTAAGCATGCCAACTCCGACAATTTGTTCGTAGTCAGTAGTTCCGCTGCATAATAGTCAAGCAGATGGAAACAAATCATACACCTAAATCAAATTTCTTATAACTGCATTTGATTAAAATAGTTAACGTTGACAAATGACGTCATAATAGCATAGTTGACCATGGCATAAAACAGACCCGATTGACTTTGTCGCAAAGCAACTGTTACATAATCATTGAAATGTTCAAAATTGCTGTAAGCTACAAACATAGAATGCACTAAACTAAGCATTAGCCTTCTCTTATAAAGTTAAAAACCATTATAACTAGGTTACTTCACTCTGGTCCATACCACTATTATAGCTCAAAGGAGTTAATCCAATGTAAATGTATCGTCAAAATATCATTTAAAGAAAGCTGCTGATATAAATTTAAATCCATGGTTAACTAGTATGCCCCACAGACCGTTCAATTCATAATTGCTTCTGCCACACAGTTGGAAATATTTAGCATGGCAGGCTGGTGTTTGCCTTTGAGGATGACGAATTAACCTTTGGAGAGGAACATAAGGATGTTTGAGGATGCTACAGAGGAAGGCTGTGATTTCCTTTGCAACAGCATGTTTCTTTTGTATCTATTAGGCATCAGTTTCTACTGAGTTCAAGGGTATTTATTTCATTTTTATTAATTGAAATTGGGAACTGACGTCAAATGATATCTCTCTCTGGTATAGGCTCTTTTTCCCAAGTGTCCATTTTCTAAAGTGCGAAGCAAACATTACAAATAGAAACCATGTAGCCGAATTAATTAGTATCAGGCACAAGAACAAATGAGCAAATCCAAACCACAAGTCTCTCAAGTGATTGCCCTTAACCTTTATCCATAATTCCATATCAATTAAAAATGCTCACTGTCTCAACCAATTAAATCTCAACACAAGCGCTTTTTCCAAGATTGACAACAAAATGCACCATTTACTTTTGAAAATAAATAAATGAATGAATTGAACAAAATGCATCAACAAAACAATGCACCTTACCAATGGTCTCGTTCCCTAGCACTCTCTCAAGCGTCACTACCAACGAATTCGGCACAGAGATTGCCACATCACCCGCCTATTTCAAAGGGGAAAAAAATATCATAAAACTATAACTGAAGAAACAAAAAGCAAACACACAAGATTCAACACAGAATTCAACCTGAAGATCTTCACTGGCAGCAACGTAATGTATAGGCCTGTGTTTCTCATCATGAGAAGGCTTCTCTTTAAGAACAACTTTACAAGGAGGCAATCCGTTCTTGTGCATCCAAGATTTCAAGTCACCAAACTCCTCATCTTTCTTGCTAACAACTTCGCGCGACCCATCCACTAAAGTATCAGACCCGGAGACCCGAACTGAGAACCGGTTTTTCCGACGAACCAGACGAAATGAAGACGAGAAATTAGGGTTTCTGTTGACTGAGATTAAGATAGTGGACGCAATTGATAGAGGGTGAGGCGGAGACCGAATTGGCGGCGAAATGCATTTGCTGCTATGTAAAGAACATGAAGCTTCCATGAGAAATGAGCTAATGAATGAAGAGATTATGGAGTCTGCGTGTTTTTTTTTCTATTTTTTGTTTTTTTGAGAGATTTTAGTTTTGTGTTTATATGGTTTTATGTGCCAGGTGCGTGGGATAAGAAGACGACGGGGGTTTGAAGGAAAACGGTGTCGTAATCGTGTTATCCGATTGGAGGGAAACCAAAAAAAATCTCTTGTGATGACTGGTGGTTAATGGTAAAATTGATTTATGGTTACAAGGGGAAGGGGTGAAGTGGACTTTTGTACTCTTAAGGGTGCAGATTCTTCCGCAGCTTCTATGAAAGTGAGCTGCTGTAATTACAAATGTCGATTAGGTTAGTGGAATGTGTCATTTGGTGTAAAATTTACATCAAATTTCAAGTTTGGAGCATATTAATCGAACCGAACCGAACATAAAATATCGGTATGATTTTTTTTGCTTAATGTTTAAGTTAAATTGATTGGTTTGATTTGGTTCAGTTCGAATTATGAATTGGACTCGTGAACCGATCGATCTGTAAAATCATAAACCAGACCGATCGATTTGGGGGTTAATTCTTCTAAAAATCAATTCGGTTTGATTTTGAACCGAACCGAACCAAACCAAACCAAATCGGTTCGATTCAGTTCGATTTTAACCATTCGGTTCCGAACAGTTCAGAAGTTCTTGAATCAAACAATTTTCGATTTGTTTCTGTTCGGTTTTCTCTCTCCTCCCAAATTTTGCACTAAATTATACACTCATATTCAACCCACTGTTTGAAATTTTACTTTAGAAAGTATTCTTAAGAATATTCTATTAAATATTTTCTCAACCTCTTAACAACATAATATTTACATTAAAATATTATATTATTTCATATAAGATGAAATAATAAATTAATGTATTATAAAAAAATAAGTATATTAATTCATAAAATTTTACTCTCATCACCTATTTATTGTAAGCTTCATTACTTTTTTATTAATTATTTAATAACAAAAATAAAATAAAACAGATAATAAAATAACTTTTGAGATACAAATAATAAAAAATATTTTATTAGGTTGAAATATAATTACATAAGGGTATAACTAATTACAACTTAAAACTGATACTACTAAAAACTAACATGCGCCAACAACCCTAGCGCTGGTTGCCCTTATTGAGCTGGATGATACACATTAGTTGAATACAAAATTTGTACCATAATTTTTGTTGACGACTGATTCTCGTCTCAGGGGCAATAAGAGAATATTGCTCCCGGGACAATCTTCCCTCAACTGTGGATTTGTTTGGTTATGGGAGACTAAAAGCAAATTTGACAGAAAAGCGAATAAACACGCAGATTCAACAAAGAGTTTTAATGTGGTTCGGTAGATCGAATCCAGCCTACGTCCACAGACACAAAATGGGTGGGATGTTTTATTACTGAAATGTGCTCGGCCGACATGTTTTGTGATCGGTCAATGTAAAAACCGAGCTGTTTGTGTTTACAGGATAATTCTATTTCTTCCTTTGCGATCTTGTTTTTTGTTAATCCCCTAGCCAACTTGCTAACCCTTACAAATGCGTTGCCCCCTCCTATTTATACTAGTAAGGAGGCGGTGATATCCCCTAATCTAGATGATGCCACCTATGTGGGTTCATTAATGGAATTCCTTTACCCAAGGCCACTTGGCCGAAAATATCTTATTTCTTTTATTACAATATCCCATCACCTTATCTTGTATTCTGCCAACTGTATGTATGATGTCCCATCACCTTATCTTGTAAGAATGAGGCGGTGGAAAATATCTCGTCATCTGATCGGTCTTCAGGAGGTCGATTACAATGGTTTTCTTAACTGAAAATGATGATGTCGACCCGATCGCGTTTAACCAACCATTCTGAAGTGGTCGGTCATGGATTGCTAGGTGCCGGGCTGTTACTGCCCGGCTGTTACTGTTGGCACACCCTTCAGGTCGGGTCGGTGTTAAAGGTCTGGGTCAAAAAGAAAGTTACCTGTAGGCACTATATTTTTGCATGTAAGTCCCTATGATGAGTCTCATTTGGAGACACAATCTTTTAAGTCGAGGAAGTCGCGGGAAACGGACGTCGGAAGGGAATCTGTATTTTTGTTAGATTTTATTCGCTTGTTTAGGCTCGGGCTCGCTTGTTGAACCTTCGTTTTAAAACACACCTTTAACCCAAACCCCCGCAAGTCACACGCCTAGCCCAAGCCCATTAAATCACATCCAATAATAATTAAAATAATTAAAACGTATGTCACAAATTGAATTAAATTAAATCCAATTAATTCAAAACCAATTAAATTGAAATCTTAATTAAATTAAATCAAATCCAAATTTAATCCAAATTAAATTAAATTTGAATTAAAACAAATTAAATTTAAAATTAAATTAAACCTAATACCAAAATTAAATAAATCAATTCCAAAATTAAAATAAATCACTTCCTAATTTAATAAATCACTCACCAATTTAAATATATTACCCACCAAATTTAATTATTCCCTCCCTAATTAATTGATTTTGTTTCCTTTCAAATCCATGCAAACCCTAATCCCCATACCCCACTATAAAAATAACACTCATTCAGCAGCTCTCTTATTCTGGCCTTAGACTCTCACGGCAAGCCAAAAAATAAACCCTAATCACAAAGCCCTAACCTGATCATCTCTCTCTCGAACACCAGCAGCCCTCTCTCTCTCTCATATACACGCACAACCTTCGTCCCTCACTACTCACGTACTCGTCCCTCACCATGCATGAATAAAAGAAGCCATCTCACTCACCCACACGGCATCAACAAACAAAAAACCTTTCACGCCTCTCATGCAAGACCCTACCGACACTAGACAAACCCTAGGAGACACCCTAAACACTCACTGTCTGACCAGCACCTTCTCATCTCTTCTCGACAAACAGACACTTTGCACCTCCACAATACAAACCAACACGCCACCAGCCCCATAAGCCTTCAATACAGCCCATGCACTGCCTTCAAATAGCCACGTTAATAGCCTTCATTGCCACTGAAACAACCCTCAACTTCAACACACCAAACTAGCTGAGACACTTACCGCAAAAACCAGAAACCCTAAAACACACACAGACCCTTAGACCACACAACCCTAGCTAACTCTCTAGCCTCCTCTCTCTCTAACCGACGTGAATCACCAAACAAAAAAATAACCTACACGAAGTAGCCTCATCACCCCACAACCTCACGCTCGCAAACTGCCTTCAAAACGCCCCATATGCACATAAAACTGCCTCACGCCCCACAGTCACAAACACACGTCCTTGACTAGCCCACCAAGCTTCACAACACACACGTCACAGTCCTCCTACGCCCTTAAGCAGCCACGCAGCCCACATTGCCCTGCACACACTGTCTCACGTCCACACACCTCCAACGGCCCTCTGGCAGTTCACGCCACTTGCCCTTGACTCACCTCTTCACTACACCAAGTCAAGCACGCCACTTTTCACAACACTCACGACTTTTACCCTCACTGACATGCACACAACACACACATAAAAACCCTAAAGTCTCTACGCAAATAGCCCCCTGAAACCTCTTATATTACCGTGAAAATGGCCTGAAACAGCCCCTCAATAGCCGACCAAAACAGTCCCCGAAACTGCCGAAAACTGCCCAAAACAGTGGCCTTATACAGCAAAAACAGTGACTGAAAAACAGCAGCGAAACAGAATCAAAACAGTAGCTTGAGCAGCGAAATAGCGAGGAAAAATGTAAACCAGTGAACTAAAAAAGTTGCGGTGCTTTAGCCATTCCGATTACCGTGAAACGCGAGTACGAGAGCCGACGGAAAATGTTAGACCTGATGGCACTTTTCACATCCATTTTTATTCATATTTTTACTGTTTATTGAATCTTATTTGCATGATTATTGTGAAGTGATGCATGTTGTGGCCCTTGAATAGATAAATAATGCATGATTATTGTGAAGTGATGCATGTTGTGGCCTTTGAATAAAACGGAAAATGTGTCGCCTCTTGTGGTATATAGGATGGAAACCTGGACGTAAATTTCATATCCGATTCCGAATGGACGGTAGTATGATCTGTACTCGGGATACAACTCCATTGAGTAAACGGCGCATATTTTATTTTATGTTGTTTTGATGTGTTTATTATTTGTTATTTAATTTATGCATGTTATTCGTTTGTGATATGATCGAGCGCATGGGCTTAGTAAGTTGGATTAAAGGTCCCTTATTTTGAGGGGTTAAAATCATTTACCACGATGCTTTGCCGCGCCGGTTGATGTATATTTGGTTGAATGTAAGATGTGTTCAATCGGGTATACGAAGTCCGATATTGTTGTCATTGTTTCTTTATATGCATTATGTTATTAGCGCATGAGCTTAGTAAGTGGGACTGAAGGTCCTCTATTTTGAGGGTTAAAATCTTTTACCACGATGTTTTGCCGCGCCGGATGATGTATATTCAGTTGAATGTAAGATGTGTTCAATCGGTATACGAAGTCTGATATTGTTGTCCTTGTTTATTTATATGCATTATTTTATTAGCGCATGGGCTTAGTAAGTGGGACTGAAGGTCCTCTATTTTGAGGGGTTAAAATCTTTTACCACGATGCTTTACCGCGCCTTTTATTATGTCATTTATCCTTTTACACCTCATCGCTTTATTTTCGCATGCATTACTTTCTAATGCGCATGGGCTAACTAGGGTGGATTAAAGGTCCTATATTCGAGGGAAATGCCTAAAGGCTACCTTTACCGCGATATTTTACCGCGCCTCTTATTATGTCATTTATCCTTTGCACATCATCGCTCTATTCACTCATACATTAGATTACATCGCGCATGGGCTTATCAAGTTAGATTAAAGGTCCTCCATTTCGAGGGATTAAAAGCCTAAGGGCTACCTTTACCACGACATTTTACCGCGCCCTTTTATTTCATTATTTACTTTTTGTATTGTCTATCTTCTTTTGCATCGCACCATGGCATGTTTATTTTAACGTATGATTGCCTCTCTAGTTATCTCTTTACATCATGCGCTTGATCGCCTCTCTTTAATATGCGTGCTCGTATAATTCTTGCTTGTTTGCGCTTCCATGATTATCAATGCAATGTGTTTGTGAAATTATGCGCTTGCCATTATTCTGATTCAATTTTATGCATGCTTGTATGATTATTGTTTTCTTGCATTTCCGTACCCATGAATATAATGTGCTTATGATGTAGCATGCTTGCCGTATTTCAATTTACCTTTATGCATGCAAATTTGGACATAGATTATATGTAAATAGGTTATATATAAATATCAAAATATGTTACATATGAACTTAGATGAGCTTTTAATTTATGCATGTGAAATAGAATACCCTTGGGAATGTATGTTGCTAGACTCGATTAAATTATTGCACAAATCATTTTATTACAAGTGGCATAAGTAAGGGACCATTCCGAACCCAACGATTTGAGGTCTTCCCTTGCGAGGGGTGAGTGCGGCCTTAAATCATTTTCCCGGTTCACACCGGGAGGCGACTCCATTATTCTCCGGTTTAGTCCCCCGCGGGCTACTCCGTACTCCCAACTAGGCCGCGAACCTAGAACAGCATGCGTCGTCAGTTTCTGTGTCACCACAGTCTGGCGACTCCACTGGGGATAGAGAATCGGCCCCGAAATAATGTCTTGTAATATTATGATTTGTGCTTTTAGTTAACCGTTCTTGTAAGGGTGTAATCAAAGGCATTGTTAAGGCTATGTGATGGTTCGATGTCTTTCTTCACTCACTACCTTTTCATAAGGAAAAGCTGTGAAGGCACCGAGATAATCATTACTTGTAGCTCATTGTGACAGACTAGTTTGGAGGACTCGTTGTTTATTCCTGACACCAAGCGATAAGAGCTTAAGAGGTTTGGGCACTTAAGAGAGCCTCGCTCCACCCTCCCTCTGGGGAATCTACAACGGGAAATCCATTTGACAGTTAGTCACACACTATAACTCGTTGACACGTACCGTAAGGTATAAAAAAAGGTGCGCTCACTTGGTCGCTCGAACCCTTGAGTGGGGAGTCTTAGTTGTGGGTAATCCTTCGTCAGCGAGAGTCTTTGTCTACACTCCCGTAAATCCACGCATGAACCATAGTTATGTGACCATAGTAATTGTCCCTTTGTGCTTGTGTTTGGGAACATTGTCGTTTGGATCCATTCAGACCTTTTGTCATGAGGTATGGGCTTATTGGGCCATTTAAACTGGGACAAGTAGACCCGGCCACGGATTTGGTTCGGAACCGGAACCGAACCGAACCGAAACTGAACCGGTTGGAACCGGAAGGTTTCGGTTCCGGAACCGAACCAGAATTGGACCGGTTCGGTTGGGGTTCCACCCCAACTCGAACCGGTTCGGACGGTTCCGGTTGGAACCGTCGGGTTCCTATTGGAACCGTAGGGTTCCAACAGGAACCCTAATTCCCCCAACGGCTACTAGCCGTTGGGGGAGCAGGGAGCCGTTTGGCTCCCTGCTGCCAAACGGCTCCCTGCCAAAAAAAAAGAATTAAAAAAAATATTTTTATTATATAAAAAAAAAAATACTAATGTACCCCTAATAACGGTAATAAAACGGTTATATTTAGGGGCATTTTTGGTATCAACATACTGCACATAATATTTATAGAATGATGAAGGTAATTTTTGATGAATATGGTTTAGGAGAAAAAATTTTAACAATTGGATTTGATAATGCATCTGCAAATACTGCATCCATCAATGATTTAAAAGAAATATGTCAACCAAATTTATGGGGTCGATTTTTTCATATTCGTTGTACATGTCATGTCCTAAACTTATGTGTGCAAGACGGTCTAAAATCATTATCTCCTTTCCTTGATCCAATTAAAATGGCACTTAACTGTATTTGGTCATATTCTCAAGTTAGGAGAGAATGGACCAAGTTTTGTAAAATAAATGGTTTTAAACTGATTAAATTTTCTAGAGATGTTCCAACACGTTGGAATTCTACTTATTTTCTTTTATGTCAAGCATTTCAATACAAAGATGTATTATGTAGTTTTTTTTCTCAACATGTTCAAAATATCACACTTTATCATAGTCAATGGGATATTTGTGAAATTTTTTTAGATATTTTAAGAGTATTTAATGATGCTACTTTAGTTTTTAGCGGTGTTTATTATCCTACAGCACATTTATTTCTTCTTGAGAGTTTGAATATTGTTGGCACTCTCGATGAGCATGTTGACAGTGACGACCCTAATGATATTGTTTTGCTCGAAACCATTACTGTTATGAAGGTAAAATGGTTGCATTATTTTAGAGAAATTCCTTTACTTTATCTTATTGCTGCTGTTTTTGATCTTAGATTTAAATTAGAAGGTTTGAATGGTGGTTTACAAGCTTACTATGGTTATTTAGGAATATTAGATGACATTGATATTACGAGCATAATGACGAAATTAAGAAGTGATTTAATTATTTTATTTAATGATTATATTGTAAGATATAACTTAGGAACATTAGGTCAATCTAGTAGTAGCGAACCGGTAATTCAAACAAGACTTAGCGCAGGGGATCGTTGGTTATTGCAACGAAATAAAAAAATCTAGGGATACTACGACAACTAATAATCCTGAATTAGATAATTATTTATCTACAAATTTTGAGTTTTCTAATGAAAGTTTATGCAGTAAAAATTTTAAAATCCTTGAATGGTGGAACCGGCATCAAAATATATATCATGTTTTATCTATTATTGCTAAAGAGATCTTGGCAGCACCTATTTCCACCGTTGCGGTTGAGCAAGCCTTCAGTTTGGGAGGTAATATATTGGAAGCTAGGCGATCTTCATTACATCCAAGCACTCTAGAAGCAACAGCTTGCGTGGACGATTGGACTCGAGCTGATCTGAGACAACAAGAAGATGCCCCCGATGATTTTGAAGATTTGTTCGATAATGCTTCTGCAACAAGTGCAAGCGGAAGCTGCGGAACTGGAGCCGAAGGATCAACTGATAATGATGATTGATAATTGTAAAATTATAATTTACAAAGGAGATATGTCTTAAACTTGTAATGGAACTACGTGAGCTTTGATTCCTCTCACCCTTGGAGGATACGTAGGCAACTTAAATTTTTAAAAATTTAAGCTCAAGCTCTTCAATGTAATAAATTTTTTTTATTTATAAATTTAATCTCATTTTTTTTAATTAATAATTTTTTTTAATTTAATCTTTGATTAATTGATTCCTATCATTTTTTTATTTTAATTAATTAAAAAAAAAAATTAAACGGAACCGGAACCGGAACCGAACCGGTTCGGTTCGGTTAGGTTTTAGGTTCCGGTTCCACTTAAGTGTGGAACCGGAAACCGGCCGGTTCGGTTCGGTTCGGTTCCGAACCGAACCGAACCGCCGCCGGGTCTAGGGACAAGAACGTATCTTATGATGATTGGGCCAAAAGCTTCTAAAACGCCAATGGGCTATTATATGTTTGTGTTTAGGAACATTATCATTTGGATACGGTTGGATTCTTGCCATGAGATGTGAACTTGTTGGGCCATTTAAACTGGGACGAGTTCACTCCTATGACAGTTAGCCCAAAAGCTTCTAAAATGATGATGGGCCGATTTGTGTGAAAATTTTAATGAGTTGATATATTCCTTGTATCGCATGCATCTCGTACATCTCATGCATACATATATCCTATTGACACCCTCTATGTCTATAAAAGGCATCATAGATTCCTGTTGGGTTAGAAAAGAGGGAAGACTCACCAAAATACCGAGAACAGACATGAGTGAATCAGATATTGAGGTATCCCGTATGGATCAGTTGGAAAACAGTCTCACCAAGATTACTGAACAGTTGCAAGCCTTGACTACTACTGTGACTGGTATGGCTATACCCGTGCTGGGGGAAGTTCTGAGAATGTGAGGCGCGAGGAGCCTCCGATTGGGTTGGGGGATGATATCCCCGCTTTTGATGACGACATGGCAGAGTATGCAACAGACAGAGTGATTGGGTCTCCGGTAGAATTTCAGAAGCTTCGGGATCAGGTTGAAAAAGTTACCCACAAAATGAGGGGTAAACATGAAGAGTTGTTAGATTATGAGGCAATGACCTTCAAAGAACAGTTGTCAGCTCAGTTCAAGATGTCGGATATGGCTAAGTTCAACGGGAATGGGGATCTGAAGGTCCATCTCCCTCAGTATGTTTCAGTTATGAGTTCAGTGGGCCTATCACAGCGCCAAGTTCAGAAAATATTTGGGATGTCGCTCTAGGGGGCACCCGTAGTCTGGTATCATAGTCTCGAGAAGAAGGTCAGGGAAGACTGGAGGGAATTAGCAGATGCATTTCTAAAATAGTATGTGACAGACTTGGAGATTGATTTGTCACTCCGTGATTTGAAGAACACTAAGTAGAAGCGGGAGGAAAGCTTCAAGGAGTATGTAGACCGCTGGAGAAGCCAACTTCTGAAAATACAGACTCGACCCTCAGAGAATGACCAAATAAAAATGATTATCAATGGTACTAAGCCCTCCATTTATGGCAAGTTGAAGAGGATGATCTCCATGATTACTGATTTCCGACAGTTGAGAGAGACTGTCATGGATATTGAAGAAGAAGAAGCTGAGAACAGAAAGTTCTATGGTCAGAATAGAAGAACCTTTGGGGGGCCTTCTGAGACCAAGCCCGCTACTGCCGAGGTCGCTACCGTCAAGAACATGCGATTCTCCAATCTTGGTAGACCTTTGTCAAATGTATTTGAAAAGCCAAAAATGCAAGGACTTCCAAAACCTTTGGAACCTAGGCCATTTCCGAACCCTGTGCCATCATACCTCAACCTAAACCAGTATTGTTACTTCCATCAAGAAAAAAGCCATGACACCGACAACTGCACCCGCCTTAGGCATGAGGTCCAAAACCTCATTGACTCCCATAAAATACCCAATCCAGAAAAAGAACAACCCAACACACACATGAACCCTTAACCATAAAGCCACTCAACCACCCAGGCTTCTTGCATTGAGATAAAGGATAACAGTGAAGAACCATAGGCCAAAAAAGAAGGCAATGTTGCGAATGATGAAGTTATTTCTCCTAGTTTATTTGATCCTGCATTTTTAATAAAGATGTTGATTTTGTCTACTTATTTGAACATTTTCTTAATGATAATAAAAATATTCATTTCGCTGTATCTCTTCTGCAATATGAGTATATTTGAGAAAAGCATTCAACCTTGGTACAATGAAATTCAGTGATGTTCAGAAACACGAGGAATCCTCAGAAGAAGTAAGCAGAAGAGGCAGGATAGTCATTCAGAAATTGGGAAATGAGGCAGTGAGACTGTCAGACTTGGAAGGGAATGAGTTCACCGAGCCGATCAATGCGGATAGATTGAAGCAGTACTTTGCCTGAGGAATAGAAGAATGGTCATCAAGGGAATTGGCGGAAGACCTAACCCAACAGGATGGGAAACTCATTCACGTATGCATGCACACACGTAACATATCTTGCATTCATTTTTGTGTTTTGTGTTTGTTTTTTATTCACAGATTTTGAAGAAGAAATAGAGAAAACGGCAAATGAAAGCCAATCAGAAGCATCAATATGACATCAGCTAGACCCGGCCACGGTTCCGGTTCGGAACCGGAACCGAACCGGTTGGAACCGGAAGGTTCCGGTTCCAACCGGTTCCGATTCCGGTTCCGGAACCGAACCGGAACGGGACCGGTTCGGTTGGGGTTCCACCCCAACGCGAACCGGACCGAACCGGTGGAACCGCCGGTTCCACCGGTTCGTACGGTTCCAACCGGAACCGGACGGTTCGGTTGGAACCGTCGGGTTCCTGTTGGAACCGTAGGGTTCCAACAGGAACCCTACGGTCCCCAACGGCTACTAGCCGTTGGGGGAACGCAGGGAGCCGTTTGGCTCTCTGCTAAACGGCTCCCTGCCGTATTAAAAAAAAAATTTTTTATATAAATTAAAAAAATAAGAATTACTAATGTACCCCTAATAACGGTAATAAAACGGTTATATTTAGGGGCATTTTTGGTATGAAAAAAATTCTAAAATTCTATAAATAGGATTCATTTTTCATAATTTCATCACACCAAATTCTCAACTCTCTCATTTTCTATAATTCTCTTATTCTCAATCTTACTTCAATACAATTTTCTTATATTCTTATATTAGTATATTACTATTCGCAAATCTCAATCTCAATTTATTTAGTTGTTAATTTCTTATTTTTCTTCCTAATTTCTAAAAATAAAATGGCAAGCTCCTCGGAGAACATAATGTCAAATATGCCAACCCAAGAGAGCGGCCCTAGTGTCAGTGCACAATCACGGAGAAGAGAAGTTAAGGCTCGGTCCTCCGATATTTTCAAAATTCATTTTACTTTGGAATATATAGCAGATGATTCACAACGAGCAACTTGCAACTATTGTGGGGTTATCTACAAATTTTCTGGTGGATATGGCAATATGATCAAGCACATGGAAAAACATCATCCGGTTGAATTTGGCATTGATACGACGCAAACTCAAATGAGCAGGTACGCATCATCTAGTAGAGGTACGAGTAGTGTAGATTTATTTAAATATTCTGATGCAAAAAATAGAGAAGAATTTGCGAAATTAACTTGTATGGCACATCTTTCTTTAAGCTTTGGTGAAAAACTTCATTTTACTAATTACGTGCATAATGCTTTAAACCCTGCTGCATGTAGAATGACTCGAAACACAACAAAACGTCATATTTTCAAATTATAAAGATGGTAAAATTATTTTAAATGAAATATTTAAAGAGATGAAAGGTCGTATTTCTATATGTTCTGATATATGGAGTGACCATTGGCAAACACACTCATACATGGGTGTGACTTGTCATTGGATTGATGCATCATTTACCATGCAAAAAAGACTTATTGCATTTAGAGTTTTTGATGACCCACATACTGCACATAATATTTATAGAATGATGAAGGTAATTTTTGATGAATATGCTTTAGTAGAAAAAATTTTAACAATTGGATTTGATAATGCATCTGCAAATACTGCACTGCATCTATTAATGATTTAAAATCCTTATGTGAACCAAATTTAGAGGGTCGATTTTTTCATATTCGTTGTACATGTCATGTCCTAATTTATGTGTGCAAGACGGTCTAAAATTATTATCTCCTTTCCTTGATCCAATTAAAACGGCACTTAACTGTATTTGGTCATATACTCAAGTTAGGAGAGAATGGACCAAGTTTTGTAAAATAAATGGTATTAAACCGATTAAATTTTCAAGAGATGTTCCGACACGTTGGAATTCTACTTATTTTCTTTTATGTCAAGCATTTCAATACAAAGATGCATTATGTAGTTTTTTTTCTCAACATGTTCAAAATATCACACTTTATCCTAGTCAATGGGATATTTGTGAAAAATTTTTAGATATTTTAAGAGTTTTTAATGATGCTACTTTAGTTTTTAGCGGTGTTTATTATCCAACAGCGCATTTATTTCTACTTGAGAGTTTGAATATTGTTGGCACTCTCGATGAGCATGTTGACAGTGGCGACCCTAATGATATTGTTTTGCTCGAAGCCATTACTGTTATGAAGGTAAAATGGTTGAATTATTTTAGAGAAATTCCTTTACTTTATCTTATTGCTGCTGTTTTTGATCCTAGATTTAAATTAGAAGGTTTGAATGGTGGTTTACAAGCTTACTATGGTTATTTAGGAATATTAGATGAAGTTGACATTACGAGCATAATGACGAAATTAAGAAGTGATTTAATTATTTTATTTAATGATTATATTGTAAGATATAACTTAGGAACATTAGGTCAATCTAGTAGTAGCGAACCGATAATTCAAACAAGACTTAGCGCAGGGGATCGTTGGTTATTGCAACGAAATAAAAAATCTAGGGATACGACAACTAATAACCCTGAATTAGATAATTATTTATCTACAAATTTTGAGTTTTCTAATGAAAGTTTATGTAGTAAAAATTTTAAAATCCTTGAATGGTGGAACCGGCATCAAAATATATATCCTGTTTTATCTATTATTGCTAAAGAGATCTTGGCAGCACCTATTTCCACTGTTGCGGTTGAGCAAGCCTTCAGCTTGGGAGGTAATATATTGGAAGCTAGGCGATCTTCATTACATCCAAGCACTCTAGAAGCAACAGCTTGTGTGGATGATTGGAACCGAGCTGATCTGAGACAACAAGAAGATGCCCCCGATGATTTTGAAGATTTGTTCGATAATGCTTCTGCAACAAGTGCAAGCGGAACCGGAGCCGAAGGATCAACTGATAATGAAGATTGATAATTGTAAAATTATGATTTACAAAGGGGATATGTCTTAAACTTGTAATGGAACTACGTGAGCTTTGATTCCTTTCACCCTTTGAGGATACGTAAGCAACTTAAATTTTTAAAAATTTAAGCTCAAGCTCTTCAATGTAATGAATTTTTTTTATTTATAAATTTAATCTCATATTTTTTTAATTAATAATTTTTTTTTATTTATGTTTTGATTCCTCTCATTTTTTTTTATTTTAATAAAAAAAAAAAAACAAATAGGAACCGAACCGAACCGGAACAGAACCGTTCGGTTCCGGTTCGGTTTTAGGTTCCGGTTCCACTTAAGTGTGGAACCGGAAACCGGCCGGTTCGGTTCGGTTCCGAACCGGAACCGAACCGCCGGCCGGGTCTAACATCAGCAGTTTGGGGACGAGTCCCAGGGTTGAGGCCCCGTCAGTATCAGTTTAGGGTCGAGGCCCACATCAGTATCAGATTGGGGGCGAGGCCCATATCAGTATCAGTCTGGGGGCGAGGCCCACATCAGCATCAGTGTGAGGGAGAGGCCCACGTCAGTATCAGTTGGAGGGCGATGCCCATATTCAACACAGTTTGGGAATAAGGCCCACAGTCAACATAATTCGGGAATAAGGCATGGGGGAATAAAGCCCTATCTTGACACAGTTCAGGAATACATCCCAGAGGAGAATAAAGCTCTCTCTCAGCACAGTAGGGGAATACAGCCCAAGAGAACAAAGCTCTTACTCAGCACAGTTCGGGAATACAGCCCAGGAGAATAAAGCTCTCTCTCAGCACAGTTCGGGAATACAGCCCAGAGGAATAAAGCTCTCTCTCAGCATAGTAGGGGAATACAGCCCAGAGGAGAATGAAGCTCTCTCTCAGCACAGTAGGGGAATACAGCCCAAGAGAACAAAGCTCTCCCTCAGCACAGTTCTGGAATACAGCCCAAGAGAACAAAGCTCTCCCTCAGCACAGTTCGGGAACAAGGCCCAGAGGAATAAAGCTATATCTTAACACAGTTTGGGAACAAGGCCCAGAGGAATAAAGCTCTATCTTAAAACAGTTCGGGAACAAGGCCCAGGGGAATAAAGCTCTATCTTGACACAGTTCGGGAATACAGCCCAGAAGAGAACAAAGCTCTCCCTCAGCATAATTCGGGAATACAGCCCAAGAGAATAAAGCTCTCCCTCAGCACAGTTCGGGAACAAGGCCTAGGGGAATAAAGCTCTATCTTACACAATTCGGGAACAAGGCCCAGGGGAATAAAGCTCTATCTTAACACAGTTCGAGAACAAGACCAAGGGGAATAAAGCCCACTTTCAAAGCAGTTCGGGAACAAAGCCTAGGGGAATAAAGCTCTATCCTGACAAAGTTCGGGAATACAGCCTAGAAGAGAACAAAGCTCTCCCTCAGCACAGTTCAGGAATACAGCCCAAGAGAACAAAGCTCTCACTCAGCACAGTTCGGGAACAAGGCCCAGGGAAATAAAGCTCTATCTTAACACAGTTCGGGAACAAGGCCTAGGGGAATAAAGCTCTATCTTAACACAGTTCGGGAACAAGGCCCAAGGGAATAAAGCTCTATCTCAGCACAGTTCGGGAACAAGGCCCATGGGAATAAAGCTTTATCTTAACACAGTTCGAGAACAAGGCCCAAGGAAATAAAGCCCAATTTAAAAGCAGTTCAGGAACAACTCCCAAGGGAATAAAGCCACGGTTCGGGAATAAAGCCTAGAGGAATAAAGATCACTTTCAAAACAACGTGAGAATAAAGCCCAGGGGAATAAAGCCCTCTCTCAACGCAGTTCGGGAGCAAAGCCCAAAGGTCAAAGCAGCTCAAGATAACAAGTAAGTTAAGAACCAACTGGCGAGCCAGGTAAGTAAAAAAAATACATTGCATAAACTTTGATAGGATTGTCATTGTCACACACTGCACAAGTCCCATCAAAGTGAGGGCAACTGTAGGCACTGTATTTTTGCATGTAAGTCCCTATGATGAGTCTCATTTGGAGACATTACCTTTTAAGTCGAGGAAGTCGCGGGAAACGGACGTCGGAAGGGAATTGGTATTTTTGTTAGATTTTATTCGCTTGTTTAGTCTCGGGCTCGCTTGTTGGACCTTTGTTTTAAAACACACCTTTAACCCAAACCCCCGCAAGTCACACACCTAGCCCAAGCCCATTAAATCACATCAAATAATAATTAAAATAATTAAAACGCATGTCACAAATTGAATTAAAATTAAATTGAATTAAATTAAATCCAATTAATTCAAAACCAATTAAATTGAAATATTAATTAAATGAAACACAAATTAAATTAAATCAAATCCAAATTTAATCCAAATTAAATTAAATTTGAATTAAAACAAATTAAATTTAAAATTAAATTAAACCTAATACCAAAATTAAATAAATCAATTCCAAAATTAAAATAAATCACTTCCTAATTTAATAAATCACTCACCAA
The DNA here is from genome assembly GCA_019454045.1 of Zanthoxylum bungeanum. Taxonomy (NCBI): domain Eukaryota; kingdom Viridiplantae; phylum Streptophyta; class Magnoliopsida; order Sapindales; family Rutaceae; genus Zanthoxylum; species Zanthoxylum bungeanum. Next base: position 26,454 of record SKCR01024847.1, read on the forward strand.
TTTAAATATATTACCCACCAAATATAATTATTCTCTCAATAATTAATTGATTTTGTTTCCTTTCAAATCCATGCAAACCCTAATCCTCATACCCCACTATAAAAATAACACTCATTCAGCAGCTCTCTTGTTCTGGCCTTAGACTCTCACGGCAAGCCAAAAAATAAACCCTAATCACAAAGCCCTAACCTGATCATCTCTCTCTCGAACACCAGCAGCCCTATCTCTCTCTCTCTCATATACACGCACAACCTTCGTCCCTCACTACTCACGTACTCGTCCCTCACCATGCTTGAATAAAGGAAGCCATCTCACTCACCCACACGGCAGCAACCAACAAAAAACCTTTCACGCCTCTCATGCAGCACCCTACCGACACTAGACAAACCCTAGGAGACACCCTAAACACTCAAGGCCTGACCAGCACCTTCTCCTCTCTTCTCGACAAACAACCCTTCAAATAGACACCTTGCACCTCCACAATACAGACCAACACGCCACCAGCCCCCTAAGCCTTCAATACAGCCCCTGCACTGCCTTCAAATAGCCACGTTAATAGCCTTCAATCGCCACTGAAACAGCCCTCAACTTCAATGCACCAAACTAGCCGAGACACTTACCGCAAAAACCAGAAACCCTAAAACACACACAGACCCTTAGACCACACAACCCTAGCTAACTCTCTAGCCTCATCTCTCTCTACCCGACGTGAATCACCAAACAGAAAAATAACCTACACGAAGCAGCCCCATCACGCCACAACCTCACGCTCGCAAACTGCCTTCAAAACGCCCCACACGCACATAAAACTGCCTCACGCCCCACAGTCACAAACACACATCCTTGACTAGCCCACCAAGCTTCACAGCACACACGTCACAGTCCCCCAACGCCTTTAAGCAGCCACGCAGCCCACATTGCCCTGCACACACTGTCTCACGTCCACACACCTCCAATGGCCCCCTGGCAGTTCACGCCACTTGCCATTGACTCACCCCTTCACTACACCAAGTCAAGCACGCCACTTGCTCACAACACTCACGCCTTTTACCCTCACTGACATGCACACAGGACACACATAAAACCCTAAAGTCCCTACACAAATAGCCCCCCTGAAACCTCTTACATTACCGTGAAAATGGCCTGAAACAGCCCCTCAATAGCCGACCAAAACAGTCCCTGAAAACTGCCCAAAACAGTAGCCTTATACAGCAAAAATGGTGACTGAAAACAGCAGCGAAACGGAGTCAAAACAGTAGCTTGAGCAGCGAAACAACGAGGAAAAACGCAAACCAGTGAACCAGAAAAGTTACGGTGCTTGAGCCCTTCCGATTACCGTGAAACGCGAGTCCGAGAGCCAATGGAAAATGTTAGACCTGAGGGCACTTTTCACATCCATTTTTATTCATATTTTTACTGTTTATTGAATCTTATTTGCATGATTATTGTGAAGTGATGCATGTTGTGGCCTTTGAATAAAACGGAAAATGTGTCGCCTCTTGTGGTATATAGGATGGAAACCCGGACGTAAATTTCATAGCCGATTCCGAATGGACGATAGTATGATCTGTACTCGGGATACAACTCCACGTACCACTTGAGTAAACGGCGTATATTTTATTTTATGTTGTTTTGATGTGTTTATTATTTGTTATTTAATTTATGCATGTTATTCGTTTGTGTAATGATGTGATCGAGCGCATGGGCTTAGTAAGTTGGATTAAAGGTCCCCTATTTTGAGGGGTTAAAATCCTTTACCACGATGTTTTGCCGCGCCGGTTGATGTATATTCAGTTGAATGTAAGATGTGTTCAATCGGGTATACGAAGTCCGATATTGTTGTCATTGTTTCTTTATATGCATTATGTTATTAGCGAATGGGCTTAGTAAGTGGGACTGAAGGTCCTCTATTTTGAGGGGTTAAAATCCTTTACCACGATGATTTGTCGCGCCGGTTGATGTTTATTCGGTTGAATGTAAGATGTGTTCAATCGGGTATACGAAGTTCGATATTTTTGTCCTTGTTTCTTTATATGTATTATGTTATTAGCGCTTGGGCTTAGTAAGTGGGACTGAAGGTCCTCTATTTTGAGGGGTTAAAATCCTTTACCACGATGCTTTGCCGCGCCGGATGATGTATATTCGATTGAATGTAAGATGTGTTCAATCGGGTATACGAAGTCTGATATTGTTGTCCTTGTTTATTTATATGCATTATGTTATTAGCGCATGGGCTTAGTAAGTGGGACTGAAGGTCCTCTATTTTGAGGGGTTAAAATCCTTTACCACGATGCTTTGCCGCGCCTCTTATTATGTCATTTATCATTTTGCACCTCATCGCTTTATTTTCTCATGCATTACATTCTAATGCGCATGGGCTAACTAGAATGGATTAAAGGTCCTCTATTCGAGGGAAATGCCTAAAGGCTACCTTTACCATGATATTTTACCGCGCCTCTTATTATGTCACTTATCCTTTGCACATCATCGCTTTATTCAAGCATGCATTAGATTACATCGTGCATGGGCTTATCAAGTTGGATTAAAGGTCCTCCATTTCTAGGGATTAAAAGCATAAGGGCTACCTTTGCCACGACGTTTTGCCGCGCCCTTTTATTTCATTATTTGCATTTTGTATTGTCTATCTTCTTTTGCATCGCACCATGACATGTTTATTTTAACGTATGATTGCCTCTCTAGTTATCTCTTTACGTCATGCGCTTGATAGCCTCTCTTTAATATGCATGCTCGTATAATTCTTGCTTGTTTGCGCTTACATGATTATCAATGCAATGTGTTTGTGAAATTATGCGCTTGCCATTATTCTGATTCAATTTTATGCATGCTTGTATGATTATTGTTTTCTTGCGTTTCCGTACCCATGAATGTAATGTGCTTATGATGTAGCATGCTTGCCGTATTTCAATTTACCTTTATGTATGCAAATTTGGACATAGATTATATGCAAATAGGTTATATACAAATATCAAAATGTGTTACATGTGAACTTAGATGAACTTTTGATTTATGCATGTGAAATAGAATACCCTTGGGAATGTATGTTGCTAGACTCGATTAAATTATTGCAAAAATCATTTGATTACAAGTGGCATAAGTAATAGACCATTCCGAACCCAACGGTTTGAGGTCTTCCCTTGCGAGGGGTGAGTGCGGCCTTAAATCATTTTCCCGGTTCACACCGGGTGGCGACTCCATTATTCTCCGGTTTAGTCCCCCGCGGGCTACTCCGTACTCCCAACTAGGCCGCGAGCCTAGAACAGCATGCGTCGTCAGTTTCTGTGTCACCACATTACCCCTTCTACCCCTGACGTACTGTTCAAATATCATAGTGTTAGAAAATACCACCAACATTTATCCCTTAGTTCTCGGTTTCAACGAGTATACGAGTTTATGCTGGGAACTATAAAAAGAATGGTGTGGTTGACAAACTGGTGGCCGACCTTCACAGTCGAAACTACAAAAGAGAAAACTCATCGGTCCAAAGTCATCTTGTCCTCGGTACAATCTCTGTGCTCGGTCTGATCTTTTTCAGACCAAAGCGGAATCTCTTATTACCCTTTTGGAAATCGTCCCTCGAGACGCGCAACCATCACATCCCATTAAATTGCCATCAAATTATTTCTAGAGTTTTTTCCTGAGCTTGACACTTGTCAACCATCCGCTGGCGTTCCGCCAAAAAGCAAGTAAATCGACAGTCATCGCCAACTCAAAAGACGCCCAATCTCAGTCGTTCATCCAATTTGGGCAGATCACTTCTGAATGTGAAATCTGGCCGCATCCGTGGTTATCCCTCAATCTGACGGTCAAGAAACTCCTAACTGACTATAAGAGAGGAATATATACACTCTTTCTCTCTTTTACATAATTTCGACTTATCAAAACTGTAAAAAGTCCTTGCAACCAAACTTCGGCGAACGTACAACCGACCAGACTGCCAAGATCAACTGTCATATCTTCACCACAAAATCAAGTAAGCTTTCGTCCGACCCCCTTCTTACTTTTCAAATTATTGAATGCCTTCTGTTTCTCTTATGTGTTGCCTCTTCATTGCCCCTGCTGCTCGTGGTTTTGCTTGTTTCGGGTTGGGTGTAGCAGGGTTTCATGATACACATGGTTGAGTAGTTTGAAAGTTAGTTTGGGATGTATGGGTTTTTTCTTTCGGTGTTTTGTGTTTTGGCTTGCTTTAGGAATGGATTTATTTGTTTGTGGTTGTTGCTAGGACACATAGAGACTACATACTTAAGTTCTCGGAATTTTAGAGTAGTTGTCTGAGTCATTGGTACATAAAATTAGCTATTGACTAACCTCTTTACCCACTTCCGTTATGAGTTCATGACTTAATCTGATTTCTGATTTTCTACTTCTTCTCGGCAGGCAACCTATCTGGCGTCCAAGAACAAAGATCTCCTCCTGAGCCTTTTATCTGAAGGTGGCCAAGCTCAGAGGCTTCATAACTGTCTTACTGAAATGGAGGCCGAGCTGGCTAATAAAGACCAAGCAATAAAAAAACTTGGAACTGGCCGCGGTCAAGGCTCATTCAACAAATAAATCTCTCAGAACCGCCGCCTCTCTGGAAAGGAAAAATATTGAGGCTGCCAAGAAGGACTTGGAAGCTGCCCAGCCCGACAACAGGCTCCTGAATGTGGAAATGTGCAGCATTGAATCCAAACTGGGGGCCAAGGATTAAGAGTTGGCACGGGTTTGCGAGGAGCTCAAGAAAAAAAAGGCTGAGTTGGAGGCCGAGAGGGATGCGATCAGACTCGATGGGGTCGGGGATTGTGCCGAGATCATTCCGATGGTGCTGCCCAGCTTGGATATGAGACTCATCCATGCGGCCATTCGATTTTGCAAGGGGGAGCTCTCCCAAGAAGAATTCCAAAAATGGCTCCCCCTCTCCCCCGAAGAAGCACCGGATCCCGAGCTCATTTCAACCGTGCCGATGTCCCCAGCCCTAGTAGAGATCCAGCCCGAGGCTCCCGCTCCTATCCCTGAAGCCATAATCACCGAGACTCCTCAAGCCGAGACCAAACCTTGCAGCCTGCTACCATCCGAGCCCGCCGAAGAAGAAGTAAACGCCCCTGCGCAGGCTGATCCATAGAAGGTAACCCGAACGGGGCCCTATGAAAAAAAACTTTGTAACAACATTTATAACTTCTTCTTTTTTGTAACGTATATTTATATATTTGAAATTTCACTTTCTATCTTTAACACTTGCAAAAATCTCTGCTCTCAATATAGTAGCTTGTTCGACTAACTTGATTCCAACAACGAGGGGATTGTCCATCCCCGAGCCGAGACCAAGCAGGACATAGCCCGACCCTGAGCTAACAAGGAAATTGTTGGCCCTGGGGGAAATGTCACCTCCCCACACCAAAAAGACAGAAAGACTCGGTGGGACACAACCCGACCCCGAGCCGAGAGAAACACTTGGCTCTGGGGGAATGTTACATCCCCAGACCGAAAGGACAGTCTTGATGGGACACAACCTGACCCCGAGCCGAGAGAAACACTTGGCTTTGGGGGAATGTTACATCCTCAGACCGAAAGGAAAGTCTTGGTGGGACACAACCTGACCCCGAGCCGAGAGAAACACTTGGCTCTGGGGGAATGTTACATCCCCAGATCGAATAGGCTGACTCGGTGGGATGTAACTCGACCCCAAGCTGATAGAAACACTAGGCTTTGGGGGAATATTACATCCCTAGACCGAAGAGGCTGATTTGGTGGGACGTAACCCGACCCCGAGCTGATAGAAACATTTGGCTCTGAGGGAATGTTACATCCACAGACTGAAAGGACAGACTCGGTGGGACATAACCCGACCCCAAGCTGATAGAAACACTTGGCTCTGTGAGAATGTTACATTCCCAGACCGAAAGGACAGACTCGGTGGGACATAACCCGACCCCGAGCTAGTACCATCATAAGGCTTCGGGGGATCAAATCCAATCCCGAGCCGAAATAAACCATAGGACCTCGGCGGAACGAATACAGCCCTGAGCCGAATATCCATACGGCCCTGGCGGAACAAATCCAGCTCCGAACCGAAATAAACCATAGGGCCTCGGCGGAACGAATCCAGCCCTGAGCCGAATATCCATATGGCTTCGACGGAATGAATCTAGCCCCGAGCCGAATAATAGTCGAGACTTACACAGAACTATAGGACATCGGCAAAACAAATCCAGCCCCGAGCCGAATATCTATACGACCTCGGCGGAATGAATCCAGCCCCGAGCCGAATAATAGTCGAGACTTACATAGAATGGAAGAAAATCAACCTTTGAGGCTCGGTGAATCCTGACATGGGCGTCCCCTTGCCAAGCATCAACGGAGGTGACTTAACACATACTCCATGAAAAGAGGAAGAAAAGATAACAGCACTGGCGCCCTGAGGTAGCGTCCTACCTGGTGCCTCCAAAAGGCAATTCCGAATCTTACAATTTAGCGTCCCGGCAAGTCGGGATACGGATCGGTGAGCGGCTGAGACCCTAAGGGCAAAAAACCTCCTCATGCTGGGCGGCTTTGGAGCTTGCATATGCCACAAGGGCAAAAACCTCCTCGTGCCATACTTCTCATGATCCGAGCGGTCAAGCTAAACTGACGGGGACACACTCCCCGCAGTCACCTCCCCTAAACCGGTTAGGCAGATTGCTTCACGGGGGAACTCTCTCCCCGCGGTCACCATTCCGAGGTGCCCCTTAAAAATGAAAGTCATGGGGTAGTTACGCTCCGGCCTCGGGGGTTTGGAAATGCCACGAGGGGTTCACGTTTTGCCCACATGCACTTCATCCATTGAAGCGGTCTGAATCCTCAAAAATGAAATGAGTCAGGTCGGAACACTTCTACCTCCGGGGTTTGATAATAACACCTGTGATTGGGGTGCCACGGATTTGATGCCTTTCCCGACCTCAGATCATCCATTCGCACCGAATATGTCCCCAAAATATTGAACATGACTTTCACGTCTAATTAAAAAGCAAGTAAAATGGACAAGTTTTCTTAATTTAAAAGAGAAAGTTTTATTCATATTCGGGGGACCTACTGCCCTTCCTACAACTCTCTGCGGGTCATTTTGAAAGAGACTTTACAATAAGTTCCCAACTCTGGTCAGGTCGTCGAAGGAATAAAAAAATCTACTGGAAGTACTTTCTCAACATCTCGGCATTCCAAGGCTTCCTCAGTCGTGTGCCGTCCAGTTATTCCAAAAGATAAGCACCCGATTTCACAATCTCTACGACCTTATATGGCCCTTCTCACTTGGCACCTAACGAGCCCTCCTCCGGCCTTCGAGTGTTCAAGGTGACTCTTCTCAATACCAGGTCGCCCGGAAGAAAAAATCGGGTTCGAACCTTTTTGTTATAGAAATAGATTGCTGCCTTTATGGCCGACTTTTCCCTCTTTTCCTCGATCAGATCGAGATGATTTCTGATGAGCTCTTCATTCTGTTCGTCCTTAAAATGCCGGACCCTATGGGCAGTCATCCCGATCTCTACTGGAATAACCGTTTCACACATGTAAGATAAGGAAAACAGAGTTTCCCATGTGGAATCCTTGCAGGTTATCCGGTGGGCCCACAATACTTCGAGTGCTCCTAGACCTATAATCCCTTGCAAGCCCCGAGCCGGGCTTTAAGATTTTCCTTGATAGTTTTGTTGGTAGCCTCAACCTGTTCATTATACTTGGGATGGGCAGGCGAAGTGAATCTTAAAGCGATTTGGAGATCTCCACAGAGCTTTCTGAAGCATTTGCTGTCGAAAATTGCTTCTCATTATCTGTGATGATGGCCCGGGGAATCCCGAACCTACATATAATATTCTTCTTCAAAAAATCAGTCGGTCTCTTCTTTGTGATTGCGGACATGGGCTCGGCTTCCGCCCATTTGGTGAAATAATTTATAGCAACAATGACATATTTTGCATGTCCTCGCCCTTTCGGCATTGGCCCGATGATATCCAGTCCCCATTGGGCGAACGGCCACGGGCTGGACAGAGTAGTCAACCGTTTTGCTGGCTGGTGGTGGATGTTGGTATTCTTCTGGCATCCTTCGCACTTTCGGGCTACCCTTATACGGTCCTGAAACATGGTTGGCCAGTAGAACCCTTGCCTTAAAGCTTTAAAGGCAATTGATTGTCCCCCGCTCCCACAAATTCCTGCATGAATTTCTCTGAGCACATAATCATCTTCCTCATCTGCTAAACATCTCGGGAGTGGTACCGTATGGCCCCTTCGGTATAGCACCCCTTCAATCAGGGAAAACTTGGTGCTTTTATACTTCAGCTTTCTGGCCTCATTCCTTTCTTTGGGTGTCTCCCCAGTCTCCAAATACTTCCTGATCGGTTGCATCCATGAAGATTCTATTTCTACATCCATCTCCACTACCTCGAGCTCTCCCGCACTCTTTACTTGGAGACAGATTAGAGGGACTGTTCTAGGCTTTTCCGATCTGATTGAAGATGTGAGCCGTGCTAAAGAATCTATTTCACAGTTGTTCTCCCGTCCGATTTGCTCAAACTGCACATTCCCCATTTTTCCGACCAACCTTTTCACTTCAACCAAATAGGCTATCATATTCGGCTCTCTGGCCTGGAACTCTCCTTTCAACTGCTGGATTGCCAGCTGGGAATCCATTTTCACAACTACTTCATGAACACCCATCATCGTACACAACCTTAGCCCGGCTAGAATTGCCTCATATTCAGCCTCATTGTTTGTGGCTTCGAAGGCAAATCTCAAGGTCACGGCCCCACCACCTTGTGAGCTAACAGACCCATCTACCGATAACTCCCATCTGTCTTCCACAATGGTTAAAATTTAGGATTCTGTAAATTCAGCGACAAAATCTGACAAAGCCTGACCCTTTACCGCTGACCTTGGTAGGTAAGAAATGTCATGTCACTCAATTCTACCAACCACTTCACCAATCTTCCCGAAACCTCTGGCTTCTGTAAGATCTGTCTCAAAGGACAGTCACTGTAGACCCCAATAGGATGGGTCTGGAAGTAAGGTCGTAGCTTCCGGACCGCAGTGATTAAAGATAAAGCAACTAGTTCATGCGTTGGATATCTAGTCTCAGCATCCTACAAAGCTTTACTAACCTAATATACTAGCCTTTGAACTTTATCGACCTCTTGCACTAGTACAGAACTTACAGCATGCTTAGAAACAACCAAGTACAAGAATAAAGTCTCACATGAGGTCGGCTTTTCCAGAAGTGGGGGTTGTGTCAGGTACTGTTTTAACTGCAGGAAAGCCTCCTCGCATTCTGCTGTCCAGTTGACTTCCCTTTTTGCCTTCTTGATGATCTTGAAGAAAGGGTGGCATTTTTCGGTTGCTCGGGAAATAAATCGATTCAATGCGGCCAGCCGGCCGGTTAAGCTTTGCATTTCCTTCACTGTCCTGGGGGATTTCAGATCTAAAATAGCCGGAATCTTCTGAGGATTTGCTTCTATACCTTTGGAACTCACCATGTAGCCCAAAAATTTTCCTGAGGCCACCCCAAAAGCACACTTCTCCGGGTTCAACCTCAGATTATGCTTCCTTAGTAACTCAAAGGTCATCTTCAGATTGGCCACATGACAGCCCAACTCCATGGACATGGTTATCATATCATTGACATACACCAGCATGGATGTGCCGATGAGGGGCGTGAAAATCTTGTTCACCAGCCTCAGAAACGTCGCCCCAACATTCTTTAAACCGAAGGGCATCACTTTATAACAATACAACCCTTGAGCAGTGACGAAAGTTGTCTTCTCCTCGTATCCAGGATGCATCTTGACCTGATTATATCCCGAGAATGCGTCCATAAAGCCGAGTAGCCCATGGCAGGCTGTTGAGTCCACCAATTGGTCCACTTTTGGCAATGAGAAGCTGTCATTTGGGCAGGCTTTGTTGAGGTCGGTAAAATCCACGCACATCCTCCACTTCCCGTTTGGGCTTTTTCACTAAAACCAAGTTTGACACCCAATCCGGGTACCTCGCCTCTCTGATAAAACCGACTTTCAGTAATTTTTCTACCTTGGCGGTCATCGCCTCGCACCGCTCCTGGTTAAAGATCCTTCTTTTTTTGTTTGACAGATTTACGGGCCGGATCTACCGCTAAACAATGATTGATAAACTTTGGGTCTATACCGGGCTTATCTTCGTGTCGCCATGCGAACACCTCCGGGTACTGCTTTAGGAACTTTAGCAAGTCTCATTTCAGGACTTTGTCTAAATCTGCCCATACTTTTACATTCTTACCCGGTCCGAAGAGCTCCACTGACTCCAACTCTTCGACCGTCCCTAACCTGCAACTTTATTTGGCCGAAGACCCCGGACCCTTACTAGTCCATTCGCCGTCCTCATTCCCTTTTCTCTTCTGGGCACCCTCTTCAATACAGAGAGTCTCCCTTGAGGCGGTGGTAAAACAACTCCGGGAAGCTTTCTGACTCCTGCACATAATTCCAATCTCGTCCCGGGTAGGGAAATTCAACTTTAAGTAGTATCATGATATTGCAGCCTTTGTCTTCATTATAAAAGATCGACCAACTATGACCTGGTAACTGCTCATGCAGTCCACCACAAGGAAGCTCAGCATAATTGTCCGAGTCCGAGGATGGGTCCTGAACTGTTGAACCTCCGAAGCCATACATGGGATCCCATCATCAGTCAGAGTCGTATATTCCACCCCAAGCCCGTCCAAGGCCTTCTTGGAAATTATATCTACCGCGCTGCCAGGATCCACCAGGATCCTGTCCACCTCAGCATCGCCGATCACTGCCTTTATTACCAATGCATCATCATGAGGGAAGTTCACCCCACGAGCATCTTCATCTGCGACATTACTGGTACCGGTCGACCACCTTGAGTTCCCGGGGCCTGCTCCATTGCTAACACATCCGGCCCTCGATTCCGACTATAATTCTTCCTTGACCGGTTAGAGTCCCCGGCCAGCATCCTCCCTCCAACAATGGTATTCATTTGTCGTTGGTTTGGTCTCTTCCTGGCCGCCATAACTTCATGGTCAATGTAACTATTCAAATAACCATTGCGCGCCAGGTTTTCCACTTGCTCCTGCAAGTCTTTACATCCATCTGTCGTATACCCCTTCGAATTGTGATGCACACAATAGGATTTTTTACTTCGTCTGTCCGTTGGGAACCATCTGAAGTCAGGCTCTGTCAAAAGGCACTTGCTCTAGATCTCCATGATGATTTGTCCCAGCGGCTTATTCAAATGAACATACGCATCTTCCCCTGCTACATGGTTCACGTAAGCCTGAGCCCTCATCTTCTAATCACTCTGAGGCATCAGCTTGAATTCCCTTTACCTCGGGGATGGTTTCCTGAACTCCCTATCTGGCCTCCGAGGAATTTCTGTCCCCACCACCATTTCTTTGACAACTGCCCCCCTCCGGGAGATCTTCTCATCGCCTTCCAGCAGAACAAACTTCCGAGCTATTTCCAGGGCGGTAGCATAATCCGGTGTGTCCTGGATCCTTAGGTAGGTCCACAACCTTCCGACTTTCAGAGCCCTCTTCAAACTTTCTAAGGCCTCTAGCGACTCATATCCCCCGATCTCGAGCACCAGGTTATGATACCGTTCAATGAAAACCTTCAGGGGCTCGTCATCCCACTGCTTCATGAGTCTCAATTCCTCAACTGTATTCTTCGAGACGCATGCCCCTTTAAAGTGCCGAACAAACGACTTCATGAGCTGTGTGAAGCTACCGATGCTCCCTGGGGTTAGGCTTCTGAACCACAGAATGGTGGGCCCGCCCAAGGTTAGTGCGAACACTTTGCAAATAGCATCCCCCACCATTGCTTGGACTTCCATTAACAAGACAAAACCCTCAATGTGTGATTTTGGATCGGTATGGCCCTTGTAATGTGTCATGGTTGGCATGGTGAATCGTCTTAGGAACTTCGCCAACCTTATTTCCTCCGTGAAGGGAGATTCAACTTCACCGTCCTGATCATCTCCTGCATCAGCTTTGAAGTTCTCTTCTCACTTGGTCATTTCTTTCCTTAACAATGCTTTCATATTGTCATCAATGTTTCCACGCTGCCCCCCACGGGTTTCCTCACGTCTGTCACCCCAAGTACAGTGCATGCCACGACTAAAGACCTCTCGTTCAGTCATGCCTCTTATCTCCCCTTCTGGTAACACGTGGGCTATCATAAGAGGAACTTGGTGACTGCCTTTCCGCCTTTCCTCTTCTTCTTCCCATGCATCCCCCATTTGCGAATCTCTTGGTATCTCCATAGCCCTCACGCCATAGAGATCTCTCTTCATGGGTTCTTCATCCCCACTCATATCTTCGACCCTCTTTCCCTCTGCTACTCCGTCTCTCCTCCGGCTTGTCCCGGCTTCAAATCTCTCGTTATTAATTTTTTTCATTCTCTCCAACTTATCCATCATTGATCTCATGACGGTATGATTTCCTCACTGTCTTTCCTCGTACTTTCCTCCATTTTTTCCATCCATTCTGTTGTTGAGCTCTGCGACGACCTGTGGTTTCCACCTTTTTCCATCGTCCTACCACGTAAATTGTTTTTTGTTGGATTCCCCACAGACGGCGCCAACTGTTGACGACTGATTCTCGTCTCAGGGGCAATAAAGGAATATTGCTCCCGGGACAATCCTCCATCAACTGTGAATTTGTTTGGTTATAGGAGACCAAAAAAAACTTCGACAGAAAAGCGAATAAACACGCAGATTCAACAAAGAGTTTTAACGTGGTTCGGTGGATCGAATCCAGCCTACGTCTACGAACACAAAATATGTGAGATGTTTTATTACTGAAATGTGCTCGGTCGACCTGTTGTGTGATCAGTCAATGTGAAAACGGAGCTGTTTGTGTTTACAAGATAATTCTATTTCTTCCTTTGTGATCTTGTTTTTTGGTAATTCACTAGCCAACTTGCTAACTCTTACAAATGCGTTGCCTCTTCCTATTTATACTAGTAAGGAGGCAGTGCTATCCCCAATCCAGATGATGCCACCTATGTGAGTTCATTAATGGAATTTCTTCCCCCAATGCCACTTGGCAGAAAATATCTTACTTCTTTTATTACAATGTCTCATCACCTTATCTTATATTATGCCAACTGTATGTATAACGTCCCCATCACCTTATCTTGTGAGAATGAGACGGTGGAAAATATCACGCCATCTGATCGGTCTTCAGGAGGTCGGTCGCAATGGTTTTCTGAATTGAGAATGATGTTGCCGACCCGACCACGTTTAACCAACTGTTCTGAAGTGGTCGGTCATGGATCGCTAGGTGCCGGGCTGTTACTGCCCGACTGTTACTGCTGGCACACCCTTCAGTCTGGGTCGGTGTTAAGAGTCTCGGTCAAAAAAGAAAGTTACCCCTTCTACCTCTGCCGTACTGTTCAAATATCATAGTGCTAGAAAATACCACCAACAATTTATTGTAAGTGTTTCAATACTCTTTTGATTATGCAACTTCGAGTATACTTCTATAAAAATTTATAAATTTTTTTTTTCATTTCTTTTTTTCAAAAAAAAAAAATTGTATGTGAAGAATTTATAAAAATAACCAATTTATCATTTCTCTTACTTTTCGATCACTCATTGACTACTGACTTATGAGCACAACAAAATCAGGTCCTAACGTAACAGTCCAGTATAGTAAACCAGTATTCTCAGTGCCTATGAGCATGAACTCGATACAGATATGTCTACAAGCAAAATATAATGATAAGTTGCGAAAGATAACATATAACAACTTAGCATACAAATAAGCGATACAAAAGAGTAAACATTCGAGGCAACAAGAATATAAATGACAAATCAAATATGGAATTTTGGCCTCTAAAATAAGAAAAATTGTACGAATACTTTTGAACAGTCACTATAATTGCACCATTTTGACTCGCCAATGCAAAAACCAACTTGTGCAGTCTAATCTCACATATGTTACTCAGTTCTACCCACAGCAAACATGACTTGTTCAGTAGCCCTAACAGCTGATGTTCTCATCTGAACATTAAAAATACATCTTCGCCGTCTAATGGATTTCCCGTGAGATCACTTTCTTGATTTAATCGAGAACTGAGAAAAGCACAACACTAATAACATACAACTTGACTCCTCGTATCTAGTTTTCAACTAAAGGTTTTCCATCACATGTATCAGCCTTCCAATCAAAATTGCAGATAATTTTGCATCTAATTGAACAAGGAGCTGAGAAGCGTTAAAAAAAAAAAAGAAAGAAAGAAAAGAGCAGCCAAGTCAACAAAATAGATCTAGGATCGACCTCATCATCATTTACTCAGACCATATTGCAGGACTGCTCTTGGTCTCATAAGTTGAACTTCTGAGGAACAGAATCAAAATCATCAAAGTCGAACCTCTGTCGCTCTCTCCCAACCTGAATGTGCGAAAGTAATTTGTTAGATTATTGATTTCTCATAAATGCTTGGCGAAAATCTTTCTGGAATGGAAATCATATGCTCATATGCTCACCTTTCCAAGGTATAAAGGGTCACATGATATAAGCTCATCCATTGTGGTCAGTTTCTTTGACAGTGACATTATCCTGAGAAAATAAAGCAATAAATACTAGTACAGTATGCTTTAATTTCTCAACAAACACGTTTAATAATACTTCTTGCATCGCTTCAAGTAGGGGAAGTAGCAGACATACATCAATGATCAGATAAGTATTACAGGTTACTAATCAGATTTTCTTTTGATGAAAATGAGTGTGAACTCAACATAAATTCTACTGATGTTCTTCTCCATTATATCCATACCTCTGAATTGATGAGTCAATATGCTCAATCATCTCACATGTTTTATATTGTTCAGGATCCTCCAGGAATCTAACCATACCATCCTTCTGGTTGATTGTTGCAAAGATTTCACCATCTTGTATCTGAAACTCAAATAAAAATTGGTTAACAATACAGCCTAAAAAATAGGAGTGCAACATTAGCAATTCAACACTGGCACTTCAAAGTTCAAAGTTACCATTTGAAGCACATGCATTTCTGCCTCCTTAGGGCTATGTAGTTGCACTGTGTTAGCTATATCTTGAAGGGAAAGAGTTAAATACGTCTGAGTTAATCTCTGGATATTTCGCTTATACATGGATGATACAACCTGCTTCACCAGTCCAAGGTTGTTGTCCTGGGAAAAAACCCAAAAGGCTCAGATAACCAAAGGAAGCAAAACAGAGCTAGAGCTAGAAAGAAAACTAAAATAACTCACACTTTCAAATTTCTCTTGGTTTGTCTGAACATACGTCTCCAACTCTGCAACTTTGCAGCTGTGTGTGGAGTCAACCAATTCAATGTAGGGCTATTCACAGAAGTAGCAAATTAAGGAATAATTGCAAGCATAATTGTAGAAACATATATATTCAATACATTCTTTCCATCAAATTTGTGAACCACGAGAATTACATATATAAATGCATTCTACAGAACAAGCTGTTTTATGTATATTACTGCAGCAGGTACACCAAAGTGGTGACCTAGTATTGGACAACTACATACTTCACAAGTTTCAACTTTAATGTAAATCACAAAGGATGATCTCAAGTCAGAAAATTAAAGAAGAAACCTATTTTCCAGATACAGCATATCCCCACATAAGTCTGGCTCTCCATATATTACAGACTTTTCTTGTCCCTCAATCCCGAAAACTTCCATTAAATATGTATCTTTAAAAAAGGCAGAAAATCAACCCCCATATCACCTAGCCTCCACCCGGATCATTAAAATTGTTATTCTAAATAATTAGTTCCTAGCCATGGTACTGACAAAAATTTCAAAGAAGACTACATAATTTCCAGTCCAAACAGACTATCATAGTTCTATGCATATATGGTTTATTTCCGAGTGTATGAGGAAAGCATGGAAACAATATAATCCACACTCATATTTCTCGAAGGGTTCTCATGGCATGTAGAATCACAAAGTTATCATCAGGACATCTAATAAGAAAAATGTTCTTATTATATAGCAAAGTTTCATCCAACCAGTGACTGAGGTAGTAATGTCACACAGACACAACGAACTGGAAGACTGAAAATTGCATGCCTCACATGCCAGTAAAGGATATTGTAATCCATGTTTTGATCATTTGAACACAGCCGAATTAATTAATTAATGCATCAAAAACATCTAAAAACTAAAATATGGAAACGAAAGAGTAGCAACATTGATAAATGCTAATATATATGGGCTTTACCTGACTGAAGTTCTTTAGATTCCTCTGAGCTGCTGAAGAAGTGTACTTAGGGAGGGTGAGAGAGAACTGCAACCGAAATTACAAAAAGTAAGTGGATATGTCTCAAAGAATGAAACAAGAAAAAGAATGCAAGATACTTGCAGTCTAGAATTTTTTCCAGAAGCATTAAAAATATAAGCTGCCTGTTTTCTAGTTTTACCTTTTCCAAGGATATTTTTAATGCTCTATTTATTAAATCAGTTTGTCCATTTTAATAACCAACGATTACTTCTTCAAATATGGTTCCAAACTGCAAATTATTTTTCCTAAGTATTCTTTTTTAACAACCTTCTCCAGTCACTGTTCATATAAATGTCAAGTAGAAAGGTAAAAGAAAGAGCATTGCACACCTGCCCATGGTGAATGAGGGAAACCAATACATATTTTTTGTAAGCTTCAACAGCTATAGCATTGATACTGGACATTGGAGCGGTCACGACCTGGAAAACAACTAAGAAATTATGATTCGTTTTATCGTTCAGTGACAGTGTTTAGTGATGAGCAATTATTAGTGAATTGCACTGTAGCAAGGTGACCCACATTGTGTAGAAGCTCCAAAGCTTTCCGAAAACGCTTTTGACCAATGAATATCATCCCACTGTCACAATGTAAATGTGAAACACGGTCAAAAAAACACTCAGGAAGATTTAACGAGTAGAACATTCAAACCCCAAAACACAAGTAACTCTTAAATTTCGATTAAAAAATTCATTCAATAATTTAAATAGATACATCCACATAATATCAAGACGATATACCATTTGGCACGATGAACTGGCTACATGATGACGGCTCGAAATAAATATCAATCACAACTAATTAAAACAAGCAATGTCTTTCTTACAATGTCATATGTGAAAAGCCCACAAATTTCCAGTCATAAAACTCCATACAAAATGTTTTCTTTGGTAAGGAGTCAGACCACCATCTAGATAACTAAAAGCACAAAACACGATAGAACCTCACAAATGCTCAATATCCTCAAAGTTTCAGAAATTCCAAGTTATCACCTAAGACAGACAGTTTTATTCTCCATAAGTTAGTTACTGGCACTGCTAGATGTTCCATGTAGCATAGACTGTTGGATAAAAGCTTACCTATAACCTAAATTTGGACATAAATGTTCCAGTTACTCGGTATAAATTTATATAACTATTAAATTAACACCTTTCATATAGTAAGTGCCTAACGAAACCAGAGGGATTGCGTTAGAAGAGCATATCATTCGCAAAAAAATAAGAAATCCCAAATGAAACAAGGACGGCTTCAAGGAAGCTAAAGGATAGAAGTGTCAAATGAAAAATGAAAAAATGCCACAGAAAATAAACATCCCATCATAATGTAAGTACAAAATTTCTCAAGGAAATGAAAATGAAAATGAAAACGAAAACGAAAACGAAAACAAAGCATCAAGAGCAACCTACCCATAATAACAATAGAGAAAAAAGTCCCTTGGCAGATTAATCTCATAAATGTCATCCTCTAGAACAAAAAGACCAATTTTATAGCTCTTTGCCAATAAACAAAGTTGAAGAAACTCTGGATGCAAAGGAGTCAGATGCTCAATGGAGGACTGAATTTTGCGGACAGCAGTCAGCATTGGACCCACCCCTCTGATGGGTGCTTCAAGCAACATCACTTGATCCTTAAACCTCTTACAAACATTGATGACTACAAACACACAAAAATTATCATAATAATGCCAATTGAAAACTAACAGTCTAGGATAAAACAATGTGAAGAACGTTCAATTCAGTTCAAGTAAAAAGCTCTATACACTTCTCTGGCGCCAAATGAATCTGCTCCGCAGTACAAGAAGTAATAAATCTGGCAATGATCGGAACCAATGTCTCGGCGTGCTCTTTCGTAATCGAACCGTACATACATGGCTCTCTGGAACCCCAAAATACACACAATTAACTCCTTCCACTTCCCAAAACCCATCAAGAAATCTTCTCTAAAAAAACTGTAAGGCACAGACCCTCATTCACCCAAACATAATAAAATATTTTCCCCCTTTATAAAACCTAAATGAAGTCATAGTATCACTTACAAACATAAAAATTATAAAAGAAAAAAAAATAAAAACAAATTCATTTTCCCAAAACTAACAAAAACACAAAGCAAACCCTCGAATATCGCGCAGTAAATAAAATCCCCACACAGTGCACAAGCATAATAATAATTAATAAAAACAAAAAATAAAATACAATTAATGCGATAATTAATAATATTAATTACAAGAAATAAAGGTAACCGAGGGAGTGTTTGGCAGGGTCAAGCTGGTCGAGAAACGACACCAAGTGAGTCGGCTCAGAGCGGAGCAAATCTTCAGCTGCTTTCAAGTAATCTTTAAGCGCTGAGATATCTGATGCGCTGCCTGATAGCCCTTGGATTTGGGTCACCAGATTTTCTATTGACTGCATGATTTTTGATCGACTGAGAACCCCAAAAGAGAGAGGAAGCTCTGTAAGTTCCGAGTCAGATTCTGGACGTGAGCTTTTTCTAGAAGAAATATACGGTGTACCGGTACACGGTCAGTTCACTCTGTTTTGGGCTAAAATAAAGCCCAATATCATTAATTGTTCTATTTTAGATAATAGTTTGTATATAATTGAACTCCAAGCACCATTTTCTATTTTTTAAAATTTGAGAAATTTAGTAGGATTGATAATTTTTCCCAAGCACTATTTTCTATTTTTTTTTTTTAAATTTTTAGAAATTTATTAGGATTGATAATTTTTCCTGTCTATTCCAGGTGAGATTTATGAAATATACAAATTTAAATATATTTTTAACCCATTATTTTTCCTAAATTCCACCGAGATAAATATAAGTGAGATGATTGAAAACCAACTTAACTATAATACTCGAAACAAAATAAAATTACTATATATAAATATACAAATAGTCAAATTTTCATCCACCATTTCTCTCTCAGTTCAAAAATAACTTTTATGTTATCAATTTGAAATTAGTGACTATTGAAAGGATGCTGAAAATTTCCACAAAATTTGAGATCACGTATTATTTATAAAATAATTTGAGATAACTTTTTATACTGATTAAAAATCATAATCAGGATTCGAATAGATTTTTCATTATAAATCTATATTTTGAAGAGAAGACAAGTTTGAATAATATTTTTCTCTTAATATTTATAATGCCATTAAGCACATATATACACATTGTTTGAAATTTAAAATAGAAAAGAGATTGCAATAAAAGGAAAGGATTAACTACTAGATAAATGTTACAAATGTTTCAAAATTTGAGATCTCTTGATTTTCTCCCTTCAATTGCTCATCTTGATTGTGCAATCTTATCATGCCCCCGCAAGATGGACGGTCTTGGAGAGAGTCCGATCTTGGACTTTAGTGTGTTGAAAGGAGACCGAGCAAGTGGTTTGGTAAGGGCGTCTGCTAATTGATCAGCTCCAGTGATGTGGGAGACCCGGAGTAGACCAGTTTGAACTTGTTCCCGGATGAAGTGGTAGTCAAGCGCTACGTGTTTCATTCGCGAGTGGAACACAAGATTGGAGCATAAATTGGTTGCACCAACATTGTCACAGTAGATGACTGGTTGGAGAGAGAGAGTGACACCAAGTTCGGTAAGAAGAGCACAGATCCATCTAATTTCGGCAGCAGTGGAGGCTACTGATAGGTACTCAGCTTCAGTGGAGGAGCGAGCAACCGTGCGTTGTTTCTTGGAGCTCCAGGAAATAGGATTGTGACCGAGATATACTATGTAAGCACCAGTGGAGGTGAAATCGTCCTTGTTACCAGCCCAATCAGCATCGGAGAAGGCATGAAGTGCGAGAGGGGAGTTGTTGCGGAGGAATATGCCATGGTCCAGAGTGCCACAGAGATATCGCAGTAGTCGTTTGACTGCATGCCAATGATCAGTGGTCGGCTGATGCATAAATTGAGAAAGTTTGTTCACTGTATAAGCAATGTCCGGTCGAGTGAGGGAGAGATACTGGAGGCTGCCGACAATATTTCTGTACTCGGTCGGATCAGGTAAAGGGGATCCAGATTGTAATGTGAGTGTCGGGTTAGTTGCCATAGGAGTTGGGGCTGGCTTGGCGTCAATCATGTGGGTTTTGGTGAGCAGATCGGCAATGTACTTGCGTTGACTTAGGAAAAGATCATTGTTGTGGGTAGTAACCTCCACCCCAAGGAAATAAGCAAGTTGGCCAAGATAATTGAGAGAGAAGCGCTGTGAGAGTTGGTCAATGAATCTGTGGACAGCTTGAACATTATTTCCGGTAATAATGATGTCGTCGACATAGACTAAGAGATATAATGTGGTGTTGCTGTTGGTGAAGATGAACAGTGAGGTGTCGGCGTGTGAGTTGGTGAAGCCGGACTGTAGAAGAAATTGACGTAGTTCATGGTACCATGCTCGAGGGGCCTGTTTGAGACCGTAGATGGCCTTGCGAAGTTTACAGACGTGATGGGGATGATCCCGATCAATGAAGCCCAAAGGTTGGGACATATAGACATCTTCAGTAAGAGTGCCTTGAATAAATGCATTGTTGATGTCAAGTTGTCGGAGGGACCATCCTTGACTAACCGCAAGGCTGAGAACAATTCGAACAGTGGTCGGCTTGACGACTGGGATGAAGGTTTCATAATAATCCACACCGGGACGTTGATGGAATCCTTTGGCAACTAATCGAGCTTTGTACCTGTCAATAGAACCATTAGCATTAAATTTTGTGCGAAAGATCCACTTACAGCCGACCAGGTTTTGGTCGGGACTGGGTGGCACTAGTTCCCATGTCCCATTGCGAAGAAGGGCATTATATTCTTCTGACAGAGCTTGGCGTCATTTAGGGTCCTTGAGGGCTTGGGTAATGGTGGAAGGTTCGAGTGTAGGTTGATGAAGCTGGGTGTTGAGGTTAAGTTTTTGGATCGGTTTATGGAGGTTGTTCTTGGAGCGTGTGACAATGACACGTGCTATACTGGAGGGTTGATGTGGGTGGTCGGTTTGTGGTTGTGGTGTCGGTTATGTTGTTGATGTTGAGTGATCATGTGGTTGGTCGTTGTCGGTGTGGTCAGGGTCGGGTGGTGGTCGGGAGTGGTCATGTGGTTGGTCGGGGTTTGTGTTTATGGGGAGGGTTGGGAAGTCGGGGCGTTCGATGTCTGTGTGATCGGGGTTGTGTTGTTGGTGCGATGGGTTATGTGGTCGGTTGGTGTGGGCGGGCATTGGTGGTATTCTGGGATGTTTATAAGGTCGGTCGGGGTTTGGTTGATCCGCTATTACTTGTGAAGTGGTGGTTCTTGTGGAATTACTGTGTAAAGGAGGGCGGGGTTGGATAGGAGCACCAGTGGGTGGTGCATTCTGTGGGGGTGCAGGGTCGGTAGTCGGTGATGGTGAGTTTAGTACCGGGAAGGTCATGGAGCACCATTCAGAGACGGGGGATGGGGTGGCAAGGGGAGGGGACTTTTGTGATATGGCAAAAGGAAAAATCGACTCAACGAAGCGGACATGTCAGGAGGTGTAAAGTCTATATGTGGAGGGCTCGAGACAGAGATAAGCTCTCTGAGTGGGAGAATATCCTACGAAGACACAGGGAAAGGACCTGGACTCGAGTTTGTGAGATGTGTAAGGACGAAGCCAATGGTAGCAGAGACAGCCAAAGCTGCGCAGTTTGGAGTAGTTCGGCATATGGCCGAGTAGTTGGAGATAAGGTGATTTGTGGTGTAAGGTCGGTGTAGGCATGCGATTTATAAGGTAGACGGCAGTGGAAAAGGCAAAGGGCCAATATGAGAGAGACATGAATGAGTGGGTAAGGAGAGAGAGACCTGTTTCGACGATATGTCGATGACGACGTTCAGAGTACCCATTGTGTTCTGGAGTGTGAGGAGGGGAAGTGAGATGGGACCCCATGGATTGTGAGGAAGGAAGAGAGAGCTTGATATTCCCCCCCATTGTCAGAGTAGAGAGTTAGGATTGGTCGGTTGAAGAATTTTTCTACTAGCGCCTTGAAGCGCACAAAAACATCACGGGTATCCGACTTTCGTTTGAAGAGGTAAAGCCAAATATATTTGGTGAAGTGGTCGACAAAGATTATATAGTAGTTGAAGTTATCAAACGAGTAGACCGGGGAGGTCCATAAATCAGTGTATATAACCTCAAGAGGTGTAGATGTTGTAAGAGTAGATGAAGAGAACGGTAGCTTGTGACTTTTATTGCATTGACACGAATTACAATTGGAATTAAGATAAGAGGAAAGAGAAACATCTGAATTAAATGAAGACATGATATTTTTGAAGACCGACAATGAAGGGTGCCCGAGCCGATGATGCCACTCAGGTATAGTGGTTCTGACACTTGAAAAGGCGATTAGAGGGGACCGAGTGGGGGAGGTCGGCCATTCGTATACACCATCTTTAGTCCGACCCTGCAACAGAATTGCCCCCGTGCGGAGATCCTTCACATTAAAGGAAGAGGGTAAGAACTCAATGGAAGTGTTATTGGAATTGCAAAATTGAAAAATGGAGATAAGATTACGTTTCATAGTGGGAACATATAAAACATTAGATAAGTTGAAAGAGTGAGTCAGAGTATTGAGAGAGGTAGAACCGTGATGGGAAATGAGGAGTGCAGTGCCGTCACCGATCATGATTTCATCTGTGCCGTTATAAGGATTGTGGAGAGCAAGGTTGTTGAGGTCAGTAGTGACATGATGCGAGGCTCCACTGTCAAGAAGCCAGGCGGGGTTTGAGGAAGAGGTGGTGATGACATTTGCTTGATATTGCCAGGGACTGCTCGGGCGGGGGTTGGTCGGGTTGGTGGGACGAGCTGGTTGTTGCGCACGTGGGAAGTGTTGCGGAAGAGTGGGCATTGGGAGATCACATGACCATGAGTGTGGTACCATTGGCACCGACCAAGAAAAGGACGATGAGGTGGTCGGTCGGTTCTATGGTTGATGGGAGAGTTTCTGGTAAGTTGAGGGTTTGTGGTGGGAGCAAACCGACCGGGCTGGGCAGTGTGATTAGGATGAGGTCGGTTGTAGGTCCGAACATTGGTGGGATGGGCAGATGCCGGGTGGGAAGGGGGTGTAGTCCTGTTGTTGAGAGATAACTCCTTGTTGATGAGTTTTTCATGCAGTTCATCAAATAAAATAGTGGAGTCACGACCATTGACAGAGTCGATGATAGACTGATAGGTATCATCAAGTCCATCAAGCACCTTTTCAATTAGATCTTCATGGTCAAGAGGTTTTCCAAGGGCAGCCAGTTGATCGGCTGTGGTTTTGATAGATTGCATGTATTCGGTTATTGTTTTTGGGCCTTTGGTGATGTGTTTAAGATGATCTTTTAGTTGTTTGATATGACCACGAGATGGACGGGCATAGGTGTTGGCAAGGGTTTGCCAGGCTTCATAGGTGGTGGTAGATTGGGTGATGAGAGGAACTAGAGATGGCGAGAGGGTGCCGACCAGAGCTGCAAAGATTAGTTTGTCTTGGCGTAGCCAGGTGCGATATGCGGGATTGGGAGAAGTAACATTATTTGTGGTGATGGTACGTGGTGGGGTGTGATGATTTCCATCAATGTAATCCTGTAAGTCATAGCCGATGATAATGGCTTCAATTTGGGTTTTCCAGGAGAGGTAATTTGTTGATGTGAGTTTGATTGAGTTATGGATGGTACAATGATTAGAGGTTTTGTAGGGTCTTGGGCATTGGGGATGACATTTTGGGTACCGTCGGTGGCCATTGAACAGAGAAGGGGGAGTATTTGGTTGGTCGGAGGAAAAAAAAGAGAGGAAAAAAAATTAGATAATGGATCTCGGCTCTGATACCATGAAGAGAAGACAAGTTTGAATAATATTTTTCTCTTAATATTCATAATGCCATTAAGCACTATATATACACATTGTTTGAAATTTAAAATAGAAAAGAGATTGCAATAAAAGGAAAGGATTAACTACTAGATAAATGTTACAAATGTTTCAAAATTTGAGATCCATTGATTTTCTCCCTTCAATTACTCATCTTGATTGTGCAATCTTATCATACTTTTCATATGAAAAATTTCAAATTCCTATCATCATTTAGGATCCGATAATTTGAGATTCAGGGGAAAATTATCTTGATTCAGAAACCATTATGAAATTTTAGATTATTTTTTATTTCTAATACATAATCGGGATATGACTTAGATTGACAAATCTATTAGCATGACATTTAGGGACGTAGGTGAGATAATTAAACAAACTACGTGTATAAATAAAATTAAGAAGACTTCAGGCTTACAGAGTAATTCACATTTCACAGTTTAGCAGAAACACTTGGAATTGAGATTTTCTGTAGCAAATTCTCTAGAAAAAGACCGATCCCATTAAAGAAGAAGTCAAGTGAATCAACATTTTCTGGAAAAGGATGGCAGATTATCACTTTGTGTATAAAGATGTGGAAGGAACATCAACACAATGGGACGACATACAAAGAAAGCTCGGGAATTTACCGCCAAAGCCGCCTGCTTTCAAGCCACCCGCCTTCGAACCGGCGGCGGACCCAGATTCAGTTCCCAAAGACAAGTCGTGGGTCGATGAGAAAACCGAAGAAGAGCTTGAAGAGTTACAAGATGATCCCGATCTTGACGATGACCGCTTCCTCGAAGAATACAGGTTCTTGCTTGTTTAATTTTTTGGTTATTTTGATTTCAAGTTATTGATTCCTGTTTGCAGAAAAGTTTTTGCAAGTGGGGTGTCATTTATTTCTTATTTTTGTTCTGGGATCTGTTTGTTTTGTGTGAATTGAATTTTGGTGGATTATTTATTTATTTATTTATTTTGTTGGAGATGAATTTGACGTTCTAAGGGATAGAGTAGTCACTTGAGATTTTTTAAAAAAAATGGTAGCTTTAGTGGTATAATAAATTTCAATGCTATGGAGACTCGATGGTCTCAGTTCTGTGCTTTTTTAAACTGTATGCTGTTTCATTGTATTGAATTACAATGTTTCTGTGGTACAATTAGCTTCTCAAGAAACTTATTGTGTAGGTTAATTTTCTTGTTGAGAAATCGTTAAGATTGGTGAATTGGTTTGAATTGTTTCTCATCTAGATTGTGGTGTGTTTTGATAGGAAAAAGAGGTTGGCTGAGATGAGAGAAGCAGTCAAGTTATCTAGATTCGGATCAGTGATCCCATTTCAGATCAGATTTCGTACGAGAGGTTTCACAAGCTCCCCTTGATGTTTGGGTAGTTGTGATTCTCTACAAGGATGGGTACTACTATTTGAGTACTTTGATACATTTTTAATATTCTCTAACCAATGTTAATCTGACGGTTTTTGTTTTTTTGTTTTTTATGATAGATTTGCCGAGTGTGGGCTGCTAATGCAGTGCTTGGAAGAGTTGGCAAGAAAATACCCTGCAACAAAATTTGTTAAAATAATATCGACAGATTGCATTCCAAATTACCCTGATTGTAACCTTCCCACACTATTGGTTTACAACAATGGTGCAGTGAAAGCCAATTATGTGGGTTTACATAGCTTTGGTCGGAGATGCACACCTGAAGGTATGTTATATATGGCACTTATATAATATCTACAGATTGCATTTCAAAAAGTCTTAAGGACATGCATATCTTAAGATTTACTGATTTCTTCTCTCTGCTTCCTCTTCATAAATAATTGTTGCTTGCTTCAGCATGAAAAGCAAACGGCAGAATGAAACTGCAGAATACATTTCTGACATAGTTGAATTGACATTTAAAGATTGAGGGATTTTTGGGTAGCACAAAAGAAGAAGTTGAGATTGAAGTTCTTGTTTGAAAGGACGTTTAAACTTTCTGCCCTGAATTTTGAGTATTGAGTGGACCTGAGGTCCATGTGATAGTGGAATTTTGAATTTGTTTATAAGTTCATGTATTGCACAAAATCTCCGCTGCTACCAGCATTTAGGTTAGTTGTTTTTTTTAACTCATTTTCATAGTCCTGAATTGTGTACCTGAAAAATCAGTTTTTGACCAATGTCCTTTTATATTTAGTTGGAAGTCATATCCTCTACAAGAATATGTTGTCTGTTGGAGCTTGTAATATTCATTGGTGTCTAATCTTAGTAGTAATTTATGCTATCACTGATCACATGTTGTTGCTTCAAAACCAGTTGCTTTATATTTTTTCCTCTTTTTTCCCAAGAGAAATGTGCATAAACATGATTTTGATGCTCTACGTCTCTTTATTGATGTGTTTTTAAATCAAATCTGTTACATAATATTTAGCTTAGCTTAGCTGATTTAATTTTCCCAAAATCCAGGTGTCGCATTAGTTCTCTGTCAATCAGATCCTGTACTAAATGATGGTCAGAGTGGAAGAGATCCATCAAGAAAAACAGTGCTTGAAGGAGTTAGGAAGAGGCTTATAGAGAAAGTTGTTGCAGAGCATGAGGATGATGACGATGGATCATCAAGTGATTAGGTAATTTCTGTGGGATGGAGCAATTACTCTGCTTAGTGGTTTTCTTGTTTTTGGTGCTCGAAAAAACTTGTGATTTGTGAGATGTCAAATGTGTGACCATATGTTTATTAACCCAGTTTATTTCTTGTACTAAAGCTTTCATGACATTAATGTACCATCTTTGGCAGCCAGTGGATTTGATTTTTGTTCGAAGTTCACGTAATCAAACAATTACATTTTACATATTAAATGGTGAGTATTGACATTGGCCATTATGCTTCATGCATCCTTACAATTTTATGCTTCATGTAAAAGGGCATGTTTAGAAATGCATTAGATTAATGGTGCGTTTACATACTCGTAATCGGAATGAGATGAAATCGGAATGAGCTG
Organism: Zanthoxylum bungeanum; assembly: GCA_019454045.1. Classification (NCBI taxonomy): domain Eukaryota; kingdom Viridiplantae; phylum Streptophyta; class Magnoliopsida; order Sapindales; family Rutaceae; genus Zanthoxylum; species Zanthoxylum bungeanum. The sequence continues at coordinate 53,531 of SKCR01024847.1, forward strand.
AATGGGAATGGTAAATCGGAATCAGAATAAGTTGTTCACTTAACTATAGGATCGGAATCGGAATCGGAATCGGAATCAGAATGAAGCAGTATTACCGTGTTTACCTTGTCCGGTATTCGGAATGAATTGTTAAAATTTACAAAATACTCTTAGTTATAATTATATATTGATTTATTATTTATTATATTATTAATTTTTGATGTATTAAATTACTCAATGTTAAATTATTCTTATTAAAATATTAAATATTATTTTATTATTAATTATTGATTAATAATTTTTATTGATTATTTATTATTTAAGTATTAATTAATTATTAATGTATTATTTATTAAAAAGTTAAATATCATTTTATTATTAATTTATTTTATTATTTATAAATTAATTATTAATTAAGTATTACTTATTAATTACTTATTAATGTATTAAATTAATTAAATATTTAATATATTCTTTTATTACATTATTATTTATTAAAATAGTAAATATTATTTTTTATTAATTATTGATTAATTATTAATTATTAATACATTTTATTTATTATTTATAAATTAATATTAATTAATTATCGTAGGGATAATATTGTAATTTCCCATCAATAATGGGAATGAGAATCTCATCCCCATGAGGTGGTGAGAATTAGATTCTCATTCCTCATTCCCAAATTTGCGGGCCTCACTCATTCACATTCCCATTTTTATTCAATTTTATGAAGTAAACAACCTTAATAGAAATGATTCTCATTCCTCCATTTCCATTACCCTCAAGTAAACACACCATAATCAACTCTTGCCCTAATGAAATTTGTGGTCTAATTCAACTCAATAGTTAGCTTAAGAGTAGGAGATTGCACCTCAAAATTCTCCTCACAAGCAGACCAATCTTTTATCTAGTCTATATCACGTGAGTAGGTAGTGTAAACCCATTTATGCACAGTAGAGAGCTGCCTAATGATCATATTTCAAATTCATTTAATAATATATTTAAAAATACTAGTAAATAGTATTCATAAACTGTCCACAAAATAGTTCCTATATAAACTTGCCAACTAAGATCAGATGAATGGGCATACAGATTTTCCTCAAGATATTCTGACCTCGTCTCTATTTAAGACCATGAGAATGGAGGAAAAAATTACCCCCCTCTTGAAAAAGAAAAGAACAGATGATACTTAAGATCGTGCTCCTAAATGATTATTAGACTAATATTGTAATTGTAGAGAACCAGAGAGCAAATGGAAGCTGTCTTTGCCATGATAAATTTAGACACCTTAAATTTCAAAAACCAAGAGGCTGGACGTCCATTCCAATCATGAAACAGCCAAATCCCAAATTCTTGGGGTTACATACAGACCAAGACTGTTCTCTAACTAGGAAGCAAATAAAGCCCCATCGCTCTTGAGGCAGTAACCTTCTTCTGATTCAACTTCTTTCTTTTTGTTTTTCCTAGCATCTTTGTTACTCCTTGCTCCTCAGCCTTTTTCTGAGCTCGAATCATGGCCCTTCTAACACGAGGTCGCATTTCTCTAACACTTCGAGAAGGCATCACATATGGTTCTAGTGGCCGGTCATGAAAAGGGTGCTCACTTCCAGCAAATATCCTCAGTTTTCGATCTCTATCCTGCAACCATAATAAGAAATCATGTAAAAAAAAACCTAATTTTCAGAGAATCTGAACCATATTTTACAACAAAATATAAAAACACTCCCTATTGATGAACTTACCAACAATATTTCACTAGAATAATATTTCCACCAGAAGGAATGGCAACCAAAATTTTATTTTTCAAACTCAAGTGTTATTAAATCCACACCCGTGCTCATAGGCCATAGATGTACAAAAAGATACTGATAAACCCATTGTTTCACATGACAAGAATTAATATGAGAGTCCCAGTTAACATAGGATATATGCAATTTTTGACGCAAGAACGGACAACACCAGTTTCATGAAATTAGAGGCACTGCAGAAATAGTTCAATGCACAGCATGGGCAATAAAAACTTATAAGAATGTTTGAAAGGATGTCCTGCATAAATTTGACCATTTTCTTTTACAACATAAATACAATTGATTAGGTTCTTCAACACCATTAACAATAAACATTTTACTGGCAGGGGGTAGCTTTGGATGGATGAATGTGAATAATTAGCATCAGAAACCTTATATAGGTGAAACTTGAAAGGGTTTTAAATAGCATGAGATTCTATGCCTACTCCAATACACCAAAAAATAAAGAAAATAGAATTCATATCCAACAAATTGGAAACATGACTACTCCAAAGAAACAAATGCCTCACAAGTGCTTCTAAATCGCATGAGATTCAAGTCTAGTTATATACGTTTTATTTGAGATGCTGATTTTAGCAGTAATACTGATTAATTCATGATAGTGTTGACTACATAGATATGAAAGGAAGCTGCAGGAAACTTTATTAATAATTTTGTTAAATTTATCACATCGAACTATCTCAATTGTTTTTATAGAAGGTGAATTAACAGCAGGTCATTTTCGTTCAAAAGCAGTGGTACAACTACATTACCTACAAGCACATCCAAGAAGAAGAGAACTATAACCTATATCTTCCACAAACTATAACACTCATTTGATACGATGAAATTGAAAACGGAAATTCAAGAAGTGAAAACTACTCAAACACACAAAAAAAAGGAGGAAAAGCACAATTGTATGAGAACATAACTTGCAGACTATACTTCTAAGAATATATATCCTGAAAACTAATATACTGCTATACTCACATCACGTAATTTGTTTCTTGGAAGCATACGTAGGACAGCTTTGCGGATGACTTCTGTTGGGTCCTTGGCCATCTGATCCCTTAAAGTCCTTTCCTTGAGGTGGCCTATATACCTATGTGAAACGGGAGAATTTGTCATTAAGACAAAAGGTAAATAAGGTCAGCAGAATCGGATCACTACATAAATGAAAAAATCAAATATATTACCTTTCATAATAATAAACTTAAAAAGTAGCTTTTACTTTTATGTACATTTATACCTATACAAGCATGCACACACAAGCATATTTATTTGAGATAGCCCTTTAAAATGGGTGCACTTAAAGGAATGATTTTCAACAAAAGCCACATTCTTGCATCTCCTTTATTACTGTGTAAATTTGATGACTACAATTCAACAAGACAATGGACTCAACGGATGTAGAATGCAGAAAATCATTTCAATTTCATGATTCTATTTTTTTTTTGGGGATAGGAAACAAAGCTTTTATTGGAAAAAAGGGAGGAAATGATTACAAAAATACGGTCAACATTCCAATTATAACATAGGTTCTCAGAAGTAGCAACTAAAATTGGTAAAACACTTACCCGGTATGCCAGTAATAGACCTTGTTTTTAAGTTTCCTCCCAGTAACACTTATATCTTTTGCATTAAGCACAATGCACATATCTCCATCGTCACGATTAGGAGAGTAAGTAGGCTTATCCTTTCCTTGAACGACAGTAGCTATTTGAGATGCTAATCTCCCAAGGACCTGTAAGGAAACAATGATACCATAATCTTTCATGGACTTCACTTAAATAGAGCACAACATAATTCAAAACACATAAGCGCATATTGAAAAAAGGAATGCTATGCCCAAACCTGGCCATTAGCATCAAAAACTCTCCATCGTAGACCTTCCAGATTGATACGTCTCAGCCCAGCAAGTGCTTTCTGAATAATTAGAAAAGAGTAGTTTCTAAAATAAGTGTTAAACATTACATTCATGTAATATCAAGTCACATACCATCAGCCGCACAAATAAAATTCGAAAGCATTTTTACAAGATCGTGTGCTCAGATTAAAAATTTTGCACCCACTGCGTCTAAATAAACAAACAAACATTCTGTTTTAAATTACATTTCACAAATACAACAAGTACATCTAACAAACACTTGGTGAGCACTGCAGTGATTTTATCATTTTACCCTAAATAATCTGAGATTCAATAATTCTAAGGGACATAACAGGAGAACATCATGAGAAAAAAATTAAAAAAAAAAAAAAAAATTTAAAAGAAAATCACCTTCATGTTACCACTGAAAGCGGCGGCGGCGGCTTGTGTTGCCATTTTTTGCTTACTACTTATCGCTTCTTTAAAACACGAATCATTCACCTGAGTAACGCAAATCAAACTAAGAGCCAAATTCAAATGACAAACCCAAAACAAAGCTAAACGGCAATTAAACAATTAAATAATAATAATGATAATAAGATATTAAAGACGAACCTGCGTAAACCCTCAAGATTGGGGGATTTTTGCTTCTGGGAAAGACTAGTAAAGCGGATTGGTGTTTTTTCGTTGGGCTTGGATCTTTTTTCGGATCTTTTGTTTCGGGGAGTTAAATGGGCTAATATCGCTACCCAAGCCCAATCTATCTGCGACGGGTAAATTCTCCCTATATTTTGGGCTTTCTTCCATTTAGGCTTTATATTTTAAAAAATATTCGAAAAATCTTTGCAATTATGCTACATGTATAAGTTATTATTTTTGAAATTTTTATAGTAAAAATAAGATACTCCCGATATTTTTTCGATAGATTGGATGGGCTCTGCAAAGGTTCAATTCTAAATTGAAAATTTAGATTTTCGAAATTGCGAAATATAATTTTATTTTTGAATTGGACTAATACTTCCAATTATTTTAAAGAAACGGGTGAAGAATCGATGGCTTTTTGGAGCTTATATTTTGTTGTGATTTTCATTTTTTTAATGGAAGTTTACTGTTTTATTTAAAATGTAGCGTGTTTTTTCATCGGTGTTTGGTTAGTTTCGGTACATGATTTAAATTTTCATCGGTATATGTTAAAAAAAGACAAGACAGACAATTTTTTACAAGGAATTGAGTAGTCTTTACGGTCTCATTCTTTAAAGATTGCTATTTCACCATAAATTTTTGAATTTGATGGAGTGAAATTTGAATCTATTTAACAAGAAAATGATATCGCAAGATGTATAATTTTATTTATTTTTTTAGAAATTCAACTCAAAAATGGTGTGAGCAAAAATTGAACTCAAAGACCTGTTGCTTTAAGAAAACAAACCATCAAGAAACAACAAATATTATCAAGAAACTTCAAAATAAATACCAACATGGTAAAGACTTCATTGTGATCTATAGATATTGTGTGATGTACAACAAATATCTAGAACTTTAATAAAAGCAAAAAAGGCCTCACACAATTTATGGCTCTAATAGTCAAGAAAGAAAGAGGCATATTATATATAAAAGTTGGCAAAGACCAATCCACTAGAAAAGCTTTGCATCTGCTGCTCTCTTGAATGGAATGGATCATTTGGTCTCTGTTTCCTCTATCTTCTCCTGCTCTAAGGACCTGTCACAAACAACTCAAATGTTGACAAGTCTTTAAATGCCAAGCCCCTTTAACAATTATTATTATTTTTTTTTTGGCATGCTGAAAATGGAACTTGATTGAGACTAGACACAATATCAAACATTAAATTTCTAATCACCCTTCTCTTCTGCATCTGCACAAGTTGATTAATTAGTTACAAAACCTTTCACTTTACTAATATTTGGATCATGATTTAGTATTAAGTTGAGTTTGTTTTGAACTGGTATGATTTTTCTAATATAGACTAGTTCCACTTTTAACTTCCTAAAATTAGAATTGAACAGCTGCTTAGTGCTTACCTTTGGGCCATAGCCCAACGAGAGAGCTGATAGAGCTGGACTGTTTCATTAGATGCATGGCACAGAAGAAGGTGCAGGTTTCTTGGCTGTACCATCCAAGCAAATCTCATACACAATACAGAATAAACACACATCACTGCAACAAAATCACTCAAATTTAATGCTAACCCCCAACCCAAAACAAAACAAAACAAAGGTAAGTAAGTAGCTATAGCCTATAGCTAGATGTTTATCAGAACCAAAAAAACCTGCACTCATGTTGCCAGAAATCAGTTCTGGGGGTTTCTTTGTGTCCAAAAATGCCTGTAACAAACAAGCAAATGCATCATTAACATAATATACTTATTCGGCCACCTTTAGTTCGGACAAAATATCATTTTCCCAAATGAATATATATCTACTTACTGCAAGGGGAAGGCCCCAGTTAAAAGCTGGACCCCAAAAATGTGTTGTTTTAGGACCCATTGGGCTGTTCCAAAATGTCTTCAGCATTTTCATTGACAATAGCTAAGCTTTGATGCTATTTCCAGAACTGTAAACAAAATTCCAGAGCTTCAAGAACAATATGTAGCCCAGAAAAAGGGACTAAATAAAAAATTGAAAGTAAATTAGAGGATGAATCCTTCAAGAATTCAATGATACAACATGAAGTTTTATGAAACCTGATGAGGCTTGGAATCGATTTTAGAGGATCTGCAAGCAAATAATTAAATATTTGCAGCAGACGGATAAAGGGCGATGCAGGATTTTTTTATTTATTTATTTTCAGAGCTTAAAAATGCCTGAAAGTAGAGTCCCCACATGATTACATAAAACAAAAATGCTACTTTCTATAGGAACCAGATACGTGCACACCATTTATTGTGGAGATATTACTGGTAAAAATATCTTTAGTGATTTGGTTAGGCTTGGGCACGCGGTCCGATTTGATATGATTATAAATAAATTATAAATATAGTTATTTGTTTTTTTTTTAAATAATTATATGATTATTTTATTTAAAAAATTATAATTATTTTTAATCACCGGTTTGATTTAATATAATTCGGATTTTTCAATTTTTTTAATTATAACAACAAAAGATTAATATCATTCACTAAATCTAAATCATTTAAATTCATTAAAATGCAGAAAAATAAAAATAAAAAATAACCAAAAATAAAAAATATAAATATTTCATGAAATTAACCACCACTAAACATAAATATATTAAATAATATAATAAATATAATTATAAAATAACAACATAATATGATTATATTTTTAAAAATTCAATAAATTAAATTATTCAATCAATTCGATTTTTTAGTTAAAAAAATATTCTAATTCGGTTCTATTCAGTTTTAATTAAAATATCGAATAATTATTTTTGAAAAAAAAAAAAAAAAAATATCACTTCAATTTTATTTTTTCGGTTCAGTTCTATTTTTCAATTTGAGTTAATTTTTTGTCCACCCCTACATTTGGGTTGAGATTATTTGACTAACGTTTATTTTTATTAGCCTAGCGTCGTGATTTGCGCGAATTGAACTTCTTAGTTTATGCTTTATGGTTAGAGGCTTAAATTGTTGGGGTTTTGAGCTCCAATACGTATCGTATTTATGACATGTTTATGAATACAAAATATCATTTTTTTTTCCCATAATATTACACATTTAATGGTACCACATCTTATTTTTAATATACATATTCGATCTAATTTTATTTATATAGAAACTAACTGAGGTTAGTGATGTATATATTAGATAAAGACCTAAGAATATACAATACTTGCACAGTTACAACGAGGTTTGTAATTGACATTGGGATGTGTGTCACTACTTGTGGTATATTCTCAAATAAATTCCTGGTCGAGATTTGCTGACACGGGTCTGTTAGTAAAATTTGTTGAATCAAAATAAAACTAAAATAGAATCCCACAATAAAGTGACTCATGAACAATTATAGGTCACTCAAAGGTAGTCAAGTGATTCCATAGCTCCAAGCTTTCATATATAATTCCAAACTCTCATTTTATGTTCAATGTCCAATATGAACATATTGACCCAATTATAAGTGTAGGACACAAAAATCGGCGATGCTGTTCCAGGCTCGCGGCCTAGTCGGGAATACGGAGTATCCTACGGGGGACTAAACCGAAGAATAATGGAGTCGCCACCCAGTGTGAACTGGGAAATGATTTAAGGCCGCACTCACCCCTCTCAAGGGAAGACCTCAAACCGTTAGGTTCTGAATGGTCCCTTACTTATGCCACTTGTAATGAAAGGATTTGTGCAATAATCTAAACACGTCTACGCAACATACATACGCAAGAATAACCTACATCTAAGTTTGCATAAGACCTATATCTAAGTTTGCATGCATAAAAGTAAAATCTATATCTAAGTTTGCATGCATAAAAGTAAGTCGGAATAACGTCAAACACACAATTTCATGAGCATATTAATACATGTGGAAACATAAATAAACAACAATTGTCTAAACATAAATATTAAAGAGAGATAATCAAATTCCTAACATGTAAGAAAGAAAGAAATTATGCATGAAAATAACATATTATTTCTAATAAACACTAGATAAATACAAGATTAGATGAAACGAAATATGTGCATTTCTCAAGCGGTACGTGGAATTGTATCCCAGTACAGACCGCACTACCGTCTATTCGGATTCGGCTACGGAATATACGTCTGGGTTTCCATCCGATATACCGCGAGAGATGACACAAAATCATTCATCCAATGGCCACAACATACATAAACCAACAATACGCATGCGAAGAAATAATAATAAATAACAAGAAAAGGGACGAGAATAAATAAAAGGGTGCCCTCAGGTCTAACATCTTAAGTCGCCTCTTGGAAGTGCGTTACGCGGTTGTCGAAATGGTTGATGCTCCGTAACTTTTTCGATTTACTGGTTCGCTGTTTTCCTTCGTTGCCTCGCTGTTTTGGGTTGCTGTTTGCTATGTTTTTGCTGCTGTTTTTTGTCACTATTTTTGCGATAATCAGGGACTGTTTTAGCTTGCTGTTTTGCGATTATTTAGGTGTGTTCGGGGTTACGGTTTCTGCGGTTTAAAGGTGTATCGAGGACTGTTTTCGGTGTGATTTTTACAGTGGTAATAGACTGTTTTTGATGCAGTATTTTCGGTGGTAATGGACTATTTCAGTGTGGTTTTTGCGGTGGTACTGGACTGTTTTATGGGCAGTATTTTTGATGGTATAAGGTGATGTTTGGGGTGCAATTTTCACGGTAATATAAGGTGCAGTTTGGGGTGCAGTTTCGATGATATAAGGTGTAGTTTTTCTGGGCAGTTTTGCGATAATTGTAAGGGCTTTCAGAGGCTATTTTTTTTGGTAATTGCATGGGCAATTTCAGGGGTTGGTGTTGGTGTTGGCGTGGATGAGGGGAAATTTCAGGATGTGTTTTCGGTAATTGCAGGGGTAATTTCAAGGGTTGGTTTTGGCGTGGATGAGGGTTGTTGGTTCACGGCGATGAAGGACTTGTTTTCACGGCAAATGATGGCTAACATGGATCTTTTTTCATAGTAATGAGTGGCTATTTTTCTTTTCTTTTTGGCGTGAATGCTCTAGGGGGTGAATGGTTGGTTTGTGCTCCTTTTTATAAGAAAAATTTAGGACTTTCCTTGTACGGGAAGGGAATGAATCATACAATTATGAAGGATATCTTCTAATTAGTGTGCTACAAGGAAATAATCTCTCTAATTTAGGGAGGTGATTTGTTTTAGTTTAGGAAAGAGATTTATGGGATTTGATTTTCTTTCTTTAATTTGGGAATGTGATTTGATTTGATTTCTTTAATTCGGGAAGGTGATTTGATTTGATTTCTTTAATTCAGGAAGGTGATTTGTTTAGATTTCTTTAATTCGGAAAAGTGATTTGATTTGATTTCAACATGTGTTTAATGTGGTAATTATTATTTTGGAGGGGGAATTTGGGCTTGGGCGTGAATTAGAGGGCTTGTAGGCGTGTGTTTGGGTTCTTTTTGGTGGTCTTGGTGTGTGGCTTGGTGGTGTGTGGGCTTAGTGTGTGGATTGCGGGGTTTTGGTCCAAGGATAAATTTCAAAACAGAGGTCCAACGAACGAACCCGAAGCTAAGCAAATGAATTAAGTCCAACAAGGTATTGATTTCTGAATTTTCCCTTCCGACGTCCGTTTCCCGCGACTTCCGTAACTTAAAGGGTAGTGCCTCCATGTGAGACTCATCATCGGGACTTATATGCAAAAATGCAGTGCCTATAATAAGCATATTGTGTTTATACTTCCCAAGCATATGTACGCAATTAATTAGCCTAATTTCAATATGAAGCTACGTTATTATGTATCCAATACATAATGCATATTGTATGTCTCACTAATGAAAACATAGCTTTAGAGAAGTATCAAACTTACCTACCGAGCTTGATTCCAAGATCCAATCTTCTTCTCCTTGTTGAAATTTTATGGAGAACTTCCAAAAGCTAGCAAGCTTGGTTCCAAGATCCAATCTTTTTCTCCTTGTTGTTGTAGAGAATTCTCAAAGCTAGCAAGCTCGTTCCAAGATCAAATCTTCTTCTCCTTATTGAAATGTTGTAGAGAACTTCCAAAGCTTCTCTAAACAACAAGGAGAAGCAAGCCAAATGGATTAGTTATATGTCTATTACTTTGATTTAATCCAATTACAAGAAGCCAAATACACATATTATTACATATTTATAATTATTAAAATATCCTTCAATGGTAGAGATATTTATGAAATTACTACAAAGTCCTTATGTGATTTTGGATTAATTCAATTAATCTAATTTCGTCAAAATAAATAATTAATGTTATTCAATAACACTTAAATTATTTTAATTGATAATTATAATATGAAATATTATTTATTATAAAAATTTATCGGCTACCTAAGTGTTCAGCGAGTACACTTCATATTGTGAGGCTCTTTAAGTCCAGACAAGTTCGTTATATAAGCTTAACTTATATGTATGCAATTCGGACACCTTCGAATTCGAGAAGAATACGAACAACCTTTCTGAACTATACAAGTCTAGGTCATCACATATGTTTAATAATCCCACTATTGTAGGTTATCCTAGTTGTATTTAGGAAACATAGATTACACCGTCAAGTTTATGAGGCGCACATCTCATGTCAACATGTCCACGATTCTTTACAACTAATCAGAACACCATTTCTGATATATGCTATCCACCATAGGTGATCGACTTTTGCCAAAGTTTTAAGAATCGTGACTTATTTACATATATATTTATACTCCATTATGGTACACTTATAGGGCGATTGATCCTATCTTGATACGCATTTGATTAACAAGTGCATCGGTCCACACCCAACAAATTTCTAGTGGTTAGACCATGAAATGTCTCTGGTATATATGGCATTAAAATGTAGATGATCACACACAAAATCAATGCTATCCTATAGTCAAATGATCATACATGCTACTCGACTATAGGAGATTCCTATTAACGGTTGTGTGTATTTCCAACTATTATGAATCACATGTGAGTCATTCAATATTCGCTCCAACGAATACCCATATGCCTATAGGATCTTCCCAAGCTCATGGTACATCGAGATAAACTATTAGAACTCCAATTCCAATATACAACATGTGCTAGTTTTCTAGGTTATAGGAATTCGATCGTATTCCAAAACCAATGACTTGAAATATTTACTTTAAGAATAGTTTATAATAGTAATATTATCCCAATGTCGGACCACCCAGTGTCCATTATTACTACATGACTATTCTAAGGTCGATGTCATTCTCAGAATATTTATATATCAATCTAATATGCATAATGACATTACTATTAATAAGGTTTGAAATGAAAATGTAGTTATTTTATTAATAAATAATAAAATATAATGTATAATATATTATTCAGATTGACGCTCCAAGCACCAACTTCAACGGACATTAGATAAGGCGTTAGAGCTCTTGAGGAGGATGACAGTTGAGATGGATACTGAGCCTAATGATATACTTATAAAAATTGACTTTGATGATATGTAGTTTATCTTTTTATTTTTGATTTTGATGTATAGTCAACTATTTTATTTATAGATATGATTTTTACAAATAAGTCCGAAAATCTATTTTTTTTTTAATTCATATGTTGTAAAAAAATAAGTAAAAAACTATAACGTGAAGAATTAGAGGAGAAAGCGATAATTAAATTTCTTTTACAATTTTTTTTTTTTTTTTATGAAAACTTGTTTAAAAAGTCTATCTTAATCAAATGAGTTTAAATTAATATTAACTTGGTTTTTTGCTAAGCGAAGCTATACATAAGACTTCAGATATCCAAAATCGAACTTTAGATCTCCGAAGTTTGAAATTAAAAAAATAAAAAATGGAAAAATTTAAAACTTTGGAGATCCGAAGTCAAACTTTGAATCTCTGAAGTTTGAAATTAAAAAAATAAAAAATTGAAAAAAATTTAGAACTTCGGGGATACGAAGTTATTACTTTGGAGTTCCTAAGTACAAACTTAGTTCGGTGAAAATTTTTAGAGAATTCAACTTCCTGAAGTCCATTTCAGAGAATTTGACTATTTTTACAAACGCAAAACGTCGTGGACAAATGGTAAATTTTTTTTTTGTTGTTGCTAATTTTATAAATTTTCCTAATTTTAATTTGATTAACCATATATTTACTTACAAGTGTATGAGAACTTATAATTAATTAATTAAAATCTTATATGATAAGTTAAGTGTTGGCTAATTTTTAGTCATAGAAATGTTGTATTGTTGCCAAAGTATTAGCCGTACATAAGGATGCAAAAATGACAAAATTCTCCACATATATGGCTATATAAATTTAGCCAATGCCATTATTTAGAGGTTTTTAATTTTTGATTTAGTCATGGGTGAGCTGAATTGAATTAGGATTACGGTTTTCACAAGTCAACAATTTGGAAGCATTTGAGAAAAAAAATAAAAGGAGCAAATTATAATAAATTGGAGAATTAAGGTAATTTTAATTTGTTGTAATTTTAGAAATTATTTCATAGTTCCTTTAATTACTTAGGATGTAATATTTAGTTATTCTCTCTTGCTTTGATGATTTATGTTGTTAGAAACCTAATTATAATTTGTGCTAATTAAGCCTAGTTAGTGTAATTAGGACTTAATTAATTATAGGATAACCAATTATCATTTTAGAGTATAGTTACCACTCTGATATGCATAGAAACTTGAGGACTTCATTGTTGACTTCTCTAGTTGGTCTAATTTATTTTAGATTATTACATGAGATTTGGAATTAATTGATATTAATTTGATTAATTTTTGAAATTAATTCAAACATATTTAATTAATAAAATTATAATATTATGGATGAAATTGGACATGTTATAATGTGTGGAAAAATTCCTAGAGTTTTTGAAATCATTTTTGACGCTTTAGGAAAAGTTTAGAGATTTTTCGCAAAAATTGTAAAAATGTTACTTATGGGAAATTTTTTTTGTTGAATTTGATCGCAAATTCGTTCGTCACACAAATCAATCAACCAATCAAGAAACGAGATTTTACCGTGGTTCGTCGGAAAAATTCTCGACTACATCCACGTTGAACTCCGGAATAGGGAGCTCACTGCACTCATCAATCAAGATTACTCAAGAATCTTGAATCTGTTTACAATTGTAATTCCCCCAAATCTCACAATAACCCTAATCTCTAAAAGTGTCAATCTCTCAAATTACCCAATTGAAGATTACACTAACATGGACTAGGAAACATGCTTAACACTTAGCCAAAATTAAGGGAATACAAATAATGAAAAACTTTTAACTAATTCTCAACCTAAGTACCCTTTATATATGATTGGCAAATAGAAGTAATTGGGACAACGACAAGGATTGCGCCACGTGTCCCTTATCCAACGGATGATAAGGGCTTCACATTTTACAATCTCCACCTTGAAGCCAAAGACATCCATCACTCCCAATCATACACAAGAACACATTAAGGCCAAGATAGCACAGCAAACTCACCTACTCCCATCATCGTTCATGTTGGCTGCAAGGTCAGCCAACCCCCACATGCAACAGCTTCATGCAGTGGGAGAGTTTGGTTGCAGTCACAATCTTTGTCCCCATGTCAGATGAGTTATCTTCAGTTGGAACCTTCTTGATCTCAATCTTACCACTTGATATGATTTCCCGCACAAAATGATACTTCACATCCACATGCTTGGTTCTCTCATGATGTACTGGATTATTGCTCAGATGTATTGCACTCTGACTGTCAGAATACACAACTGTCTTACCCTGCAGCCGTTGAATTTCAGTTAAGATACCCTAAAGCCAAATTGCTTCCTTGAACACATCAGTTATGGCTATATACTCCGCTTCGGTAGTTGAGAGTGTAACCAACGGTTGCAGGCTTGACTTCCAGCTGATGCAATTTCCACCAAGTGCGAAATAGTAAGCTATAGTTGACTTTCTCGAGTCTCTGTCACCTGTAAAATCAGAATCAACATACCCTACCAAATCTAAAGCGTTAGATTTGTTAAAACATAAGCCATAATCAATAGTAGTATTCAAGTATCTTAACAACCATTGTAAAGCACTCCAGTGTGCTCCACCTGGATTAGACATAAACCTACTTAATAAAGATACAGCATAAGACAAGTCAGGTCTAGTACTAATCATTGCATACATCACAGAACCAATAGCATTTGCATAAGGTACATTTTCCATTTTTATCATCTCAGACCTATTAGTAGAACTTTGTGACTTAGACGAAATAAAGTGACTAGTAAGTGGTTGACTAACCGGCTTACAACCACTTACTCCAAATCTAGATGCTACCTTTTGCAAATATGTGGACTGATATATTTTAAGACAATTCTTACTTCTATCTCTATCAATGGTCATACCTAGGATTCTCTTCGCACTTCCTAGGTCTTTCATGTCAAATTCATTATTTAATTGCTTCTTAAGTTATTAATAGCATTCATTGATTCAGAGATTAGAAGCATGTCATCAACATACAACAACAAATACACAAGACATTTTTCATCAAGCATGAAATAGAAGCAACTGTCATATTTACTCCTTATGAATCCAATACTAAGCACAAATGTATCAAATCTTTTATACCATTGCCTAGGTGATTGTTTAAGACCATATAAGGATTTATTAAGCAGACAAACATACTCAGGATGGTTTTTATCTATAAAACACGCAGGCTGAGACATGTAAATTTTCTCTTCTAATTCCCCATGTAGAAAAGCAGTTTTCACATCTAATTGTTCCAATTCAAGATTATACTGCACTACTAGAGCTAACATCATTCTAATAGTTTTAAATTTAACTACAGGTGAGAAAATTTCATTATAGTCTATCCCTTCCCGTTGAGTAAATCCTTTTGCTACAAGTCTGGCTTTAAACCTAACAGGGTCACTAGGCAGTAGTCCTTCTTTGACCTTAAATAGCCACTTACACTCAACCAACTTCTGATTGTTAGGTTTAGGAACTAAAGTCCAAGTTTGGTTTTTCCTAAGGGAAGACATCTCCTCTTCCATAGCCGCTTCCCATTCAATTTTATGGGTAGACTTTAATGCCTCTCCTAAGCTAGCAGGCTCAATCCCATTTATTTCATGACTTGATATTAATGCACAGAAATACAAATCATTGGTTGAGTAATCATACCTGGTAGGAGGCCTTACCTGCCTCATACTTCTGTCTCTCGCTAGCTGGTAGTTGGCCAATGTGTCTTGTGGCGTTTCATCATGCTGCTCAGTTTGATCCAGTTGATCTACTGTGTCCTCTTCACTTTGTTCTTGTATCTGCTACTCATTTCTGTTTTCCTCCGGGTTATTTCTCCTGGGCTGGGTGTCCTCAGATGTCTCCGTGTCTGACATGTCACCTACTTGATCAGCGGTCCCTGATGTCTCTGGCTCCACCTGCATCTGAGCTCCACCTGTAAGATCAAAATCTGCTAGATCCTTTTCTAAGGCACCTGCATTCTTGTTAGTAGATTTACATGGAAAACACAGTTCATTGAATAAACATCTCGACTAACTATGATTTTGACTCCAGGTGATTCCTTTTCCATAACCTATACCCCTTTGTTCCTTCTTGATATCCTAGGAAAACACATTTGATTGACCTCGGTTCAAGTTTACCTACGGACTGGTGAGCATAAGCTTCACAGCCAAACACTCTAAGGTGGGCAAGCTTCTGAGCCTTACCAGACCAGATTTCTTATGGGCACTTAAACTGAACGGAACTATTAGGGCTAAGGTTATCAAATGAGTAGCAGTATGAGGGCTTCACCCCAAAAGTCCCTCGGAAGTTCGGAGAGAATAAAAGGCATCTGATCTTTTCTAATAGGGTTCTATTCATTCTCTCCGTAACTCCATTTTGTTGATGGGTGTTTCTAACAGTCCTATGTCTTAAGATACCCTCACTAGTACAGTATTGATCAAACTCAGTATTACAAAATTCTAAGCCATTATCAGTTCTTAAGACTTTTACTTTGTTACTAGTTTGATTTTCTACTAATACTTTCCATTCTTTAAATTTGTCAAAGTTTCATCATTTGATTTTAGTAAGAATGTCCATACCTTCCTACTGTAGTCATCAACAATAGAGAGGAAATATTTCTTACCCCCATAAGTCTGGACCTTTGCCGGTCCCCATAGATCACAATGTAGATACTCCAGACTCGCCTTTGACAAATGAATTCTAGTTGGGAAGCTCTGTGTCTGTGTGTTGCCAACACACAGATCTCACAAAACTCAAGTGGCTTCAACTGGTCCTTTCCAAATTGTCCCTGCTTGCTGAGTACCTGCATTCCTTTCTGACCTATATGGCCAAGTCTCAAGTGCCAAATATTAGTCATATCAACATTAGAAGTTAAAGCAGAAATGAGTTTTTCCGAGAATACATGTTAGCCATTTAGAACATACAATCCATTTCTTTTTATACCAGTTAGGATCAGCTTCTTACCATTAGATATGTGCATGTTCCCATTGTGGGCTTTATATGTAAAACCTAATTCATCTAGTGTTCCTAATAATATCAGGTTTCGTTTCAAGTCAGGTACATATCTAACGTCAGTAAGTATCCTAACTTTACCATCATGGAGTTTAAGAGTTATGTCCCCAACTCCCTGTATCCTACAAGTGTTGTCATTACCCATATACACAGTGCCTTGGTCAGAATTTCTAAAGTTGACAAACCAGTCCCTATACGGACTCATGTGAAAGGAACACCCGGAGTCCAGAATCCATTCTCTACTAATGTGATCACTAGACACAGTCAATGCCTCCGATAGGCACATCGACCCCTTTTCGGCAGCCACAGTAGCACTGCCTTCATTTTTCTGTTCCCTAATGAACTTATAACAATTTCTTTTAAGGTGTCCCATCTTTCCACAATGATAGCACTTCTTGCCACTATCCTTACTCTTATCCTGTTTATTTTTTTTCTTCCCTTTATGTTCTTGGTTATTAGTCTGATGATTATTCGGACCATTATATTTCCTTTTATTTTTTCCTTTCACGAATAAGTTCGCTCCTCCTCTCCTACTGGTTCTAAGTTCTAGCTCTCTAGCCCTTATACCAGATATCACCAAGTCTGAGCCTAGTACAACTCATGTGTACTGTAGAGAGTTCTTAACGACACTATATTCTTCAGGCAATGCATTTAATAGAATAATAGCTTCGCTAGAGTCTCATAGGGCTTGGTCAGTGCCTTTAAGGATTTGAGTCATTTTCGTGAATTCATCCAAATTATCATCAATCGACTTATTAGTATCCATCTTGTAATTAAACAAATTTCCCTTTAAGAACACTAAATTTGGTGCAGAAATAACAGAGTATAAGGATTCGAATTTACCCCAGAGTTGAATGGCAGTGTCCATTCCATCAACTTTTCTGATGACCGAGTCTCCCAAGTGGAGGAAGATCAAGTTGTACACCTCTTCCAGGATTTCGTCCTTCGCTTCCTGTTCCATCTTTGGCCACTTTTCTGGATCCGGTTCCAGTGCCAAAGCCACCTTATGGTGGGAAAGCAGAACCCTCATTTTCTTCATCCATGTGGTGAAATCTCCCTTTCCGTCAAATATGCCGATGTCGAGTCTCATGGTTGACATTTCTATTTCCTCTTTAAACTCAGACACTTAATCGGCAATTCACACCCAATCTGCCCAAACACTCTCGGCAATTCACTGCCTCTTCACCCAACACACAGAATCCGAATCACCCAACAACTACTCCTTAATCACCCAACAATTCAATATGGAAGCCCAATGTCTGAAACACTCAAACTGCAACACAACCACAAATCGAAACCTGACACCCAAGTTCCAACCAATGCAATTAGGCACCACAATGACTCTGTACACAACCTCAACTGAAGCCTAATCACCGAACACCATTATGTCAACACAGTTCCTTGGATGTTTCTTCAAACTACTGTTTCAAGGGATCAATGCCACAGAACACACACACTATAAACAACAACTTAAATTTCTTATTCAGCAAACACAAGCAGATTCGGCAACTCAGAAATCTGTAACAGTTTCACACCCCACCCAGTGACTTGTTCGTCATTTAGACTTTGTTCTTAGTCCACTCGGCCTTCGTTCTCCGTCCTCGGCAGATCTGGTCTTCGTTTCTGTGGCTGTGTTCTTAGTCCGAATTTATGTTGCCCTTCGACGTTTGTTGCCATGTCACTGTATTTTTCAATAGCTTTCATCTGTGGCTTCAATCTTGCACTCGGTTTTTGGTAGATTTAGGTTCTTGATCTGATCTTGGTCGATGATGGCTTGACAGATTTAGGTTTCCTTGGTTTTGAGTCTTCTTGTTCTTGAAATCTATGGTCACGGCTCCTCTGTGTTCTTCAAGTGATTTCGTGTTTTTCTTGGTCAATCAATCTTTGATCTTGTTCTCGTCTATGGCTGTTGTCTTTGATTTGCGTCGATCAATTAAACAGATTTAGGGATTTTTCCTTTTGCCGAGAGATGACAAAGATTGATTATTTGGGCCTTGATCTTCAAATCTTACTTTTCAGCCCACTGGATCTTTTCTCCACAAATAACATCTCTGATACCAATTGTTGAATTTGATTGCAAATTCGTTCGTCACACAAATCAATCAACCAATCAAGAAACGAGATTTTACCGTGGTTCGCCGGAAAAATTCCCGACTACATCCACGTTGAACTCCGGAATAAGGAGCTCACTGCACTAATCAATCAAGATTACTCAAGAATCTTGAATCCGTTTACAAATTATAATCCCCCAAATCTCACAATAACCCTAATCTCTAAAAGTGTCAATCTCTCAAATTACCCAATTGAAGATTACTCTAACATGGACTAGGAATAGGCTTAACACTTAGCCAAAATTAAGGGATACAAATAATGAAAAACTTTTAACTAATTCTCAACCTAAGTACCCTTTATATATGATTGACAAATAGAAGTAATTGGGACAACGGCAAGGATTGCGCCACGTGTCCCTTATCCAACGGATGATAAAGGCTTCACATTTTACAATTATAATTACTGAAAAATACAAAAGATGATCAATCATTGCTACAATGTTAGATCACTATAGCAATGATATGTTCTTACTCCTGGTTGTCTGATTTGTCGAACCGGTAATCTAGTTCACGTGTAGCTGTGGAAAATATTTTCAAAAATTCTCCCCCCCCACCGAGTTCCTGACGTGTAATCACTCCTAATATTATATATCTATGAGTGATGTGGATGAAAGACAGATAAATTAACGATATATGATATTGGTTAATTCGTCCAAATTTTAAAATATTCTAAAAGTAGATTTCTCCCATCGTCTCGCTTCTGCTATATTTACCCCAACAAAATGATACTAGACGAGTCTGATCTTGCATCCATAATAAATTTCATACAATAATATATGGTATTACAATCCAAATTATTGTTTACACATATAAGATATAATAATATATGATATTAGAATCCATAATCTATATATTTCTTCAATTTTGGTTCCGCCTCAATGAGAAGCATAACATAGCCTTCATTATTAAGTTGAGTTACGACAGAGAATAGGCCACCATATCCCCATGAGCCTTTGAATTTCTAACTCTAATTAACTCTACTAATCTCATTAAACTTGATTTAATACTTGAGACCATAACCCAACTCAACAACACAAGATACACTTTAACATTCATAATTATATACTCAAAATACAACACTCTTACATCCATGTTCTGGACATTTAACTTATTACACAAGCAAATTTAAGTATACGAATATCTGATACTTGAATTTATTTGACTCAGACTGAATTCTATCTTTGACCTAACCTGGTGGACTTAACACCTATAGCGACTGCTATCAATATCCATCCTCTCGAGCTCGTCCTCCGAGTATACCTGCAAAATAAAGAAACTGGGAAGGGGGGTTAGATCGTTTGAACGATCTAGTGAGTGGACAATTTAAAATAGGGACTAAAATGTTTTTTGAAAATCCATTATTATAAAACCAAAGTCATCTCAAGGAAATCATTCTTTCTTTAAAATCTCTTTATTCATCTGAAAATAATTCTTTTTCTAGAAAATTTCTCTGAAAACTGCTTTCTGTTTGTAAAACTCTGAGTTTCTCTTAAAATTGTTTCTCCTGAAAACTCTTTCTTAAAACTCTATTTTCTGAAAATTTTCTTTTTTAAATATATGTATTTGAAAAACTTGACGTATGAGGGCGTTACGTCTCACCGTCCCCTCATACGCCTAATATAAAAACCATATCTCTGAGTATTTGTAGAAAACCTGACGTGTGGGGGCGTTACGTATTGCCGTCCCCCCATACGCCTAAATTAGTGGTATTGGGGCGTTACGTATCACTGTCCCCAAGCCTCTGAACTGGAGCCAAGTGTGCAAGTCCATGTCCTTGGGGCTTTACATGTCGCCGTCCCCCAATACATGCAACTTTTATGTCCTTGAATCTAGGGTCTAGGCGTGTTACATATCGCCGTCCCCTAGCCTTAAAATCTAGGATCTAGGGCATTGCATATCACTGTCCCCTAGCCTTAAAATCTAGGATCTAGGGCATTGCATATCACCATCCCCCTAGTCATGCTCTACATGTACACATGTCATATCCGTCAATTCCAGTGTCTATGCCAAGTTACATATGAGGTGGGTTCTTCCCTCATGCCTCCCAAAAATCACAAAACCATGCTTTATAAATCATCACTTTTTAAAATATTGCTCAAAATATTTTTATTCCTAAAACATTTGAAATAAACTTGGCTAACGCCCTAAGTGCGGAAAAGTAAGTTTCATGCTCATAAACATATAAGTAAACACAACTTAATAAAAGAGTCCACTCATATATTTTAGGATCTGGCTGATACTATTACGTTTCATCGAAGAAAATTACGGTTCTTATGTTGGGGTTGGTGCTCAGAGCGCCGATTCTCGGTTGTATTCCTTTATGAATACTTCTGTAAAACGTTATTATTATGAATAATATATGCAGTTTCTATAATATAATATTTCTTTTAATAGGGTAAAGACGTAATGACCTTAGAATGACTAGTCATAATGCTGTTGCAAAAGCGTCGCAACTGACATTGAGTAGTATCATGACGTTGTCATTCTCAGACAGTTCCTGGTCAAGGTTTGCACTACTTGGTCAGTATAGTAAACCCGTTGAGATCGGTACATGTCGTTTACTGGAATATATGATTTCAATGGTTTTTCAATGAATCATAAGTCTTGGAGACTAGTATAGACGTGTAGGTGTTTATAGCGGATAAACACTGAACGACTCACCGAAGATTCTTAATGGATGGTACACCAACGTCAATAAGAATCCTATCGGGTTGAGTAGCACTTATGATTCTTCGACTTGAGATACCACTGTGGGCGCATGAGACATCTTTCACACTTAGATGGTAGTCACGTCACCGAACTTTTTAGATCAGACCTCCGTCTGTTCGTTGGGTGTGGATAGATCCTCAGGATGTCATGTGTGTATTGAGATAGGATTCGTCAGTTTTGTGTATCAGAGCATAGGTAGTCCATATGATTAGCAATCAGATGAAAACCATGGGCCCGTGGTACATTTTAGAAGTTAGTTCTAAATATTCATTTTGAGATTGCTAATAGAATAGTCGACTGGATAATCCCTATAGAGATTTGACGTTTACATCTATATCGCTGGGATTTATCTGTAAGTGTCCTAGACATACCACAAGATCTCTAAGCGTGATTCGTGTGTGAATAAAATCAAAAATAAAAATTACGGAAGACTTACATTGATCGACTTGGGTTCAAAACTTTTATGGATGTTGAAGCTTCCAAGCTCTTGAGTAAGTATCCCCATCACCTTCATTTGATTCCAATAAGTGCTAGCTTGAAGAAATGGAACAAATTTGATCTTCCAAGGAGAAACAAATTTTCCCTAAGGAGAGAGAAGTAATCGGCCATATAGCTTTTGGCCTTTGTTTCCAAACCAGAGTCTAATTGCCTCTCTGCCAAGTCTTCAAAAGACTGAGACAATTACTATTATTTCCTTCGGCCAAACACCTTTTAATTTGAAAAATCAAAATGCCTTTTAAAGTTGCAGAGGCACTTTTCATTTTTAAAAGAAGGAGACAGTGGCCATGATTTTCAATTGAGAGAGAGAGAGCATGCTATCCTTTATATATTCGGCCATTAGCCTATATTAAAGATAGAGTGTACTTTTTTTTTGCCTTTATTTGTTAGTGGCCACGTTGGCCTATAAAAGGAAAAAGCAAAGCATGCTTTTTTCATTTAATTGGCCTAAAAACATATATTGGCCATTTCGGCCAGAGAAAGAAA
This sequence comes from Zanthoxylum bungeanum, assembly GCA_019454045.1. Taxonomy (NCBI): domain Eukaryota; kingdom Viridiplantae; phylum Streptophyta; class Magnoliopsida; order Sapindales; family Rutaceae; genus Zanthoxylum; species Zanthoxylum bungeanum. The sequence continues at coordinate 76,046 of SKCR01024847.1, forward strand.
TAAAGGCCATTCGGCCTAGCTTACTAAAGGCCAATCGGCCAAAATCAATGGAGAGAGAATAATTATTTCCAAAATTAAATGTATATCGAGTGTTTCACAAGACTCCACGAAAACCCATCATCCAATCAATCATCAAAGGTGACTAATGATGTAAGTGAAATGGACCATATTTTAAATTCAAAATTCAAAATTCAAGTGGGCTTGCTCAACACACTCCGGACTCGGATTCGTTTAATCCGATTAAACAAATTTTCCGTCTCGGTATATTTAAATCCAATTTAATTAAATAATAATACCCAGTAAAATTATTACGAAAAACGCTCGAGAATTAATTCCAAATTGATTCGTTCGCTAAAATTAAAATCCAATTTAATTTCCCGTTGAAATCCAATTTCAATTAATATATCTAATATATTATTTAGCCCAATAAATTAAATAGAAAAATCTAATTTAACTATTAAATTTATTTTATCGATTAATTCCAAATTAATCACGTTCTCTCCCATCGACGAATTTAATCCCAGATAAATTCTCGAAGCTAGACCCGGCCAAGGTTCCGGTTCGGAACCAGAACCGAACCGGTTGGAACCGGACGATTCCGGTTCCAACCGGTTCCAGTTCCGGAACCAAACCGGAACCTAACCGGTTCAGTTAGGGTTCCTCCCCTAGCCGAACCGGTTGGAACCGTTCGGTTCCAATCGGAACCGATTTGGTTCTATATATTAATATAGTTTTTTAATTTTTTTGATAAGAATTTTATTTATAATTTAGTGAAATTATGTAATGTAATTAACGTAATTTGTAATTTACATAATTTTATTTGTAATTATGTAATTTTATTTGTAATTATTTTCAAAAAAAAATATTTAATGTAATTATTGTAATTTGAGTTTTATTTTCAAAAAAAAAAAACCCGAATGGAACCGGAACCGGATGGTTCGGTTCCGGTTCGGAACCGAACTGAACCGCCGGCCCGATCTACTCGAAGCAATTAATCCCAGATTAATTCTTTCTCTGATAATTAATCCCAGATTAATTTTCTCTCTTTATTAATCCCATATTAATATTGTTCGAGTCAAACGTCATCGGTGAATCTTTGGGAGGCGACCCAAGAGATCCCTGGATATGTTGGCAGTAAATACGGTCATCGGACTATCCGAACACGCGCGTACCCGGTACCACATTTTTATCGATTTACAAGACATGGTTTGCTTCTAGCAAAGCACCGTGCCTACCCAATTCTCCAGAAATATTCTGCTAAGGAATATATGATCTTTGTCAGGCGTATTATACGTAGTATTGTGTATTACGATCCAGTATCAGATGTCACATGCAAGGCCTGAGGCTGGAATTGTGTCTGTCTCGTACGAAGCATATATCAGATCACAAGTAACTAGTTTCTTTATGATGAAAAGTCATGACCTAGTCATACTTCCCCGATGGCTATAACACTTAGAGTACCAATTCTGTATCCCTACGTGATAATCATCTCCATATGACTGAAGTGATACTTTCTTCTTGACATCACACCCAATACACTACGATTCTCAGTATACCCAGAAGAGGCGTACACAGAACCTGTTAAAGCCCTGGATGACCAAAACCAAAGTATATTGATTGTCGCAAGTATTAGCGATGCAAGTCTCATGTTAAGACCACATACACCTACCCCGCGAAATCTCATTGGTAGTATGTCTATGTGTCTATGGGAGTCCGCTTCAGGGTAGATGTATTTGGTCTTAACCTAAGACTTGCATCGCTAGTACTTGCGACAATCGATACGCTTTGGTTTTAGTCGTCTAGGACTTTAACAGGTTCTGTGTACGCCTCTTCTGGGTTTATTGAGAGTCGCAGTGTATTGGGTGTGATGTCAAGATGGAAGTATCACTTCAGACGTATGGAGATGATGATCACGCAGAGATTCAGTACTAGTTCTCTATTGTGATGCAACCATCGGGATAATATGACCACGTCAGGATTATCCGATTCAAAGAGACTAGTTGCTTGATATCCGATATGTGCTTCGTACGAGGTAGACACTATTCCAGCCCCAGGCCTTGCACATGAACATCAGATACTAGATCGCTATACACAATACTACGGTATACTATGCCTGATATAGATCGTATATTCCATTAAGAATATTCTGGAGAATTGGGTAGGCATGGTGCTTTGCTAGAAGCCAACCTTGTCTTGTAAATCGGTAAAAACGTAGTACGAGGTACGTACATGTTCGGATAGTCCGACGACCGGATTTACTGTCAACATATCCAGGGATCTCTTGGGTCACTTCCCGAAGATTCACCGATGACGTATGATTCGAGCATAATTAATCTGTGATTAATTGAGGAGAGACTTTATCTTTGATAAAGTACTATTTGAAGAGAGAGAAAGATTAATTTAGAATTAATCGATAAAATACTATATTCGATATATTAAACGAAATTAGATTTCGACGCGGAATTAAAATTGGATTTTAATTCGAGCAAACGAGTTAATTTAGAATTAATTCGTAAGTGACGTGAATAGTAATTTCGCTAGGCATAATTATTTAATTACGTCACGACGGAAGTTCATTAATTTGGAATTAACGAAACCGATCCCGGAAGTATTTGCGGGCCCACTTGTATTTTGAATCGAGGGCCCACAAGTCACATTGCGAGTCACATCACTTGTCTCTTTAGTGATAGATGTCTTGTCACCTTTTTGGTGAGTGACATGTAGTCACTATTTATGATGGAGTTAGGTGTGAGCATTTAATGCCATTTTGGAGCCAAAAATTTGGGTTTTGACTTTGGAAGTATTTACCAAATTTTTGGTAATAGAATTTTGTAATTATTTTAAGAAAATAAAAGGTTGAAAAACCAAATATATCTCTCTCTCTCATGCTTGGCCGTGAGCCTTCTCTCCAAGAAAGAAGATTCATTTTCTTTCTTCCATCTTGCTAGAACATTTGAGAATCCATACAATGTGATAGGGAACCGAACTAAGAGCTTGGAATTCTTTAAAGCTTGGAGCTTCATCATCTTCATCAACAAAGTCCGTTGGCCGAACCTTGGAGATTCTTGAAGAAAATTTTTGTTGATCTTCACATCATAAAGCCGATCTTTGTAAGTATGATTCCGCCATACTTCTTAGTTATATTCATTCATTTCTATGCTTAATTTGATCTTGGGACTAACCTAGAAATCGAACAATGGTATCAGAGCAAGGTTGAGCATGAAATGAACTTAGGGTAAAATTTGGGTAAATTGATTTTGAGCATGTTTTGACTAAATTACTTGTTTGAGCATGCTTGTGTATGAATGACTTGGAGTTGTTAATGATCAATTTTGAGAAAAATGAATTGGATGAACTTTTCCCCAAAAACATGGCTTGGCCGAATGTGAGATATACCCTAGACTCATGGTATTTTTTGTTTCCTTGAACATTGGATGACTTGGAATAATTGGAAATGTTGATTTGTAATTCGGTTGGATTGAAAACGAAATCGGACACAAAAATCCCTTCAATGCCGTGAGTGATGAAGCATGTAATGACTTGATTTTTGTTTAAAAAATGTTGGACATGAATGGAACAAATTAAAGCATGATTAATGGTTAGATTAGTATTTTGGAAATATTGATTTAAAAGATTAATCATGACTTAACACTTTGGTTAATTGAATTATAAAATTTGGAATATTAAAATTTGATTAATTAGGCTTGATTTAGAATTGGGTTTGAAATTGTTGTATTTGGGCATAATGGGCTTGGTTGGGCCAAGTTGATTTAGGCCAATTGGATTGGATCCATATTGGGCCTAAATCATTCCATTAAGTCCAAATATGACAAATGGGCTTTAAAACTTTAATTGGGCCTAATGGGCCTAAATTGGTTTCTTAGTATATAAGGGTGATTCCTTAACTTGGGCCTTGGTATTTGGGTTTGATCCATAATGACCAAAGTCCATGCCTTATGAAATCAATTGAAAGCCCATTGGACTTTAATTAAAGAACATTGGATGTTAATTGGGCTTTGAGACCCTTTAAGATTAGATTTGAATCTAAGTCGTTAAAGCGCATTAAAAAGTGTAGTCTTTTAATTTAGAATTAAAAATTGAATTAGTATTGAATACGTATTAATTGGATTTAATTAAGTAGTTCAATTTAATTCGAGAATTCGTACTTTGAGTACTTATTCCAAACGAGTTGGACTCGCGCAAATCAAATCATTGTTTGAACATTGGATGATCACTAATATTCAAAGATTAATTAATTTGATTAGATTGATTGAATAACATACTTGAATGAATACATGGATGTGATGAATGAATAACGTATATCGGATGGATATTAGAAGGGAAATGATAATTTTGGAAATTATTGTAAATTTAGAATTTATTAAATTGGACCTGCGTGTCCAGCCTTATCTCTCATTATTTCTTTGTATTCTCGAGGTTTCTCTTATTGTATTATGTAATTGGGTAGAAGTAGAATAGTCCTAGCCGGGGAGAGGAAAGAGAGTGATTTGTTCTAGGAACAATCTGTTAAATATCCATCCGTATATCGTTATTAATTTACTTTTCGCGCCTTATTATGCTTTTAGAATGCATGCTTAAGTGTGTATGATGAGACCTTAACAAAGATAATTAATTGGTTTCCAATTACGTGAAAAACCCCCAAAATATATTAAGCGTTTTTCCTTTCCGTTGAATGATTCTTACTCAAGATCCAAAGTTGGCATTGGTTTGTTGGCCAAAGTCAAGATCTTTGTCAATTATGGATGTGTTTGAATCATGAAGGCTTTGTTCCACATCGGTGTCTTGTCCAAGTTGTGATTTGTTGGCCAAAGTCAAGATCACTTCTTGTCCATCGACATTGATTACGAAGCTTTCCATGTCAATAGGTCCCGCTTAACTGGAATCATTTAGCTTGTTGTGCCAAAGCCAATGCTTAGTTGATTTAGAGGAAAAAGGTTAGGCAAATATATTGGATATATTGACATATATATTGTATATATGTTTCAGACTTGGATGTCCACCTATCGGATTTAGGAATTAGATGAGATCCAATTGATCTTCGAGATCTACCTAGTTAAATATCATACAGCTTGTTGGCCAAAGTCAAGGTTGTGCGTTATTTAACGGGATCCTAGCCCACTAGGAAACTGGGTTTCCCGAGTACTCGACAGAGGGTTAGAGGCTCGCCGAAAAATAGTGGGAGGCTAGTATTGAATTTGTAATTTCATTCAGATACTTAGCTTTACGCGCTTTCAAATTATTTCGTCAAAATTATTTTATTAGTTGGACTAATATAATGTTATTTTTTCTTGTAACAGTTTGACTGTACCCAAATATCGTTGATTATATAGTTGGACTATCGTAATTAAGATGACGGGAAAGGGAAATGTCCGAGACATTATCATGGGCGAAAATATCTTCAACGGCACGAACTTTTACGATTGGGAAATGAATCTGAGGATAGTCCTTGGAGCCGAGAGGTTGCTATATACTATATAGACACCTCTTGGACCTAAACCCAAACCTGATCAGTTATTTGAGCTGGAGCTTTGGAAGACTCACAGCGATGACACCTCTACTGCTTAGTCTATTATGCTTGCTGCTATGACTCAGCATTTCCGTCGACAGAACATGGACTTGGATCCCTATAACATATTGGCGAGGTTGCACGATCTTCACCGATCTAACCGTAGATCGCAGAGATATGAGTTGCAGAAGAATCTATTCCGTGCACGTATGTCAGAAGACATGTATGTTGAGTCCCATGTGGCACAGATGATAGCTGACATTGACGAGCTGACTCAGATGGGTATAGTCTTAGAGGTTGAAACTACCATAGATTTGATCTTGCAGTCTCTCTCCCTCCCGACAATTGGAGAGGGTTCATCATAAACTATAACCTGATGAACTAAGATGATACTCTTGGAGAGTTGTTGTCAATTCTGAAGGAAGCTGAGAAGAAGCTTCTCAGGGCAATAAGCGCGAGGCGCATTTTTCTTCTTCGCATCTCAGACACCGAGGGCTGGGCCCAAGGCGACTGGAGGTGTGAAGAAGAAGAATCATAAAAGAAAGGGCAAGGCCAAATCTTCAAAGGCTTCTGGGAAGCCTAAGGACAAATCTTCAAAGGCTTCTGGGAAGCCTAAGGACAAATCTCAGGATGTATGCCTCTAGTGCGGCAAGATGGGTCACTGGAAGAGTGACTGTCGCGAGTACAAGGCGCTCCAGAAGGAGATTAAAGCGGGCAAGACACCGACTTCAGGTATGTTTGTTATTGAAATAAACATGACTACTTCTAGTTTTAAAAATTGGACTTTTGATTCTAGTTGTGGTACTCATATATGTACTGATTTGCATGATCTGCGGATTAGCAGGAGACTGGCCTCAGGGGAGATTGATCTACGCATCGGAAATGGGGCACCAGTCACCGTTTTGGCCGTTGGCACTTTTATTTTAGAACTGCCCTCGGGGCATGTACTTGAAATATATGACTGTTATTATGTACCTAGTTTGACTAGGAATATTATTTCTGTATATATGTTAACCCAATGTGGGTATACTTTTGTATTTTGAAACACTGGGTGTTTTATGTATAAAAATGATGTAGAAATTTGCACTGCTGTTGCAAATAATGGTCTTTATATTTTGAATATAAATCAATCTCAAACATATAATATAACAAAAAAGACTTATGAGTAATAAAGATTAAACTTATATATGGCACTGTCGTGTGGGATACATAAACAAGACTTTTATATCCACACTTTCGAAGAGTGGGTACTTGGACGGATTTGATCCAAATTCATATGACGTCTGCGAATCTTGCTTATTAGGCAAAATGCATAAAATCACCTTTTAGCGGTAAAGGTGTACGCGCCACCGAACTGTTAGCCCTCGTTCATAGTGACGTATGTGGGCCCATGTCTAGCCAGGCTAGAGGTGGATACGAATACTTCGTAACATTTACGAATGATGCATCACATTATGGTTATGTGTATCTTATGAGACACAAGTCAGAAACTTTTGAGAAATTCAAAGAGTTTCGACACGAAGTTGAAAAATAGACCGGCAAGAGTATAAAGATATTACAGTCGGATCGTAGTGGTGAATACTTGAGCAATGAGTTTCTAGATTACTTAAAAGAATATGGTATTCTTTCACAGTGGACTCCTCCTGGAACACCGCAATTAAAATGTGTGTACAAATGGAGAAACCGAACTTTGTTGGACATGGTAAGGTCTATGATGAATCGCACTGAGCTACCTATTTCCTTCTGGGGATATGCATTAAACAGTGCAATACTTATTTTGAATAAAGTTCTGTCAAAGTCTGTTCAACAGACTCCGTATGAGATATGGACAGGAAAGAAACCGGGTTTCTCATTCCTGAAGATTTGGGGATGCTGGGCATACGTCAAACGTTTGGAAGGTACCAAACTTGAACCCAAATCAGATAAATGCCTATTAATAGGATATCCTAGGGAAACCAAAGGATATTACTTCTATCACCAATGAGAGAACAAAATATTTGTTGCTCTACATGCGGTTTTCCTTGAGAAGGAATTCCTAAATGCAGTGGTTAGTGGGAGGAAAGTAGAACTCAATGAAAGTCGGAGTGATACTGTTCCTGGCATAGAATCCTCAACGGAACAAGAACAGTCCATCCGGGATGAGACTGTACCACAATCTTCTATTACTCAAGGACCGCGTAGGTCGGGGAGAGTCAGGAAACAACCTGAGAGGTATGGGTTTCTGATCTCACCTCATGTAGATATTAATCTTATTGAGGATAACGAACTGGCTACTATGAGGAAGCGATACAAGATATCAATTCCGTTTTATGGCAGGAAGCCATGAAGTCCGAAATAGATTTCATGTACACCAACCATGTTTGGACACTGGTTGATGCACCAGAAGGCGTAAAGCCTATTGGTTGCAAATGGGTCTTCAAGAATAAGACCGACCTGGATGGCAATGTACAAACGTACAAAGCTAGGCTTGTAGCGAAGGGGTATCGTCAACGACATGGTGTCGATTACGATGAAACTTTTTCACCCGTTTCCATGATTAAATCCATTCGGATAATGCTTGTTATTGCTGTATATTTTGATTACGAGATTTGCAGATGGATGTTAAAATCTCTTTCATTAACGGAAACCTTTTGGAGGATGTTTACATGCAACAGCCTAACAGTTTTATCGTGCCTAGACTTGCAAACAAGGTTTGTAAGTTAAATCGATCCATTTATGGATTGAAGCAAGCATCGCGGTCATGGAACCAACGTTTTGATGAGATCATAAAAGAATATGATTTCATTCAAAATGAAGATGATCTTTGTGTATAAAAGAAGGTTAGTGGGAGAGCACTGACATTCATTGTCCTTTATGTTGACGATGTATTGCTTATTGGCAATGACATTCCCATGTTAACGTCGGTGAAAGCTTGACTTTCATTAAAATTCTCCATGAAAGATCTGGGAGAAGCATACTTTATTCTAGGAATAAAGATGTACCGGGATAGATCTAGAAAGTTGCTTGGACTCTCCCAGAGCACGTACATTGATAAAGTGTTGAAGAGATTCAACATGGATCAGTCCAAGAGGGGAATGTTGCCAATGTCACATGGCATCTATCTATCTAAGGGCATGTGTCCTAAAACTCAAGATGAGAGCGACAACATGAGTCGGATACCGTTCGCCTCAGCAGTCGAATCGATCATGTATGCCATGATATGTAAGCGATCTGATGTCTCATATGTTTTGAGCATGTGTAGTCGCTATCAGGCAGATCCATGTGAAGGTCACTGGATGGCGGTTAAGAATATCCTTAAGTATCTTAGACGAACTAAGGATGCTTTCTTAATCTATGGAGATGGAGAACTCGAGGTAACTGGGTACCGATGTAAGTTTCCAAACCGACAAAGACGACTGTATGTCGCAATCCGGGCACATATTTTGTTTGAATAACAGAGCAGTAAGCTGGAAATCTTCCAAGCAAGAGACTGTTGCCGATTCAACAACAGAAGCGGAGTACATTGCAGCTGAAGCGGCAAAGGAGACAATTTGGATCTGAAAATTCCTAATTGGATTAGGAGTAGTTCTGTTAGCAGCTGAGCCCGTTCTATTGTATTGTGATAATAACGAGGCTATAGCGTAGGCTAAGGAACTGCGGTCTCATCAACGATCCAAGCATGTCCTTCGACATTTCCATCTGATACGTGAGATCATACATTGTGGTGATGTGAAGGTCGAGAAGGTCGCATCAGATGATAACATTGCAGATCCGCTGACGAAAGCTATTCCTCAACAAAAGTTTGAGCGACATGTACATAGTTCAGGTATTAGAAGCTTGAGTGACTGGCTATAGGCCAAGTGGGAGATTGTTGGACAGTTATGACCCCATAGCGTCACTGTTTGTAAAGACATTGTGTTTTTGTATAAAATTAACTATGTTACAATGAAATTGCCTTTTATCATTTTGTAATCTATTTACTTTGATATATAAATGGTAGAAATCCTTATGATTAGTTTCGGATTGAGATGATATGAGACAGTATCAATCCATAAGGTTTAATCATTAAACATCCCTAGTCGTAGTATTATCGAGACTGGACATCGATAATGCGGAATAGACTAGTATTGCACTTGTGCGCGTTGTGAGGGCATAACAGCATAGTTCTCATATATTTAAGTATTGGATACTTATGCAAGTGCGATAGGAGGTTGTGTTTTACCGATGGTACGGAAAATAACTTCTTTCTGGATAGACCCCGCGGAATCCCATTGGTAGTATGTCTATGTGTCTATAGGAGTCCGCTTCAGGGTAGGTGTATTTGGTCTTAACCTGAGACTTGCATCGCTAGTACTTGCGACAATCGATACGCTTTGGTTTTGGTTGTCCATGACTTTAACAGGTTCTATGTACGTCTCTTCTGGGTTTATTGAGAATCGTAGTATATTGGGTGTGATGTCAAGACAGAAGTATCACTTCAGACATATGAAGATGATAATCACGCATGGATTCAGAACTAGTTCTCTATTGTGTTGCATCCATCGGGATAATATGATCAGGTCAGGATTATCCGATTCAAAGAGTCTAGTTGTTTGATATCCGATATGTGCGTCGTACGGGGCAGACACTATTCCAGCCCTAGGCCTTGCACGTGAACATCAGATACTAGATCGCTATACACAATACTACGGTATACTACGCCTGATATAGATCGTATATTCCATTAAGAATATTTCTGGAGAATTGGGTAGGCATGGCATTTTGCTAGAAGCCAACCTTGTCTTGTAAATCGGTAAAAACGTAGTACGAGGTACGTACGTGTTCGGATAGTCCGACGACCGGATTTACTGCCAACATATCCAGGGATCTCTTGGGTCGCTTTCCGAAGATTCACCGATGATGTATGATTCGAGCATAATTAATCTGGGATTAATTGAGGAGAGACTTTATCTTGGATAAAGTACTATTTGAAGAGAGAGAAAGATTAATTTGGAATTAATCGACAAAATAATATATTCGATATATTAAGCGAAATTAGATTTCGACGCGGAATTAAAATTGGATTTTAATTCGGGCAAACGAGTTAATTTAGAATTAATTCGTAAGCGACGTAAATAGTAATTTCGCTAGGCATAATTATTTAATTACGTCGCGACAGAAGTTCATTAATTTGGAATTAACGAAACCAACCCCGGAAGTGTTTGCGGGCCCACTCGCATTTTGAATCGAGTGGGGCCCACAAGTCACATCGCGAGTCACATCACTTGTCACTTTAGTGATAGATGTCTTGTCACCTTTTTGGTGAGTGACATGCAATCACTATTCATGATGGAGTTAGGTGTGGGCATTTAATGCCATTTTGGAGCCAAAAATTTGGGTTTTGACTTTGGAAGTATATATTTGGCAATAGATTTTTGTAATTGTTTTAAGAAAATAAAAGGTTGAAAAACCAAATATCTCTCTCTCTCTCATGCTTGGCCGTGAGCCTTCTCTCCAAGAAAGAAAGAAGATTCATTTTCTTTCTTCCATCTTGCTAGCACATTTGAGAATCCATACAAGGTGATAGGGAACCGAACTAAGAGCTTGGAATCCTTTAAAGCTTGGAGCTTCATCATCTTCATCAACAAAGTCCCTTGGCCAAACCTTGGAGCTTCTTGAAGAAAATTTTTATTGATCTTCATATCCTAAAGCCGATTTTTGTAAGTATGATTCCTCCATACTTCTTAGTTGTATTCATTCATTTATATGCTTAATTTGACTTTGGACTAACCTAGAAACCCAACACGATGGACAAAGGTCTTGACTTTGGCCAACAAACCAGTGCCAATCTTGGATCTTGAGAATGGATCACTCAATGGAAGGAAATCACTTAATATAAAATGATGGTTTTTATCGCGATTTGGCTACCAATTTATTATCTTTAATTAGGTCTCATCATATACCCTTAAGCATGCATTCTAAAAGCATAATAAGGCGCGAAATAAATTAATAATGATATGCGGATGGATATATAATACATTTTGTTCCTAGAACAAATCTCTCAATTTCCTCTCTCATTCTAGCACTATTCTTACTTTTACCCATTTACATAACACTTCTAAAGAAACCTCATTTACATTGAGGGGAATAGGTGAGAAGAGAAATACAATGAGAAAAGAGGTAATAGGCTGGACACGCAGGTCCAATTTAATAAATTCTAAATTTATTACAATAATTTCTAAAATTACCATCACCCATCTAATATCTATCCGATATACATTATTCATACATACATCCAAGTATTCACACAAAACATGTTATCAATCAATCTAATCCAATTAATTAATCTTTGATTAATGACCATCCAATGTTCATACAACGATTCGATTTGCTCGAGTCAAACTCGTTTAAAAATAAATACTCAAAGTAAGTATTCTTGAATTATATCGAACTACAATTTTAAATCCAATTTAAATTGTATTCAATACTAATTCATATTTAATTCCAAATTAAATAATTACATTTATTTATGTGCCTTAAAGACTTGGATTCCAATCCAATCTTAACGGGTCTCAAATGCCCAATTAATATCCAATACTATTTAATTAAAGTCCAATGAGCTTTTAATTAATTCTTTAGGCTTGGGCTTTAGGCCAAAATGGATCTAACCCATAATGCCTAGGCCCATTAGGAATCACTCTATGCCATAGAATCAATTTTGGCCCATTAGGCCCAATTAAATTATTAAAGGCCCAATAGTCATATTTTGGACTTTATGGAAATGGTTTAGGCCCAAATATAATCCAAGACTAAAATTTGGCCCAACCAAGTCCATTATCCCAAATACAACAATTAAATTAATACATTATTCCAAATTATATATTAATTAATTAAGTGCAATCAACATAATTAATTAATTAACCTAATATTTCCAAAACATTAATTTAATCTAATTAATCATGCCTAAATTCCCACATTCATGTCCAACATAAAATTGAGGCAAAATCAATTCTATAACATGCTTCACATCTCACGGAAATACATGAAATTAACATCCAATTTTGATTTCAATCTAATTAAATCAACAATTAATATTCAATTTCATGTGAATTAACATATCCAATAGTCTAATTCAAAATTAACCATAGCTCATAGGGTAATTTCGGCCAAGCATGGATTTTGGGGATTTTTGATCTAATCAATTTATCACAAAATCAATGATGCAAAAATCCAATTAAACATCATATAAACTCAACCATACAATCAATTTAGGAAAAATCAAGCTCTAAGCATAAAATCCCAAATTAAAGTCTACAAACCCTAGAATCCAAATCATGCTTAGATCTCGCTCTGATACCATTGTAAGTGTCCTAAACATGCCACATGATCTTTAAGCGTGATTCGTGTGTGAATAAAATCAAAAATAAGTTACGGAAGACTTACATTGATCGGCTTGAGTTCAAAACTTTTATGGATGTTGAAGCTTCCAAGCTCTTGGGTAAGTATCACTATCACCTTAATTTGATTCCCATAAGTGCTAGCTTGAACAAATAGAACAAATTTGATCTCCCAAGGAGAAAAAAATTTTCCCTAAGGAGAGAGAAGTAATCGGCCATATAACTTTTGGCTTTGTTTCCAAAACAGAGGCTAATTGCCTCTCTGCCAAGTCTTCAAAAGACTGAGACAATTACTATTGTTTCCTTCGGCCAAGCACCTTTTAATTTGAAAAACCAAAATGCCTTTTAAAGTTGCAGAGGCACTTTTCGTTTTTAAAATAAGGAGACCGTGGCCATGATTTTCAATTGAGAGAGAGAGAGCATGCTATCCTTTATATATTCGGCCATTAGCCTATATTAAAGATAAAGTGTACTTTTTTTTGCCTTTATTTGTTAGTGGCCACGTTGGTCAATAAAAGGAAAATTTCATTTAATCGGCCTAAAAACATATATTGGCCATTTCGGCCAGAGAAAGAAATAAAGGCCATTCGGCCTAGCTTACTAAAGGCCAATCGGCCAAAATCAATGGAGAGAGAATAATTATTTCCAAAATTAAATACATATTGAGTGTTTCACAAAACTCCACCAAAAACCCATCATCCAATCAATCACCAAACACTTTAAATTCAAAATTTAAGTGGGCTTACTCAACACACTTCGGGCTTAGATTCGTTTAATCCGATTAAATGAATTTTCCGTCGCGGTATAATTAAATCCAATTTAATTAATAATAATACCCAGTAAAATTATTACGAAAAACGCTCGAGAATTAATTCCAAATTGATTCGTTCGCTAAAATTAAAATCCAATTTAATTTCCCGTTGAAATCCAATTTCAATTAATATATCTAATATATTATTTAGCCCAATAAATTAAATAGTAAAATCTAATTTAACTATTAAATTTATTTTATCGATTATTCCAAATTAATCGCGTTCTCTCCCCTCGACGAATTTAATCCCACATAAATTCTCGAAGCAATTAATCCCAGATTAATTCTTTCTCTGATAATTAATCCCAGATTAATTTTATCTCTTTATTAATCCCAGATTAATATTGTTCGAGTCAAACATCATCGGTGAATCTTTGGGATGCGACCCAAGAGATCCCTGGATATGTTAGCAGTAAATACGGTCATCGAACTATCCGAACACGTGCGTACCTGGTACCATATTTTTAGCGATTTACAAGACATGGTTGGCTTCTAGTAAAGCACCGTGCCTACCCAATTCTCCAGAAATATTCTGCTACGAAATATATGATCTTTGTCAGGCGTAGTATACGTAGTATTTCGTATTACGATCCAGTATCAGATGTCACATGCAAGGCCTGAGGCTGGAATTGTGTCTGCCCGTACGAAGCATATATCGGATCACAAGCAACTAGTCTCTTTATGATCAGAAAATCATGACCTAGTCATACTTCCCTGATGGCTATAGCACTTAGAGTAACAGTTCTGTATCCCTGCGTGATCATCATCTCCATATGACTGAAGTGATACTTCCTTCTTGACATCACACCCAATATACTACGATTCTCAGTATACCCAGAAGAGGTGTACAGAGAACCTGTTAAAGCCCTGGATGACCAAAACCAAAGTATATTGATTGTCGCAAGTATTAGCGATGCAAGTCTCATGTTAAGACCAAATACACCTACCCTGATTCGGATTCCCATAGACCCATAATCATACTACCAATGGGATTCTGAGGGGTCTATCCAGAGTGCAGCTGTTTCCGTATCATCGGAAAATAAAACCTCCTATTACACTTGCATGAGTATCCAATACCCAAATATATGAGAACTATGTCGTTACGCTTCCATAACATGCACAAGTGTAATACTAGTCTATTCCGCATTATCGATGTCCAGTCTCGATAATACTATGACTAGGGATATTTAATGATTAAACCTTTGTGGATTAATAATGTCTCATATCTTATTAATCCGGAACTAATCATAAAGACTTTTATCATTTATATATTTAGGTAATCCAATTACCAATGATAAAAAATCAATTTCCTTTATCACATAGTTAATTTGTACAACAACACTATGTTCTGTACAAATAGTGATGATATGGGTCATAATTATCCAACATTATCCGGATACCTGTGACAGAGGAATTATACATTTGCCATGACCTCGACCTGTATGATTCAACCAGTTATCTGTGATCGTCATAATTTACAGGTGGATAAATTATGGACACGAAATTGGATTTCGTGACAGATATGCCTGAATCTAGAGAGTCTCACTAATGAAACATACTCATAGAGCACTAGGACAACATTTATAAATAATACTAATTATTTATTAAGTCGTTTAAAGGTTAAACGAAAAATACATGTGTAAGGACCCGATAATCATTTCCTTATTTTTTTTTTGTGTATTTGCATTTAATGTTATATTAATTCGAATACACATTAATTAATTGTCAAATTGAGATATTTTACTAATATCATAAATATATATGTATTTGATATTTAATGTAAATATAATACATATATTTAATATATTTGTATTTAAATAATTATTTAATTATTTAATTGTTAAATAATTAAATCAATTAAAAATATAAATATCCTAAGTTATGATATTTATTTTAATGACTTGAGTTGCCATTGTTGACTTGCTTTATTACATTAAATGGTTTAATGATTAAAGTAACAAGTTGATAAAGCAAACTTTAAATGAAACAAAAATAAAAAAATCTAGATATTATTACTAGCAAAATTCGGCTAATCCATTTTTTGTGCAAGTATATATTTTTTTTGTTTCATTTAGGTTTTTTAACCTAATAAACTTTGTCAAAAACTCCATTAAAGAAAGAAAAAGAAGCTTGAGAGAAAGAAAGGCAAAAAACCAAGAAAAGCTTGGAATTTAGTAAGTATTTCCAACCTTCCATTAGAGAGAAAAATGTTCCTCTTGTTGTGGGATTCACCTTGTGATGTTCTTGTATTTTTCTATTCTTTATTCTTTGTATTTTTGGTGGATGAAAGTTTGATAAAAGGGTTGAGCATGTATAAAGTGGATAGAATGTTACTATGAAGTAGTAAGCATTCTTTTCATGGTTTTAGAACCTTGTTTCCATTCTAGAGTTATTGACCCACTCTTAAATGATCTAGATTTGTTCTATTGTTGTTTTATTGTGGTGAGTGTGGGAACACAGGACCTAGGCGACGTCGTTCCTAGGCTCGCGGCCTAGTTGGGAAGGATTAAAATAACATGGAGTCGCCACCCGGTGTGAACCGGGACAAAGATTTAAGGCCGCACTCACCCCTCGCAAAGGAAAACCTCAAACCGTTGGGTTCGGAATGGTCCCTTACTTATGTCACTTGTAATGAAAGGATTTATGTAGTAATTTAATTAAGCCTCAGTAACACTTATTTCAAAAAGTATCATGCTTCTAAATTCTCATGTGCAAAAATAAAACTTATGTACGCATTTCACATATTTCATACCGCAAGGAACAATACTCAAATGTTATCATGACATAAGCATATGAATTGTAATACATTAACATATTTGCATAAGAAAGATCAACCAAGAGGCAATTAGGCATGAACATAATAAGACAGACTCAGTTCAGTGTGTGTACGTTCGTGTAGCGTTCGTAAACGCGTTCGAACGGAAATGAAACAGAATGCTCGCGTTCGAGTAGCGTTCGTAAACGCGTTCGAACGGAAATGAAACAGAATGCTCGCGTTCGTATGGCATTAGTGAACGCGTTCGAACGGAAATGAAACAGAATGCTCGCGTTCGAGTAGCGTTCGTAAACGCGTTCGAACGGAAAGGAAACAGAATGCTCGCGTTCGTATGGCGTTAGTGAACGCGTTCGAACGGAAATGAAACAGAATGCTCGCGTTCGTATGGCGTTAGTGAACGCGTTCGAACGGAAATGAGTATGCATGATAAGGCAAAAATACATACGCGTTCGAGTTGCGTTCGTAAACGCGTTCGAACGGGAACAGAACTGATGCATGAAAATGGTATGCAATACATAAATAACAAAATAAAGGGGCGCGGCGAAGTACTGCCATAAAGGTGGCCTTTTGGGGGCTCTTGATCTCTCAAAGAGAGGACCTTTAGACCAACATACTAAGCCCATGCGCGTCACATCACATCATGCATACAAACACAACGACAATCATACTATTCTAAGTATGTCCGATTGAACGTGTCTTGCATCCAACCGAACACACATCAACCGGCGCGGCAAAGCATCGTGGTAAAGGGCTTTAGCCCCTCCCCATAGGGGATCTCACATCGCAGTTACTAAGCCCATGCGCCTGGTTGAATCATGCATAAATAAACAACATATTGAATTCAAATAAAGAAAACTAAATAAACAAAAGCAACACAAAACAAAAGAAAGATGGTGCCGTTTACTCAAGCGGTACGTGGAGTTGTGGCCCGAGTACAGATCATATTACCGTCCATTCGGAATCGGCTATGAAATTTACGTCCGGGTTTCCATCCGATATACCGCGAGAGTTGACACATCTCTCATTCATCCAATACCCACAACATATTACATCTCATAATTCATGCATATTTATCTACTCAAAGACCACAACATGCATCCATAAACGACTCTCATGCGAATAGAATTCAATAATAATAATAAAACGAATATAAACAAATGAAAAGGTACCCTCAGGTCTAACCTTTTAAATCACCTCTCGGATGTACGGTACACGATCGTCGGAGGGGTGGATGCTCTGCAGCTCTCCCGGTTCACTGGTTCACTGTCCTCGTTCGTTGTCTCACTGTTTTGAGTCGTCATTCTCCGTCTTTTGCTATTGTTTCCTTGTGGTTTCACTACCGTTTCCTCTTTATCTTTTGCTTACTGTTTTTGAGTGTTTTCTTCATGTAATTTTTATGTGTATTGTGTATGAATTAGGGACTAGCTAGTAGCTAAGGTCTAGGGACTAGGGGACTAGGGGACCAATCTTGAGAAGGTTGGTGAAGGATTCTTTTTATAGGCAAAGGGTTGGGCTTGACAAGGAAAGGGATTTGATTTGGTTTTGTTAAGGGAAGTCAAAGGATTTGATTTGGTTTGGTTAAGGGAAGTCAAAGATTGAGGGGGGACAAATCTTGGCTAGATAGGGAAGGTTGAATATTTGATTGGCTTGGTTTAGGAATACAACATTTTAAGTTTGGGAATAATCTTATTAGATTGGGAATATAATTGGTTGATTGATTTTAATTAGGCATGATTATATTTTGATTTAGTGTGTGATTTGTTTATTTTAGGCATGATTTTAGTTTAAGTTGGTAATTGTTTATTTTATGTTTGGTATATGTTTTATTTAATCATTTAATTAATTTAATTATTATATTATTTAGTTAATGTTTTAATTAATATTTATTTATTTAAGTTGGGATGTATTTTTATGGGCTTTGGGGGGGCTAATTGGGCTGGATGTGAGGCTAGCAGCAAAACCAGATTTACCGACACCGTTCGAACGCTTCCTCGAACGCGGCACGAACGCTCTCAATCCGTTTGACGTTCGAACGTAAACACGAACGCAGCACGAACGAAAACAGTGAACTTTGTTTATTCTGAATTTCCCCTTCCGATGTCCATTTCCCGTGACCTCCGTGACTTAAAAGGTAGTTGTCTCCAAATAAGACTCCTCATCGAGTTTATGTGTAAAAATGCAGTGCCTACAGTGAGGCTTGATTGTAATGGAAGAATTATGATTGAAGTGTTGGATTTAACCATTTTGGTTTAATTTTTCCAATTTGAAGAAATTGAAAAATTAGGGTTTTAGACCACTTCCAAATTTGGGGCTTTTCATTTATATGGTGTATTTAGATGTGTATATGATTCATGTAAAATATTGAGTTGATTGGATTTTTCCTTAATGTGTTTTGAACATTAGAAGTGCAAAATGCACATTAATTCACTACATGTAGACTATCGGCCTCGGGGCTAATTTTTGGAAATTTATGCTGTAATTTGAATTTCAATATGTATGACATGTTAAATTCATATATATAATGATTTAGAATCATCCAAAATCGTTTCGAACAATTTCGGATTAAAGTAAACAAAATGCTTTGTTCAAGGATAATTCGGTAAATTCACATAAATTTGATTTATAGTGTTTTATTTCATAATTTGATTATTGGATAATAAAATAAATAAGTTTATTTTATTAATCTGAGAAAAAGATTTGAAATCAGAAAATTTAATTTTCCATTGTTCTGTTGCGTTACCGGATTCCTGCTATAAAACTCTTTCATCCTGTGATGATATATAATTGAGAAACTTGATTAGAATATAATATGTGAAACATGCTTCGAAATTAGACTAAACTTTTTAATTCCACTAATCCATCACCACCATATGATATATTATGCTTGCCACTCATCATATTGCATGTATGTGCCTCGAAATGAAACTCTTAGGGTGGTTCCTAACATCATAAGTTGAAATTGAAATGGTATGGAATTGCTTCTGTATCGCGTCGCGACACCAGATGCTATGTGTCGCGACGCCTACCAAATCAGACCCGAGGCAGAGCCTATGCTTATCACGCGTTATGATGTCAAATATTGAGCGTCGCGGCTCTCATAAGACCAGGCTCGAGGTAGTGAGTCTCTGATTATCATGCGTCACGATATGGGGTGTTGAGCTTCGAGACGCCAAGCCGATTTCCAGGGCCTAGCATAACTCTACAATGTCTAACTTACCCAAATACATTCCCAACACTTCTGTACCACAACCTTTACACAACCCACTCTATTAAGCTTCAACTTCATATATTCCATACCAATATATCCTCATCAAAATAACCCTTTAATCTCATAACTTTTGTTTTAACTCAACATTTAGGATTCCAAAAATTTGGGCATTTCATCATATAATCAATTTCTTTGTTTATTATTCATCTAAATGCACTCCCTAGTATGCCCATAACTATAACATAGCATCATACCATCTAAATTCCACAATCCAAGTTTTTAGTTGAGATTTCCTTACGTCGTTTCACTTGATTTTCTTCACAATTCAAGTCTTCTAAGCTTGATATTCTTCTTCCTAGCTTGTTGTGGGTTGGTTTGTTATTGTTTTCTCTTGATTTTGGGTGAGAAAAATGGCTTTCATTCTTTCTTCCTTTCTTTATTCTTCTTATTCTTTTCTTCTCACATTTCTTCTCATTCTTCTCTCTTGAGGATGAATGAATAGTGTCCTCTGTTTATATTAGGGGCTGATTTGGCTACTATGTTTAATGATTTTATGAACAAAAAATATCAGAAAATTTGAGAACCTTTGAGAGTCATCTAGATTGGTCCTCAGTATGGGTGAGCACCGGTTCCGGTTCCACCCAGAATCGGTTGAAATTGGATCGATTTTTAGATTTGGAACCGGAACCGGTTGTAACCAATCCGGTTCTGGTTCCAAATTAAAAGAACTGATCCGGTTCCAAAATGATCTAAATCAAAATGGATCATTGAATCGGATTATGGAATCGAATGTAGAACTGGTTTATGGAACCAAATTTAGAATCGATTTCGGGACCGAATTTAGTCTTAGTTGTTCTCTTGTCTTCTTGTTGTTAAATAAACTTTTCCAACAATATTATATTACTATGTGATCTTGTTCATGGACTCAAGTGTTGAGGTGGGAAGCACTAGCCCTCCCGATCTCAATAGTATAGCCAGTTGGTTTATGCTATATGTAAATTCAAATTGCCAGCGGTTATCAAAACCTTTGACTTACAGATACAATGTTGAAGCATTTTCCAGCACCAGACAATGTAAAATATGCAATCCAACCAGAATAAGTAGTTAGAATCACATGCTTAGGCTCATACGAGGAAATTTTCGATCAGAGTTCGTTTGCCAATTATGTGGCTAAAATCGTAAACTTTACGCGTTTTACGAAAATTACGTAACCAGCTTTTGATCCCACGCGTTTTCCAACACGACGAATATTCATAATCTATTATTCCAACCCGTATAACATCACTTGAACCCTTATCCTTCATTATCATCATGCTCCGAGACTATATCGTCTGTCCGGGAATCTTCTAGAATAGTCCTGAAAATCTGGGATGTTACATTTCTTAAGGGTTGATTCGGTACTTGAACGATTAGAGTGCTCAAGTATTTCTATTACGAATCGAAAGATTAACATTCATAATAGTTATGAATAAATTGTTCATTAGAGAATCAATAGTACTTAAGGAAAAAATAATTAGAGGGGTATAACAGTTATTATGACCCGACTCTAGTTATGAGATACTCGTGAAGAGCCAATCCGTATGTAACGACTATATCGATGGATATCGACGTGGTTCGGCATAAATCATCTATATGCGGCAAAGAGAGCGCAGCTTCGGATTTTTAGTGGAATAAACCTGAAGTTAATAATTCAAAATATTTAATTAAGAGTTTAATTAATATTTCAGGATTATTGGAGCTCAGAATTGTAGGTACATTTGATCCTCGTGCTAGCTCAATATACTGTAGTAGATTAAATATAATTGGATAGTGTAGGCATTGTATTTTTGCATATCAGCCCGATGATGAGTCTCGTATGGAGACAACTACTTCTTAAGTCATGAAAGTCGCGGGAAACGAACGTTGGAAGGGTAAAGTTGGAAAATAGAATTTTGTTGGATTTTATCTGAGTTGTTTAACTTCAGCTGCTTGTTGGACTTCCGTTTCAAAGCTTATCTTAGTCCCAAGACCCCACAAACCATTTACCAAACACAAAACAAAACCCAAAATACCCAAGCCCACCAAGTCAAACCAAGTCCACGCCCATGGGAGGTGATTCACGCCCAAATGCTCTTTATTTAGGTAAATGCATATTTATCACATGCTAAAATCTTGTAAAATCCTTACCTAAAAAAAAGAAATCAAATCAAATCCCTACCAAATCAAATCCAATCACCACCCCAAATAAGGAGATCTATTCCTTATTAAGGAGATTTCACCATCAATAGAAATCCTATTCCTAATCGGATTAGCAAAGCCTCATCTCTTTTGCCTATAAAAAGAGACCTTCACCCCTATTCACAACCCTAGCTCACATACCTCTTTCACACGCCTAAAGCACTGATCCAAGCCCTCTTGTTCACGCCCAAGCATCTCCTTCAAGCCTCCATTGCCGCACCTTCAAACCAAATCATCTCTCTTTACCGCATCCAACCTCCACTCCCTACACCATTCACGCCCAACATCCTAAACAAAGCCCCCTTTGCCGCATCTTTTGCCACCCTTGACAGCCCTAATTCCCGCCGAAATAAGCCTCCAATACATCCCCAAAGTGCCGTAAATCATCCCCCAAACACAGCCCCAATTCCACATCCAAAACAGTCCCAAAAACGCCCCCCACTGCACCTTGAATTGCCACAAATCAGCCCTCTGTTGTGCCAGTTTTTGCAGTGATTTTAGCCCTCAAAACAGTCCCCGAAACACCTAAAAATTGCACTAAAAAATGCACAAGACCCCCCTAAAAAATACCAAAAATCGCACCCATTTGGCCTCCCAAATCACCCGAAATAGTCCACTAATCGACCAAAGCAGTGACCTAAAACGCAGCAGCAAAACAGCAGCCCAAGCATCAAAACAATGAGGAAAAACATTGAGTAAACATATCGGAAAAGCATCGGATCATTCGCCCTTCCAACGGACGTGTAACGCCTTTTCTTGAGACGACAAAAGAGGTTAAACCTGAGTGCACCTTTTTACTTATCTTCTTTCGTTTTATTTTATTTATTTTTGATATATAATTGCATGAGAGTTGTTTGAGGCATGATTTGATTTTTGGAAGAGCGGGACACGTGTTCCATTTTGTGGTATATCGGATGGAAACACAGACGTAAATTCCATAGTCGATTCCGAATGGACGGTAGTATGGTCTGCACTCGGGATACAATGCCACGTACCACTTAAGATACACGTATCTCGTCTCGTTCAAATTTGTATTTGAGCATGATTTAATTTAGTTTTGTTATTTAATTTTAAAGTATGGTTATGTTATTTAGGCATGTCGTTCCTTTACTCGTTATGCATGATGTTTAGTCTAGTTTATATCCATGTTTAAATAATTATTTGTTTATGTTGGTTTGATGGCTCCATATGTTCGATGTGTGATATTGCGTGTTTGTTGTTTAAAGACTTATTTTCAAGCATGCAAACTTAGATTAGGATTTTTTTAGCGGAAGCATACTAGATCTAAGTGACTTTGAACATGATTATTGAGTAGATGCGGTTGATCTATTGCACAAATTATATCGTCACAATGACATAAGTAAGGGACCATTCCGAACCCAATGGTTTGAGGTCTTCCCTTGCGAGGGGTGAGTGCGGCCTTAAATCTTTGTCCCGGTTCACACCGGGTGGCGACTCCATTATTCTCTCGTTTAGTTCCCTGCGGACTACTCCGCACTCTCAACTAGGCCCTGAGTCTAGAACAGCATGCGTCGCCCAAGTGTTGTGTCCTATAGATAGTCTAATTATATACTCACATATGTATAATATATATTATTAATGTGATTAATAATATTATTTTGTCACACTTGAAACTATATGTTATTTTTAATATATGGTTTTATAATAGATGATTGTATTATAATTTTTTTATTATAGGTTATTAAATTATAATATATAATTTAATAAATTTTGAATTTTGAATTTCCTAAAAAAAGGTTTTGGAAACCTTTGGTTTGTTTTGAAGTTACAATTTTTTAAAAGGTCATAAAATATTTATTTTGTAACATATTTTATCTTTAAGGAAAGTAAATTTGATGTTACAAAACTTTTGAAAAATTCCTAAAGGTGACCGAAAATTACTTATAAGGAGGGGGTTTTGCTTTATTTTGGCTAACCTATCTCATTCTAACCCTAGCCACCTCTGATGTTCTTTGTTTTTCTCTCAAGAGTTGAAGGAAAAACAAGAACAAGAAAACCAAAACAACAAATCTTGTGTGACACCTTTTGATCTCTAAAGAGTTTAGAGATTATTTTGTGAGTATAGCCTACACTAGTTGCGAGAAGAAACATGGATGGCTATTTCGTGCCAAACCAAAATCATCATCTTATTCCATTCTTCACTACCTCACGGTAGTGAGCAAATTTTGCTCACTGTTGCCTCTTCTGTTGTATTTTTTAGTTACGTTTGTTTTGATTTTAATCCAGAAAAATTGGAAAATATTAAGGGGTATTTTAAGAGTGTTGTAGGGCTTTTTTTAACTGAAAAATCAGACCTGAAATACTAGTTTGGTTCGCATATAAAGGGGCTAATTTGGGTAGTGAGCTAGGGTGATTTCTGGTCCAAAATAGTCTAGATCTGATACGCTGTTCTTGGGCTAAAATTTTGTTAAAAACAGAAGTAAAATTTCAGTGAATGAGCTAGTCACATTCGGCCAAGCAAAATAAAGGACATAAAAGTTTTTCAAGGGCGATCCCGGGTGTCTAAGGCACTTCCGTTGTGCTAAGAAATCTGTTCCTACATATAGTGCTAGGGTTTGAGCTGAAAAGGAAGGGGAAAACATAATCCCATTCTTCTCTCCTCTTTATTTGGTGTTTCTGGAGTTACTATAGATTGTAACGTCTGCTCTATGTTCGGCCATTTGAATTACAAGTTTTACCGACCATTAATCAGTCTGTAACTTCAGTTTTTGAAAATTTTCATGTGCGTTAACCATTTAATAAATGTCTGGCAGGACGTTTGATTTGAATTTCATATCCGGCCGGTGATAATCATTTCCATGTCTTTGGTAACCGAAATATGAACATTCAATGACAGTTATGATTTGTTCGGATAGATTTTAGAGTTTTCAGGGTGAGTCCGGCCAGATAATCTTACTTGAGAAAAGGTAGACCGAACATAGATGATGTCTGGCTGGGTTTTGGTTATATTTCATGGAGTTCTTTTTATTCCTGGCACTCATCTTGTAATTTTCCCAATTTTCAAAGGTTTGTTCCCTTAAGAGACTTATCATTGGGCTATGCGTAAAAATTCAATGTCTATAATAACATGCAAATCCGATATCATTATGTTGGGATAGATAAGGAACCCATTGGGTCAGATCAGTTTCCCACATAGAAGAAGTGGTTCTAACTTGTCAATATCTAGCATGGGTGTATTTTAAAATATTTTATGTAAAACTACATTCCGTTTCGAGTTCGTAATACAAAACGGGAACCAAAACGGAGTTCAAAAACTCCGAAACGGAGAAAATAAATTTTTAGTAATCATCAGCCCTGAGCATCGCGACGCAGACCCAAATTGTGAGAACAACTACGATAGCTAAACGTCTCGGCATCGTGACATGGAAATGTGGGTGTTGCAATGCTCCTAGGTTTGATGCTCAGTATCGTGACGCTGGAAAGTCAGAGTCGCGATGCTACCTTATGTAATGAGCAATTTCAAGTTCAGACCAATAATAAATACTTCCAATTTTTTCATAATACTTCAAATACACCTAAAATCTAATTTTAACATCATAACCATCATCAACACATGTTATACAACTAACATACATATATTCTAAATTCATATATCCATTTGTTTGAATCAAAACACAAAACAATTGAGAATCCCATAATGAAATGACTCATAAACAATTCTAGGTCACTCAAAGGTGGTCAAGTGATTCTAAAATGGTAGCCTTAGCTATAAGCTTTTATCTAGAGTTCAAAACTCTTATTAATTGTTCCATGTTAATCTTGATTCCAATGCTAGCAAGCTTCACTCCAAGATCCATTCTTGATTCTCCTAGATGAAATGTTGTAGAGATCTTCCAAAGCTTCTCAAAAACTTCTATAATTTAGGCTAATTTCTCCAAGAATTACTTGTATTTAGGTTTCACAAGCTTAATTAAAACCTTTGATCAAGCTTGCTATTCATAGCAAACTTAGACAATTTTTAATTAATAAAAGTTCTAATCAACTTTTATGTGGACTTAATCTAGTTTATCTAAATATGTATAATTAGATGTGACTAATCACATTTGTCTACCACTTTGATTTAATCTAATTAAATCAAGACAAAGTTTAATTAATAGATTAGTTACATGTCTACTACTTTGATTTAATCGAATTAAATCAAGCCAAATACACTTATAATTACATATTTGCAATTATCAAAATATCCTCAAATATTAGAGATATTTATGAAATTCCGACAAAACTCTTGTGAAATTATTGAATTAATCCAATTAGGTCAAAGTAAATAATCAATGTTATCCAATAACACTTAATTATCTTAGTTGATAATTATAATATCGAATATTATCTATTGTAAAAAATTATCGGCTACTCAAGTACTCAACAAGTACACGTCATATTGTGAGACTCTCTAAGTTCAGACACATCCGTCATATAATCCTAGTTAATATATACGCCATTCGACCACCTCCGAATTCACGACGAACGCGAATGACCTTTCTAAACTATACAAGCAAGGTCATCACATATGTTTAATAATCCCACCATTGTAGGCTATCTGAGTTGTACTTAGGAAATATAGAATACACCGTTAAGTTTCCGATATGCACATCTCATGTCGACATGTCCATGATTCTTTACAACTAATGTGATCCACCCTAGGTGATCAGCTTTGGCCAAAGTATTAAGAATCGTGACTTCCTTACATGGATTCCTAAACCCTTTATTGTACATATACGGGCCAACAGATCATATCTTGATATGTACTTAATTAACGAGTGCATCTGTGTTGGTTTCTATTAAGGTCCCAAGATCAATAATAAGCATGAAATAAGTGTGAATAACAATGAAGAAGTTACGGAATACTTATATCGAGCGGTTGAGCGACGCGACAAGCAAC
Organism: Zanthoxylum bungeanum; assembly: GCA_019454045.1. Classification (NCBI taxonomy): domain Eukaryota; kingdom Viridiplantae; phylum Streptophyta; class Magnoliopsida; order Sapindales; family Rutaceae; genus Zanthoxylum; species Zanthoxylum bungeanum. The sequence goes on from SKCR01024847.1 coordinate 102,840, forward strand.
AAAAATGATTTTTCTGCTCCTTGACAGTTCACGGCAGTGAGCAGTCTATGCTCCTTGATTTTCTGATTTTGAGCTCCTCGAACAAGCTCCAAGCTTGGTCAAACAATTCCCGGCTCATGGGTGGACTTCCCTATCACCTTCGCATGTCTCTCGGAGTGCTAGCTCTCTTGATTTTTGCCACAAAAACCAAGCACTTTGCTTCCCATTTTCTCCACTGTTCACGGCAGTTCACTGCCAAAACAAGAAGGAAAAATGCCCTCCATGGGCGTGAATGATGAAGAGAGAAGAGAGCAGAGAGAGTTGGAAAAGTGTTGTGTAATTTTGGTAATTGATATCCAAAACATATACCAAAATTTTGGCTTTAAAAAGTCAAACCAATTAAAGCCTACAATCACATCCATCAAGTCCCATCAATCACTCAAGTGACAATTTTTCACATCACTCAATCAATCAAGTTGTCAAGTCACATCACTCAAAGTGACAAGTGATTTGACGGTTGAAACGACTAGCGATTTGACGCTTGATGCGACTAATGATTTAACACTTGATTTGACTTGAGTGCCGTACTTGAATTCTAAATGTGAATGCGCTCGCAAATAATCTCGGGCTGGGGTTCGCTAATTCCAAATTAACGAATTTTTAGTTGCGACGTAATTAAATCAAATTTAATTAAATAATCATGCCAAGCATAATTACTATTCACGCCGATAAAGAATTAATTCTAATTAATTCGTTCGCCCGAATTAAAATCTAATTTTAATTTCACTTCGAAATCCAATTTCGTTTAATATATCGAATATATTAATTATCGATTAATTCTAAATTAATCGTTATCTCTCTTTAAATGATATTTTATCATAGATAAAATTTCTCCGTAATTAATCCCAGATTAATTTTCTCTCTCTTCTAATTAATCCCAGATTAATTAAAAGTGCGAGTCATACGTCATCGGTGAATCTTTGGGAAGCGACCCATGAGATTCTCGGATATTTTAGCAGTAAATTCGGTTGTCGGACTATCCGAACATGTAAGTACCTCGTACTATATTTTACCGATTTACAAGACAAGGTTGGCTTCTAGCAAAGCGTCATGCCTACCCAATTCTCCAGAAATATCCTTACAGGAATAAAGGATCTGTATTAGGCGTAGTATACACAGTATTACGTATGTCGATCCAGTATCAGACTGTCACGTGCTAGGTATGGGGCTGGAGCTGTGTCTGCCCCGTACGAAGCACATGTCGGATGTCTGGTAACTAGTCTCTATATCGGATATACATGACCTAGTCATAATATCCCGATGACTGCAGTACTTAAGAGCACCAGTACCGTATCCTACGTGACGTCATCTCCACTATGACTGGAGTGATACTTCCGTCTTGACATCACACCCAACACACTACGATTCTCAATATACCCAGCATAGACATACACAGAACCTGTTAAAGCCCTGGACGACCGCAACCAAAGTATATTGATTGTCGCAAGTATTAGCGGTGTAAGTCTCAGGTTAAGACCAAATACACCTACCCTGATTTCGGATTTCCATAGACACATAGTCATACTACCAATGGAATTCCAATGGGGTCTTTCCAGAGCGAAGCTGTTTTCCGTACCATCGGTAAAACACAACCTCCTATTACACTTGCATGAGTATCCTATACCCAAATATATGAGAACTATGCGGTTATGCCCTCACAACGCGCACAAGTGTAATACTAGTCTTTTACGTATTTATCGATGTCCTATCTCGATAATACTCTGACTAGGGATATTTAATGATTTATCCTTCGTGGACTGATACTGTCTCATATCATTCTCTGTCCAGGAATAAATCATAGGGACCTCTCATCATTTATACATCTAGGTGATCTAATCACAAATGATAAGAGTGCAATCTCCTTTGTCACATAGTTAATTTATACAACAACACCGTAATTGTCCAACAATCTCTCACTTGGCCTATAGCCAGTCACTCGAGTGTCTTACACCCGAACTATGTACGGTTGGCTCAAACTGCTGAGAAATGCTTTCTTCAGCGGATTTACATGATTATCAACTGATGCGATTTATTCGATCATCACATCGCCACGATGTATGATACAAACGAATCAGATGAATATCGAAGTATGTATCTGGATCGTAGATGAGACCATTAATTCTTTAGCCTGTGCTGAAGCCTAGCTCAGCTGTTAACAGAACTATATCTAATCTAATTAGATTTGTTATCGACCCAATGGCTTCTATTGCTGCCTCAGCTGCAGCAATAACCCGCATTTGTTTTGTGTTCGGTAACAGTATCTTGCTTGGAAGATTTCCAGCTCACTGTTTCGTTATTCAAACTGTATAGTACCATTTAGCGACTTAAAGTCATTTTATCGGTTTAGGAATTTTGCAGTAGTGATCCTAGTCACTCCAAGTTCTCATTCTCCACAGATTAAGACAGCATCCTTAGTTCTCTAAGATACTAACAGATGTTCTTAACATCAATCCAGTGACTATCACTTGGATTGGCCCGATTGTGAATCCATATGCTCAAAGCGTATGAGACACCAGGTCGCGTATATTTTTCAATGTACGAATTCTCGGAGAGTCTTAATAACTTTAAATCTATCCCAGTAGATCTTTATTCTTAAAATAAAGGTTGTTTCTCCCAAGAATTCTACGGAGAATTATTTTCGAAAGCCAAGCTTTCGCCGATTGTTTTATGGGAATATCATTTCCAAGAAATGACATGTTATCATTATTTATAGGATAGCCACTGTCAGTTCGCTCCCACTAACCCTCTTATATACACAAGAATCGTATTTGTTTTGAATCAAATCATACACCATTATGATTACATCAAAACGACAATTCCAAGAACTTATGCTTGCTTCCATCCAAACATGGATCGAATAACTTACAAACCTTGTTTGCTAGTTTTGGTATGACAAAACCGACAGGATGTTATAAACATCCTCCAAAAGGTTTCCTTTTCAGGAAAGCGATTTCCCGTTTCAGTTGTCATATTTCATAAATGAGAAATACAGCTTTAGAAAGCATTATCCAAATGGATTTATCGTGACAACAGGTAAAAGGTTGAATCGTAATCAACATAATATTGATAACGACACCTTTCCGCTAAAAGCCTAGCTTTATACGTTGGTATGTTGCCATCCATGTATGTCTTCCTTGAAGACTTATATAGTACCTTTAGGCACAATGCCTTGCGGTACAACAACTAGTGTCTAAACATAGTTGATATACATGGAATCCATTTCGGATTCATATGGCACTTTGCTATAATAGGGAGTCGATACCTTGTATCACTACCTCATTCGTAGTCAGTTGGTATACCTCAATAAGATTGACATCTTTATGAGGTGGGATCAGAAACCCATACCCCAGGTTGTTTTCTGACTCTCTCCGACTCTTGTGGTTCTTGTGTATTCGAAGATTATTGGTAATAGTTCCATCCTTGATGAACTATTTATGTTCCATTAGGAATCGGTGCCATAGACAGTATTACTCCGATTTTCATCGAGTTTTACTATCCTCCCACTTACCACTGCATATCAGTATTCCTCTTACGAAAACCGCATGGCGAGCAACAATCTAATTATTCTCTGGTGAGATGTATAAGTACAATACTTATGGTATCCATAGGATAACCTACAATTGGCACTTATCCAATTTGGGTTTTAGTTTGGTATCATCCAAACATATGCCTAGCATACCCAAATTTTCAGGATTGAGAAACCCAGTCCCTTTCATGTTCATATCTAATATGAAATATGTCTAACAGATTTTATGGAACCTTATTCAAAATAAGTTCTGCACTGTTTATGCTTATCCGTTGAAGGAAATGATAGCTCGGAGTGACTCATGATTAACCTTATGATGTCCAACAAAATTCGATTACTCATTTCGGACACACCATCAAATTGACGTGTTCCGGGAGGAGTCCTCATTTGAAAGAATACTATACTCTTTCAAGTATTTGAGAAACTTATTGCTTAAGTATTCTCCATTATGGTCTTACCGTGACAGTATAATACTTTAGCCGATCTGTTTGTCTATTTCGTGTCGAAACTGTAAAAGTTTCCTATTTGTGTTCTTCAAAAGAAGCACATAACCATAATGTGATGACATATCCGTAAAGGTCACGAAATATTCATATCCATATCTAGCCTAGCTAGACATGGGCCCACTTACTTCACTATAAACTAGGGCTAACAGATCTGTGGCATTTACACTTTTACCAAGTAAATAGTATTTTAGACACTTTGCCCAATAAACTAGATTCGTAGACTTTATTTGATTGGAATCAAAACAGTCCTAATACCCTATCTTCAAAAGTACGGATATACGATTCTTGTTTTAGTTGTGTCCAAGACAACAATGCCACAATTAGTTTCTTCTGATCAAATCAGTTTGAGCTATTTGTTTGTCATGTTTATGTTTGAGACTTATTTATATTCAAAATATAAATATGTTATTCACACTAATGTGTTTCTCTCAATATCATCTTTATATAATAAAACACTTTAGTGTTCTAGAATATAAAGGTACACTCGCAACGAGTTATACTCGATATAGAGATAATGTTTCTAATCAAACTAGTTACATTATAACGGTTTCCAAATTTAGGTACACACCCGAAAGTAGTTCCTAAACTTAGGTATCTGCGGTTGAAACAGTGACTTTCGTCCAGTTTTCGATTCGCAAATATGTCTAAACTGAAGTCAGTATCCTGCTCATAGCAAATTCTGAACATCAGTATTTATGTTCCACACTAAGTATTTAAAATCTAATTTTAATACTAGTAGTGAACATAATGTTGACAAACATATTTGAAGTCAGAGCCTTGCCGTCTTCAATTCCTTCATGTTTGTTTTGTCCAAACGGCAGTCACGCTTCCGCGGTCCCGTTTGCCACAATTTAAGCAGATATTTATCTTCCCAAAAGATTATAATGATTTTGCCTTTGCCCTTTTCAACATTCCAGTAGCCTTTGGCCAAGCCTTGGCTTTATAGAATATCGAAGTAAGGTATGCCTTGCGCTACTTGCCTAATTGCAAACTTTGACTTTATCTCCTTGAGAATAGTCATTAACTCTCCATGATTTATGTATTGCAATTTAGTACTTCTAAAATCTAAGCATAGATTTATGAAGATCCTTCAATTTCATTATCATACTTTAAGGATCTAATCTTTTGTTCTGACAAAGAAATTAAGGAGTCTACTGCGACAAGCTAATGGATTAAGCACTAAAGTTATCATTACATAAATCTTTCAAAGATTATGCTCGACTATTTGCTTAACTCCGAGCTTAGGCATAATATGTTATTTTATCAAACAAAGTAACTTATTATTTTCCAGGACCATCCTGAAATTTATTCCCAATTTTGAAAAAATTAAACCATTTAAATACATTTTCGTTAGGATTATGCTTTAAATGCCAATCTTTCAATTACATCTTGATTCTAATAGTCCAACTATTTAATCAACGATTTAGGTACTATTTATTATAATGATTACAATAGTCAAACTATTTAATCAACTATAATTTAATAGATTAATATCAATTATATTGATTACCATAATCCAATTATAAAATCAACTATAAATGAATGGTTTGAATACAGTCCAACTGTTAATTAAAACAACGATTTAAATATTAGTCCAACTAATATTTAATTTATAACGACGAATGATATTTGTGATTGAGCGTATATGGCAAGTAATTAAACGAATATTGCAAATTCAATTCTTGCCTCCCACTATTTTTCGGCGAGCCTCTGTCGAGTACTCGGGAAGCCGTGTTTCTTAGTGGGCTAGGATCCCGTTAAATATCACACAATCTTGACTTTGGCCAAAAAATTGTATGATAATTAACTAGGTAGATCTATAAGATCAATTGGATCCGATCTAATTCCTAGATCCGGTAGGGGGACATCTAAGTTCGAAACATATGTCATATATATGCCAATACATCCAATGTATTACCTAACCTTTTTCCTCTGAATCAACTAAGCCTTGGCTTTGGCATAACAAACTTAGTGATCCCAGTTAAGCGCGACCCATTGACCATGGAAAGCTTCGTAATCAATGTCGATGGACAAGAAGTGGTCTTGACTTTGGCCAACAAACCACAACTTGGACAAGACACCGATATGGAACAAAGCCTTCGTGATTCAAGCACATCTTCAACGGACAAAGGCCTTGACTTTGGCCAATAAGCCAATGCCAGTCTCGGATCTTGAGTGAGAATCACTCAATGGAAGGAAAGACGCTTAATATTTTGCGAGGGTTTTTCGAGTGCAAATTGGCAACCAATTTATTATCTTTGTTAAGGTCTCATCATCATACACCCTTAAACATGCATTCTAAATACATAATAAAGTGCATATGATAAAACAATAATGATATGCGGATGCATAGTTTACACAATGATCCTAGATCAAATCTCTCACTTTCTCTCTCCCGTCAGCATATGTATTTGCTTCTACCCGTTACACTACACTTCTAAAGAAACCTCATTTACATTGAGGGGAATAGGTGAAAAGAGAATACAAAGAATAAGGGGGTGATAAGGCTGGACACGCAGGTCCAATTTAATAAATCAAATTTATTACAATAATTTTTAAAATTGTCCCACCCATCTAATATCCATCCAATATTCATTATTCATGCATCGTAACCATGTATTTACACAAGCATGTTATCAATCAATCTAATCAAATTAATTAATCTGATAATTAATGACCATCCAATGTTCAAACAACTATTTGATTTTACTCGAGTCAAACTCGTTTTGCGAATAAGTACTCAAAGTACGAATTCTCGAATTAAATTAAACTACATAATTAAATCCAATTCAATTTGTATTTAATACTAACTCGCTATTTAATTCCAAATTAAATACTACACTTTATTAATAAACCTTTACGACTTAAATTCCAAATTTAATCGTTACGGGTCTCAAAGCCCGTTTAACGTCCAACATCAATTCAATTAAAGTCCAATGGGATTTTAATTAATTTCTTAAGGCGTGGACTTTTGGTCAACTCGGGTCAAACCAAATAACCAAAATCCAATCCGGGAATTACCCCATAAGCCTTTGAAACCAATTTAGGCCCATTAGGCCCAATTAAACTTTAAAGGCCCAATTAAACTTTAAAGGTCCATTAGGTCGCATTTGGGATTTATGGAAGCGGTTTTGAGCCTAATTGGATCCAACTAATTTTGCCTAAACCCAACTTTGTACAACAAAGCCCAATAAGCCCATTTACAACATTAAAGCCCAATAAGTCCATTTACAACATTAAAGCCCAAATCCAATTTTAAGGCCCAATTTAATTAAACATAAAAAATCCAATTTCACATTTAATTAACCTAAAGTGTATATCATGATTAATCACCCAAATTAACATTTCTAAAACATCAATTTATATAATTAATCATGCTCATTTTCATCATCACATGTCCAACACATTTTGATTAAAATCAAACCCAATCATGCTTCAAAGTCTCGGCTTTTGTAAGGAATTTTAAATCGATTTCGATTTCAATCTAATTGAATCCACAATCAATATTATATCAACATTCCCGATTGATTCAAGTCATCCAATGATCAAAAACAAAAAAATCACCAAGACAAATTAGGGCACTTGTATTCGGCCAAGCCCAAATATTTGGAGAAAAATATTCCAAATAATTTTTATTCAAATTGATCCAATCAATCTTAAATTAAAACAAATTTAAGCATATTCATTCATCCAATTTCACAAAATCATGCTCAAAATGATTTTACCCAAATTTTAAGCCCTAAACTTTTCATGCTCAAACCTTGCTCTAGATGTCATTGTTGGTTTCTATTAAGGTCCCAAGATCAATAATAAGCATGAAATAAGTGTGAATAACAATGACGAAGTTACGGAATACTTACATCGAGCGGTTGAGCAACGCGGCAAGCAACAAAAATGATTTTTCTGCTCCTTGATAGTTCACGGCAGTGAGCAGTCCATGCTCCTTGATTTTCTTTTTTCAAGCTTCGTCAAACGATTCCCGGCCATGGGTGGACTTCCCTATCAGCTTCGCATGTCTCTCAAAGTGCTAGCTCTCTTGATTTTTGCCACAAAAACCAATCATTTTGCTTCCCATTTTCTCCACTGTTCACGACAGTTCACTGCCAAAACAAGAAGGAAAAATGCCCTCCATGGGCGTGAATGATGAAGAGAGAAGTGAGGAGAGAGAGAGAGTTGGAAATGTGTTGTGTAATTTTGGTAATTGATTTCCAAAACATATCCCAAAATTTTGGCTTTAAAAAGTCAAACCAATTAAAGCCTACAATCACATCCATCAAGTCTCATCAATCACTCAAGTGACAATTTGTCACATCACTCAATCAATCAAGATGTCAAGTCACATCACTCAAAGTGACAAGTGATTTGACGCTTGAAACGACTAGCGATTTGACGCTTGATGTGACTAATGATTTGATGCTTGATTTGACTTGCGTGCCGCACTTGAATTCAAAATGTGAATGCGCTCGCACATAATCTCGGGCTTGGGTTCGCTAGTTCCAAATTAATGAATTTTTCGTTGCGACGTAATTAAATTTAATTTAATTAAATAATCATGCCAAGCAAAATCACTATTCACGTCGCTAACGAATTAATTCTAAATTAATTTGTTCGCCCGAAGTAAAATCTAATTTTAATTCCGCGTCGAAATCCAATTTTGTTTAATGTATCGAATATATCAATTATCGATTAATTCCAAATTAATCGTTATCTCTCTTTAAATGGTATTTTATCCTAGATAAATTTTCTCCGCAATTAATCCCAGATTAATTTTCTCTCTTCTAATTAATCCCAGATTAATTAAAAGTGCGAGTCATACGTCATCGGTGAATCTTTGGGAAGCGACCCATGAGATCCCCAGATATTTTGGCAGTAAATTCGGTCGTCAGACTATCCGAACACGTAAGTACCTCGTACTATGTTTTACCGATTTACAACACAAGGTTGGCTTCTAGCAAAGTGCCATGCCTACCCAATTCTCCGGAAATATCCTTACAGGAATAAAGGATCTGTATCAGGCGTAGTATACACAGTATTGCGTATGTCGATCCAGTATCGGACTGTCACATGCTAGGCCTGGGGCTGGAGCTGTGTCTGCCCCGTACGAAGCACATGTCGGATGTCTGGTAACTAGTCTTTATATCGGATATACATGACCTAGTCATAATATCCCGATGACTGCAGCACTTAAGAGCACCAGTACCGTATCCTACGTGACATCATCTCCACTATGACTGGAGTGATACTTCCGTCTTGACATCACACCCAACACACTACGATTCTCAATATACCCAGCATAGGCATACATAGAACCTGTTAAGCCCTGAACGACCACAACCAAAGTATATTGATTGTCGCAAGTATTAGCGGTGCAAGTCTCAGGTTAAGACCAAATACACCTACCCTAATTTCGGATTTCCATAGACACATAGTCATACTACCAATGGAATTCTGAGGGGGTCTTTCCAGAGCGGAGCTATTTTTCCGTACCATCGGTAAAACACAACCTCCTATTACACTTGCATGAGTATCCTATACCTAAATATACGAGAACTATGATGTTATGCCCTCACAACGCGCATAAGTGTAATACTAGTCTTTTACGTATTTATCGATGTCCTATCTCGATAATACTCTAACTATGGATATTTAATGATTTATCCTTCGTGGACTGATACTGTCTCATATCATTCTCCGTCCAGGAACAAATCATAGGGACCTCTCATCATTTATACATCTAGGTGATCTAATCACAAATGATAAGAGTGCAATCTCCTTTGTCACATAGTTAATTTGTACAAAAACACCATGATCTGTACAAATAGTGACGATATGGGTCATAATTGTCCAACAATCTGTCCACACCCAACGAACACTAAATGCCAGACCATGAAAGTTTTTTTCTGACATACATGGCATCTAAGTGTGGAGGATCTCACACAAAATCAATGTTATCCTATAGTCAAAGGATAACATATGCTACTCGACTCGAGGAGATTCCTATTGAAGGTGGTGTGTACTTCCAATTATTAGGAATCACCTGTGAGTCATCCAGTATTCGCTCCAATGAATACCCACATGTCTATATGAGTTTCCAAAGCTCATGACATATCAGGTTAAACTATTGGAACTCCAATTCCAGTATACAACATGTGCTAGTCTTCTAGATTATAGTTTAAACCATTGGAACACCAACGACTATAAATATTTACTTTAAGAATAGTTTATAATAGTAATACTATCCCAATGTCAGACCACCTAATGTCTAATATTAATATTATACTATTCTAAGATCAATGTCATTCTCAACATATTTATACATTAATCTAATATGTATAATGACATTACCATTAATAAGGTATGAAATAAGAATGTAGTTATTTTATTAATAAATAATAAAATATATAATATATTATTCAGATTGGCGATCAAAGCACCAACTCCAACAAACTCGCACTTGCCCAGTGTCAATTTGGATGGTACCGTAGTCTCATCTCATGTAGGAAACTCTTTCCTTGCGCAGCGAAAATGGTTTAGGCACAATGATCGGACTTGAAAATTTTTTCTGCCCTTCTCCTTTTAATTTTCGAATGCTGCTGCCATACCCACTGAAATTTTACTTCAGTTTTGGATAAAATTCCAGACCTGTAACAGTCCCCGAACAGCCCCAAACAGCCGGACAAAAACTAGATTATTTTGGACTCGATTGGCGCCCAAACGCACTGCAGAAACAGCCCCTGAAATGCATGGACTATGGCTGTGTTTTGGTTCTAATTTTAACTTGAAAACAGCCCCAACACATCCCCAAAACATCACAAATTGTTCCCAAAAAAATCGGTTTAAAACGAAACCAAACCGAGTTCCGTTTCACCAAGTAAAAGGGCAGCAATGGGCAAAAATAATGCTCACTGTCGTGAACCACAAGAAAGACATGAAGATGAAGATTTATTTGACACCAAAAAGTCTTCCAAACTATATCTCGTTACCAACGGAAATTTGTGTGGGCAAAACTCACAAAACAATCCCTAAACGATTTAGAGATTTAAACACAGTTGATATTTACTTTTAATTTCTTTTTCTTCTTTCTTTTAGTCTGTCTCAACTTTTGAGAGAGAATGAACAAGAAGAAGATAGAGGCTAGGGTTAGAATGAAAGATTTAAGCAAAAAGAAAAATAATTTTCCTTTTTATACTTAGGGTTTAATTTTACAAAATAAAACAAAACCTTCCATTTTCTTTCCTAAAAAATTCGGCCATGCATATGCCTTTTTTATTAATTTTGTAACAACAAATTTAATTACCATAATAAAAGATATGTTACAAAAAATAAAATGTTAAATGTCATTTAACAATTTGTAACTTCCAAATTAAATCCAAAAGTTTCCAAAACCCAAAATTTGGAAATTACTAACTTAACCTTTCATTTAATTATAACTAATATAATTAAATAATATGTGTTTAAATATCATATATTTAATAAAACCATATATTAACTTTTAATATACAGTTTCAAGTGTGACAATTAATATTATTAATCATATTAATAATATTTATACATGTGTGAGTGTATAATTGGACTATCCAATTATACAAATGGACCTACGGTTCCGAGCTCCAATAATCTTGAAATATTATTTAAGTTCTTAGTTAAATATTCCAAATTATTAACTCCGGGTTATTCCACTAAAAATCTGAAGTTGCACACTTGTTTCCGCAGATGATATATTAAGCCGAATCAAGTCAGTGTCCATTGATATAATCACTACATATAGATTAATCTTTCACAAGTATCTCGTAATTAGAGCTAGTTCATAATTTCCGTTATACCCCTCTAATTATTTTTACCTTAAGTATCATTGATTCTCTAATGAATGATTTATTCATAAAGATTATGAATTTTAATCTCTCTATTCGTAATAGAAAGACTTGAGTGCTCTAACTGTTCAAGTACCGAATCATCCCTTAAGAAAGATAATCCTCTACTTCTCACAAAAAGGAGTGAACTCCATATCTATATAAAATATTCTCAACTACACAACAGACCATGCCCCCAAATTACGTAGCTATTGGTCGGGACTGCTACACTAACCTCACCTTTGTAAATCAAAGGACATAGTCTGCCATGCAGGAGTTCGTAGTTACTCAGGGTTATAATCAATCCATATATGATCATCTAGTGGATCGAAATGACTTTGTTCAACGTATATTATAAGAATGTCATTTCCCTCTGGGTCCAGTCCTATATGACACATCATACAAGGTGTCTCCATTCTCATGTCTCTACATGGACGATCTCGGATCAAGGTCGCCATACAAATATAGAATGGACCACAACTATAGATAAACCAAAAATAAAGTACCCGCTTTGTTTGCTCTCCATGGACTATTTAAGATTACTAACATCAGACTTAACTCCTCTTGTGTATGACACTCATACACTAAGTCTGAAGACACATAAGTAATCTAGGGTATTCAAGATAATTTATAATATGCAAAAATTAAACAAGTACTTGGATAAATGAATAATGCATCATTTTATTTCAAAATATATAAAACCGTTTACATTACATGTAGCTCTAGCCCATACATCCCAAAAATCTCCCACTTGCACTAGAGGAAATGAGACATGTCACATAATCCTTGACCATCTAGGTAACCTTCAAACACTTTAGCCGACAAGGTCTTTGTAAATAGATCAGACAGGTTCTATGTAGATGCAATCTTTGTGATGGTAACGTCTCCTCTTTGCACTATCTCTCTGATGAGATGATATTTCCTCTATATATGCTTTCCCCTCTTGTGGCTTCTTGGTTCTTTGGAGCTTGCCACTGCACCACTATTATCGTAATAAAGTGTGAGTGGTCTATCCATAGCTGGAACAACTTCCAGATCTCCCATGAACTTACGGAGCTAGGCTGTTTCCTTAGCTGCTTCACGAGCTATTACATATTCAACCTCCATGGTGGAGTCAGCAATGCAAGATTGCTTTTTAGTCCACCATACTATAGCCCCACCACCTAGGGTAAACACTGATCTAGATGTTGATTTCCTAGAATCGACATCTATCTAAAAATCATAGTCCGTATATCCCCTTAGGATCATATCCTCACCGGAATACACAAGCATATAACCTCTCGTTCTCTTTAGATACTTGAGAATGTGTTTCACAGCCACCCAGTAATCCAATCCTGGGTTCGACTGAAACCTACTGACTACTCCCATTGCAGAATAGATGTCCGGTCTCATGCATAACATAGCATACATGAGACTACCAACTGCTGAGGCATATGAGATTTGTCTCATTTCCTCAACATCTTGAGCTGTCTTAGGAGACTATTCCTTTAACAAATGAATTTCATACCGATAAGGCATATTTCCTTTCTTAGAATTATGCATCCCAAATCGTACAAGGATCTTATCGATATAGGATGTCTGAGACATATCTAATAGTTATTTCTTGCGATCCCGAAGTTTCTGAATCCCAAGAGCATAATTGGCCTCTCCTAAATATTTCATTTGGAATTGGTTAGCTTACCAGATTTTCACGTCCGATAATATCTTTACATCATTCCCAATGAGTAAAATATCACCGACGTATAAAATAAGAAAAACCCATCTTCCCGTCAATGACGCGCTTGTATACACAAGGCTCATCAACATTCTACTCAAAATCATACGACTTGATCGTGGTATCAAATCTTATATTCCAAGATCAAGATGCATGCTTAAGTCCATAAATGGACCTTTGCAGCTTGCAAACTTTTTGCTCTTGACCTTGGGCTATGAACCCCTCTGGTTGTACCATATGGATACTCTCATCAAGATTTCCATTCAAGAATGCAGTCTTGATGTCCATTTGCCAAATTTCATATTCATAATATACGGCAATGGATAGAAAAGTGCAAATGGATTTGAGCATGACTACTGGCGAAAAAGTTTCCTTATAGTCAACTCCATCTTTCTGGGTATAATTTTCTGGGTATAATTTTCTGGGTATAACTCTTTGCCACTAGCCTAGCCTTGAAAGTTTGTACCTTCCCATATGCTCCTCTCTTTCTCTTGTAGATCCACTTGTAACCTATGGGTTTCATCTCATCAGGTTGGTCTATAAGTTCCCAGATAGAGTTGGAGTACATGGACTCCATCTCTAGGTTCATGGCTTTGAGTAATTCCTATTTGTCAGAATAACCTATTACACTATGATAGGTTAATGGATCATATATACCATCACTGGATGCGACAACTTTTGCCTCTCCAACCCCAAGGAAGCGATCAGGTTACCGTACAACCATCCCACTGCGTCTAGGTGGTAGATCATTCTGACTAACTTGCATCTGACGCTCAGATGTCGAAGGTGCTTTGTATTTGTCAACTGTCATTGACGATAGTGTGCTGGTTGAACCAGTACGTAACTTCTCGAGTAACATTTTACTTCGAGGCTCGAACATCCTCAAATAGTCCTCCTATAGAATCGTAGCATTTGTCAATACAAACACTTTGTTGTCATTAGGACTATAGAATAATCCACCCATAGTCTCCTTAGGATAGCCTACAAATAGGAACATCTGAGGATGTGTCTCCAACTTTGTAGTCTTATTATTCAGCACATGTGCTGGACACCCACATACACGGAAACGTCGCAAACTAGTTTTACGACCAATTCACAACTCTAAGGGAGTATTAGGAACAAACTTAGATGGAACTACGATGTGCATTGTAGTTTGTAATGCATATCCCTAAAACGAACTAGAAAGTGAGCTATAACTAAACATAGATCTCATCATGCCTAGTAGGGTCCTATTTCTCGTTTCTACAACACCATTTTATTGTAGTGTTCCAGGTGCTGTGAGTCGGGATACTATCCCATGTTCAACTAAGAATTCCTCGAAACCTCTGTCAAGGTATTCTTCTCCACGATCTGATCGTAGAGTTTTGATTGTTTTGCCCAACTGGTTCTCAACCTCAGCATGATACTCTTTGAATTTTTCAAAAGTATCTGACTTCTGCTGCATTAGGTAAACATACCCATATTTGGAATAATCGTCAATAAATATGACGAAGTATTCATAACCATCTCGGGCTCTTAAATTCATCGGTCCACAAATTTCCGAATGTATTAGCTCAAGTGGTTGACTGGCTCTTATTGTTGTGGTTTTAGGGCATTGGGCGCAGCGGAATTGCGGGTCGGGTGAAATCGTATTTTAAAACTTTTTCAAAATACCGGATAAATTATTCAATAACTAATATGAATAATTTATTCATATTTCACCTAAACCTATTTATTCAATTTCAAATATTGACATAAACATTGTTGAAAACTTGCGAAACTTTTACGAAAATAGTTTTTCTGCAAAATGACCTAAAATACGTTTTTGACCGAACCGACTACCCGACACTTATGGAAACTGCCCAAGTCAGATCCAGTAGTTTTGGGGCAGTTCATGGGCTTCCCAAACAGTGACAGACTCACTGTTTGGATTGCCGTCACTATGTTGGTTCAAAAACCACCCGGTAACGCGTTTTTTGCTTTTTTCACTTATTTCAAGTCAGAAACATTTTCCGGCAATTGTTCCAATTCCCAAAAAATATCCAATACATTCTAAAGATAATATTTTCAACACCAAAATAGAATCAAGTGCAGGTCTGATCCATAAATGAAATTTGCTCTATTTTCATGCTTTAATCCAAAATTACACAAGATTAATCAAATTAATCCAACACCAATTGAGTCCCACCACACATGAATAACCCAAGAACAATTCGAGGCTATTTAGAATGGATCAACAACTCTAGAATGACAACACTTCAATAATTGAATAAATTGGCTTAATATCACAATAATATTCACCAATTTCACTTCACACATGCTTCTAAACTTCCAAATCAACCACAACAACCAAAAGTCCCAAAAAAATCAGATTTGTAAGAACCTTGGAACTATTCTAAGTCATCAAGAAAACAAGAAATCAAATTTCTAATCCATGGGTTATGAAGATTTACCTTAAAACTCATAAATCCAAGCTTTTTTCTTAATTTTTCTTACAAATCTTCATGGATTTTCAAAGCAAGGTTGAAACCCATTTTTATCATGGTGCTCACGGTAATGGTGATCAAGAAGTAAAGAAGAAAATAACTTTTCCCTTTAAGTATATGTTGATTTCGAAATTGACAATAAAAGGGGGGGGGGGTAATTTTGTCATTTGAAAAATTAAATCAAATTTTATAATAATACACTTTATATTGACCAATCAAATTAGCACACACATACAGTATATTTAAAGCAAGCCAAATGTTCCAATAATAATTAAACAACTTCCCTAACATATATGAAAAAGTTTATTAGTTAATAATTCAAATATTTAACAATTAAATATCCAAATAATTATTTAATGTAGTTATTATTATATATGTATTTTTATTTACAATAAATAACAAATATATATATTTATGGCATGTGTCAAAATTTCATTTGATGAATAATTAATGTGTATCTAATCGTATTATGTATCAAATATAAATACACAATAATTATTAGCGGACAAAATTCCCTAATACATGTTTATAATTTAACCAATTAAACGATCTGAATTAACTCATTTAATCCGGTGAAGTATTATGAATAATCCGTATTATTCATATCAAGTTACTTAGGTGCTCAACGAGTACACTTTCTATTGTGGGACTCTATAAGTTTAGGTTTATCCGTCACGAAATCTAATTTCGTGTACATAATTCACCCACTCATGGATTATGACGACCACATATAATCTTGCTAAACTATACAAGTCGAGGTCATAGCATACGTATAATCCCTCCGTCACAGGCTATCCGTATTATATTTGGGATATAGATGAAAATGTCAAATCCGTTCGGTATAATACAATCGACTTTCAATTTATGATCACTAAATAACACTCGGAATTGGTTTCCGATGTTATACCACGGCGGATGCTTATGCCCTGTATACAGGACTGATTGATCCTATCTTGATACGCACATGATATCATGAGCATCAGTCCACAACCAACGAACAGACAGAGGTCTGATCATAACTAGATCATTGACGTGACTGCCATCAAAATGTGGAGGATAACTCATATATCCCATTGTGGTATCTCAAGTCGAAGGACCACTATGCTCGCTCAACTCGAGAAGGTTCCTACTGACGTTGGTGTACCATCTATTAGGAAACATTCAGTGAGCCATTCAGTGTCTTATCAAATAAATAAATATATGTCTATATGAGTCTCCCAAGACTCATGGTTTACAGGGATAAACCATCAGACCAATCTTGACTAGAAACTTTATTTAAGGATATACAACTAATATTGCATTTCCCAATGTAAATTACAAACTACGTTATAACTGTGCACTATACTGTAAACCCTAGGGTCTTTGTCTAATATACACGTATCACTGAACCAGATTCAATTTCGATCTAATCGTAATCAGATATCTAATTACAATTAGATCGAATAATAGTATAAAAGACAAGGGTGCTACCATTAAAATTAGTAATATTATGGAAAATATAATTCCTCGTATTTATGAATCGGATATGAATATGATCTGGATTGGCACTCCGAGCACCAACCCTAACACTTATACCATTTCCAGTAAAAGGTCTCTTGATCATTTTTCCTTCTAAACAGGATTCACAGACTGGTAATGTTTCGAGCTTTAACTGGTTTAAGGCTCCGTTCTTTTTCAATCTGTCTATCCGATCAAGGTTTATATGACCAAGTCTAAGATGTCATAGATATGTGTCATCGTGAGAAATCTTTTGCCATTTAATTTTAGGTTTCTCAACCTTAAACATTTCAGCTTTGAGCAGTGACCTATGTGATAACGGTTTTAACACATACAAGTTATTTTATGAGTTTCATGTGCATATGGTTGATCTATTTCTACCAATAATAACTAAATTACGATTAAAAGAAACTGAATAACCATCATCCAAAAGTTTAGAAACAGAAATCAAATTCCTGCGAAAAACCAGGAATGAAATAACACATTGTTTAAATTTAAATAACTATTATTTGTAAAATTTAAGCTAGAAACTCTCACTGCTCTTGCTAAAATGGCATCCCATGTCTTGACCCTCATGGTGTAGTCACCTTCAGCAAGGTCCCTCCATGAGTCAAGTAGATGCAAAGAAGAACATACATGGTTAGTGGCTCCAGAATCAACAATCCAAGCAGATTTATCATCCTCCATTAATAGAGTTTCGATAACGAGTAAATCATATTTACCTGTATTCTTTTTCTCATTCAGCTCATCAAGGTATTTAGGACAATTCCTTTTCCAAAGCCCGGTCTTGTTGCAGTGGAAACACTTTCCCTTGGGATTGGCATCCTTAGAGCCTTTCTTGTTCTTTTTCTTCATGGGCTTAGCCTTAGCCTTCCCAGTGCTATTCTTCTTTATCGTTGCAGATTTAGAAGACTCGGTGACTTTTGCCTGAGCACTGGACTTACGAGGATCCACAAGCATGGACTCGTAGTGGGTGAGCACATTTAGAAGTTGGGTCAAAGTAAAAGTCAACTAGTTCATAACATATTTACTTTTAAACTGCAGGATACTCTTCGGAAGAGTTTCCATGATCATGGTCACCTAGCTACGCTCGTCAATACGAGCTCCATGAGTTTCAACAGTGTTGAGATAGACCATTATCCTCAAGACGTGCTCTTGGACTGATATCCCATCCTTCATCATAGCATTCATTTCTAAGACCATGGCCTCATGATGTCGACGCTCTGAAGGTTGCCAGAACATGCCTTGTAATGACTCCATCATCTGAGATGCTGAAGCTATAGGTTCATGCTTTGTAGCAAGAAACTGAGACATCCCTACTAGCAAGTAGCAGCGGGCTTTCTCATTAGTTGCGACCCATTTCTGGTAGGTATCGCGCATAACTTGGCCAGTATTTCTGGCCGGATCGGGAGGACACTCCTCATTCAGTACATACTTTAGGTCTTCGCAGACCACGATAACGTTCATGTTACTTTTCCACTTAATATAATTTTCTCCCATTAATTTATTATTTGAGAGTACGAAAATAATTGGAGAAACTATGGCTGAAAAATAAAATAAACATGCATTTAACATACATTCATCGCATATTAAAACTATCAAACAATTTTGGTATAAAATTAAAGATGATGCATGAACCATGAATAACAAATTAGAAACCTAAGAGAATTACTATGCCACAAAAATCTATCATCCCACAAGTAAGTGCCGTTGTAGGGTAGGTCAAGTACTTGCATCATAGATTGAGATAATCTTAGTCGATTAATATATGCGGGAATAACTCTTATTCATATATTAAACAACTACCATTTGATTCGATCAAGAAATTTTATTAACAGTTAATTATTCCTTTGTGAGTGTGACCCGCCGTTTCGGGATTCTTGGACTTAACGAGTGAAGTGCCGCCGTAGGGTAGATCAGTTCACAAGATACATCTAGAATCTCTATTCTCTCGGAATCCAAACCTGATATTGACCCAAAATGGACACCATTCGTATGGGGAAGAAAGCAAAATCATCTCGATGCACCTTTTGAATCTCATATTTTTGGACTAACAACGAAGATCGCGAGATATATAGTATATCCCTCTCCCACTCACTATTTTAAGTTTAAGATTTCTATTTATAAAATATCTAATATTTTAATTTAACTAGTGTGAACAAATTTATGGCGGCTAAATCATAACTCTTATTAACACTAGTATACTATTAGTGACCTAGCCAATTTTAACTCTTAAAAATTATATCACTAATTTTCATTAGTCTCTACTAATTGTATTATTTAATTAAACTAATTTAATTAGAGTGGTATTAGTGACTTATTATATTTTAACCTTATAAAATACTAGAACGCTAATTGGTTTAAAATTTTAGAATCTTAAAATGGTCAAGATTTGTATTAAACTATTTTATTAATCTTAGTGCGTTATAAAATCCAATGATACGTGGAATTGTATCCCGAATGCAGACTATATTATTGTCCATTCGGATTCGGTTATGGAATTTATGTCCGGATTTCCATCCTATATACCAATAGAATTTATTATGCACTATTAAGCTTAATAAATTAGAATTCAAATTTTAAACCTTAAAATCAATTAATCTAATTAATTATTTTTTCACATACATATCATATTCTAATTTAAACACTTTAAATCACATAAAATCATATTTCATGTCTATAATGATACTGCATCTAAAACATATTATAGCATGTGAAATGCAAGAGTAGACACCCTAAGCTATATAACATGTTATTCAAACAATTCGAGTTAAACGTACATATAATCATAAAAAATATTTTACATTGACCGAGCTCTTATTTTTCCATAAACTGATCTAATTAGTACAAAAAAACCCAAGACATCACTTGGTCTTCAAAATACGCTCGAAGGTGGTGTTGGCTCCTTTTGCGACTTCGGTGCTCTAAATTAGAACAATTGAAATTTTTTACATTGGAAAAATTAAAGACAACAATTGTAAACAGTGACCTTATAGCCTCACATCCCAAAAATAAAACAACATAAAAATAAGAGTCAGAAAAATTCACGACCAATGTAAAATCCATTCATCATATGAAATACAATAACCATTCATCACATGAATATATTTTGTGCCTACTCATCTAAACATGCATATCAATATTTATAACTCATATAAATATATTAAATTCAGTAACTTTAAATGAAAAAGAAAAGGATTAAGAACACTTTTCAACCTTTCTCTCGATGTCAATTGTAGGAAATGTTTTCCTTGCGCCGCGGAAACGGTTTAGGCACACGGATCGGACTTGAAAATTTTTTCTGCCCTTCTCCTTTAAATTCCGAATGCTATTGCCACAGCCACTAAAATTTTACTTCGGTTTTAGATAAAATTCCAGCCCCGGAACAGTCCTCTGAATAGTCGACAAAAACCGGACTGTTTTGGACTCTATTCGCACCCAAACGCACTGCAGAAACAACCCCTGAAATGCATGGACTATGGCTGTGTTTTGGTTCTAATTTTTCATTTGAAAACAGCCCCAACACAACCCTAAAATATCACAAAATGTTTCCCAAGAAAACTGGATTAAAACTAAACCAAACTGAGTTCTATTTCACCAAGTAAAAGGGCGATAATGAGCAAAAATAATGCTCACTACCGTGAACCATAAGAAAGAGATGAAGATGAAGATTTGTTCGACACCATAAAATCTTCCGAACTATATCTCATTACCAATGGAAACTTGTGTGGGCAAGACTCACAAAACAATCCCTAAATGATTTAGAGATTTAAACACACTTGAAATTTGTTTTTAATTTATTCTTTTTCTTTATTTTAGTTTGTCTCAACTTTTGAGAGAGAATGAACAAGAAGAAGATGGAGGCTAGGGTTAGAATGAAAGGGTTAAGCAAAAAGAAAAATAATTTTCCTTTTTATAATTAGGGTTTAATTTTACAAAATAAAACAAAACTCTTCCCTTTTTTTTCCTCAAAAATTTGGCCATGCACATGTCTTTTTTATTAATTTTGTAACAAAAAATTTAATTACCATAATAAAAGATATGTTACAAAAATAAAAGTTTATATGCCATTTAACAATTTGTAACTTCCAAATTAAATCCAAATGTTTCCAAAACCTAAAATTTAGAAATTACTAACTTAACCTTTCATTTAATTTATCTAATATAATTAAATAACATGTGTTTAAATATCATATATTTAATAAAACCATATATTAACTTCTAATATAATTTTCAAGTGTGACAATTAATATTATTGATCATATTAATAATATTTATACATGTGTGAGTGTAAAATTGGACTATCCAATTATACTAAATCCGCTATAGTATATCGAGCTACCACGAGGACCAAATGGACCTACGGATCTGAGCTCCAATAGTCTCAAAATATTAATTAAGCTCTTAATTAAATATTCCGAATTATTAACTCCAGGTTATTCTACTAAAAACCCGAAGTTACACTCTCGTTGCCGCAGATGATATATTAAGCTGAACCAAGTTGATGTCCATCGATATAGTCACTACATATAGATTAACCCTTCACAAGTATCTCGTAATTAGAGATGGGTCATAATTTCCGTTATATCCCTCTAATTATTTTTACCTTACACCATTGATTCTCTAATGAATGTTTTATTCATAACGATTATGAATTTTAATCTTTCTATTCGTAATAGAAATACTTGAGCACTCTAACTGTTAAAGTACCGAATCATCCCTTAAGAAATATACTCATCTACTTCTCGCAAGAATGAATGAACTCTATATCGATGTAAAATATTCCCAGCTACATAACAAACCATGCCCCCAAAGTACGTAGTTATTGGTCGGGACTGCTACATCAACCTCACCTTTGTAAATCAAAGGACATAGTGTTGGACAGTTATGACCCATAGCGTCACTATTTATACAGATCATGATGTTGTTGTACAATTAACTATGTGACAAAAGAGATTGCTCTCTTATCATTTGTGATTAGATCACCTAGATATATAAATGATATGAGGTTCTTATGATTAGTTCCTGGATTGAGACGATATGAGACAGTATCAGTCCACAAAGGATTAATCATTAAATATCCATAGTCAGAGTATTATCGAGATTGGACATCGAAAAATACAGAAAAGACTAGTATTACACTTGTGCGCGTTGTGAGGGCACAATATCATAGTTCTCATATATTTGGGTATTGGATACTCATGCATGTGTAATAGGAGGTTGTGTTTTACCGATAGTATGGAAAACAGCTTCGCTCTGGACCCCTCAGAATTCCATTGGTAGTATGACTATGTGTCTATGGAAGTCTGAAATCAGGGTAGGTGTATTTGGTCTTAACCGGAGACTTGCACCGCTAATACTTACGACAATCAATATGCTTTGGTTTTGGTCGTCCAGGGCTTTAACAGGTTCTGTGTATGCCTCTGCTGGGTATATTGAGAATCGTAGTGTATTGGGTGTGATGTCAAGACGGAAGTATCACTCCAGTCATAGTGGAGATGATGTCACGTAGGATACGGTATTAGTACTCTTTAAATATTGTAGCTATCGGGATATTATGACTAGGTCATGTATATCTGATTATAGAGACTAGTTACCAGATATCCGACATGTGCTTCGTACGGGGCAGACATAATTCCAGCCCCAGGCCTAACACGTGACATTCGATACTGGATCGATATACACAATACTACGTATACTACGCCTGATATAGATTGCTTATTCCTGTAAGCATGTTTTTGCAGAATTGGGTAGGCATGGCGCTTTGCTAGAAGCCAACCTTGTCTTGTAAATCGGTAAAACGTAGTACTAGGTACGTACGTATTCGGATAGTCCGATAACCGTATTTACTTCCAACATATCCGAGGATCTCATTGGTCGCTTCCTGAAGATTCACCGATGATGTATGACTCACACTTTATTATCTGGGATTAATTAGATGAGAGAGAAAATTAATCTATGATTAATTACTGAGATATTTTATCCAGGATAAAATATTATTTAAAGAGAGAAAATGATTAATTTGGAATTAATCGATAAATTAATATATTCGATATATTAAACGAAATTGGATTCCGACGCGAAATTAAAATCAGATTTTAATTCAGAAAAATGAGTTGATTTAGAATTAATTCACTTGCGACGTGAAAAGTAATTTTGCTTGGCATTATTATTTAATTAAATTAGATTTAATTACGACGCAGTGGAAAATTCGTTAATTCGGAATTAACGAATCCGAGCCCGGGAGTGTTTGCGGAACCATTCGCATTTAGAATCGAAGTGGGACCCGTAAGTCACATCTAGCGTCACATCATTCGTCAATCAAGTGATAGATGTCTTTCACTTTGAGTGATTGACACCAGTCACTATTCATGAGTGATGTGACTTGATGAATGTGTTTGAAAAAGCTTTTGAAAGCTTAATAGACTTTTATTAATTTTTTTATTTGATATTTGAATTTTTGGTTTTGTGTATTAGATATACAAAACACAAAAGTCTTCTAACTCTCTCCTCTCTCCACAATATTCGGCCATGGTGGCCTTTCTTTCCTTCTATCCCTTTTGGTTTTTTGAAACCATTTTCTTCTTGTTTTCTTGGCTTGGCCGAAATCTATAAGAAGAAATAGGATGATTTGTGGCAAATCCTCAAGCTGCTAGCACACAAAGAGGCATACAAGGTGATAGGGAAACCTACTTATGAGCTTGGAATCACCATTGTTGAAGCTTGGAGCTTGGAGCAAAAATGGAGGACAAAGGACCATACTTGGCCGAATACACAACAACAAGAGTAAAAAGTTTTATTCTTCGTAGCATCCAATCCGTTCATTGTGAGTATGATTCCGCCATTCTCTTTTGAGTATTCACATGTGTTTCATTACTTGATTTGATCCTTGGGACTTAATAGAAACCCAACACATAGCCTGCCATGCAGGAGATCGTAGTACACTTGGGATTAAGATCAATCCATATATGACTATTTAGAGATCGAAATGACTTTCTTTATTCAACGGATATTATAAGAATTTCATTTCCATCTGGGTCCAGTCTTATATGATCACATCATACAAGGTGCCTCTATTCTCATGTCTCTACATGGAAGATCCCGGATCAAGGTCGTCATATTACTATAGAATGGACCGCAGCTATAGATAAACCACAAATGAATTACCCACTTTGTTTTCTCTTCATAGACTATTTAAGATTACTAACTTTAGACTTAAATCCTCTTGTGTATGACACTAGGCACTAAGTTTGAAGACACATAAGTAATCTAGGATATTCAAGATAATTTATAATATACGAAAAGATAAATGAAAAATACATCATTTTATTTCAAAATATATAAAACCCTTTACATTACATGTAGCTTTAGGGCATACAACCCAACATCTCCTCCACATATTTACCGAATAAATTATGAGGTAATGCCTTTGTAAGCAGTTTTCCTATATTTTCTAGTCCTTGAACCTTCAAGACTACTGTGTCTTTTTGTTCAATAATCTCTCTAATCACGCGATATTTCCTTTCTACATGTTTAGACTTTGAATGTGCCCTCGGCTTCTTAGCCTGTGCAATGACTCCGTTATTTTCACAATATAATGGGAACGAATCCGCAATACTAGGAACAATGTCAAGTTCTGTGATAAAATTTCTAATCCAGAGAACTTCTTTAGCAACTTCTGAAGCCGCTATAAATTTCACCTTAGTGGTGGAATCAGTTGTTGAGCCTTGCTTTGAACGTTGCAAAATAACTACACTGCCATACAAAAAGCATATGACAAGTTAGACATTCTAACTATTTCTTCCTTAGTCTGATGAAATGCAGATATAATATGTTGAATGGTTCAAAGATATTCTATTTGTAGTGTTCGAAACTATATCTTCAAAATTCATTGTGAATCTTTAAATTGTTCAAAGATGTTTGATATGATCAAACATATGAATTTAAGGGCAATTAGTTCTAAGATTATTTAATGAATTTGATTCTTCCTCAATATGGTTCTTCTACGATTTCATCGTGATGGAATTGATCAGTGGGAGAAATCGAGTCATATATGATTTGATTCATTTGATATTGAGTATTACCGAATTAGTTTCAATACTCTTGATGTTATGCTCCAGTAACACTAATTCATCTCTTTAATTAAGGTTTCATTTGTTCATACAGTTACATATATGATATGTATAGTAGAAAATTCGAATTTTGAAAAGTTTGAGATTTGAAACTTTCTTTTGTATAATTGTTATATAATTGAGAGTACTTGCGCCTCGGAGGTAGAATTAAGGTTTATTATTTATTCTATTTAATATAATATTATATTCCATTTGATAGAATATCTCTTCTACGATCACGAGTAATAAACTTGTTTTATTACTTGGTGTGTAACATCAGATGTTAATGATTATAGAAAAGACTTGACTTATTAAGTCAAATGTGAGAGTGATAAACTGTAATGGAACTACATAATTAATAAGATGAAATGACCCTTAGAATATTCCGTATAAATTTAATAGGACGTCTGAATCATTTACAAAATATTTGATACTTATTGATTCTGTTGTTTTCTTATCGAAGAAAATTATCCTATAACTTATAGTGGGAGCTATATTTGATATCGATTTCGGAAGTTAGCATTGAACCATATATCTAATATTTTTCATAGCTTACTACGATAAAGTTTTGAATTTGATTAAGCTTTCATTATGAATAGTTCATAAAATCTGCAAATTATTTGCGCAACAAAAGCAAAGTGTGCTTATTAAAGATTCAATCTTTATAGTATGACAATGAGAAATGTTATGCTTAGTGATCTATTGTAGATTCTGATAAAACTTGTCTCTAGTCGCACTAATTGAACAATTAAGGATATGTTGGTTAATGTTGATATTAAACTATGTATTTTGGCTAAAGAATGCAAAGTGGCGTTCTTGAATGTTTTCATCGAATGAGAAATTCGTTGCAGTTTCTTTGTTTGAAGAATTCATTCTAGAATGGCCCTGAAATTTATATTCTGCTAAGATCACAATTTGATATACTAGCTTATAGAGCCTATTGTAGACTGAGGTAAGCTTTTCGAAAATTCATGTTCTCTAATTTTGATTATAGTCAGATTGTCTGATTTTATCACAGCATAGAGAATACATTTTTGGTAGTAGGGTCAGTGGGAGCGTATAAATTTCTTTCTAATATTATATATCCTAACGTATTATCATTATTAATATAATAATGAAATGTTTGTAAAGTAAAAGTTTACTTAAGTCTTCTTTTTTCCGTGTATGCAGTGGGAGTAGTCTCAATTATATTTGATACTGTAGGCACTGTATTTTTGCATATAAGTCCCGATGATGAGCCTCTTGCGGAGGCACTACCTTTTAAGTTGCGGAAGTCGCGGGAAACAGACGTTGGAAGGGAAGATTCAAGGATCAATCCCCTGTTGGATTTAATTTGCTTACTTAGCTTCGGATTTGCTCGTTAGGCCTCTGTTTTAAAATTTATCCCCGACCCAAACCTTAAACCTACCCTCTCCTCTCCTCTCTCCATTCTCACGCACCACTCACAACAAAAGAATAAACCCTAGCCCATTATCTCTCATTAACCCTCATCCCTACGTGAATGAGTAACAAATTCAATAAGACAAGCCACAAAAGCCACACCCACTCACTTTAGCCATTCACGCCACACAAACACAAACAAATCAATTAAATAATCCTACCCACATGCACAAAATCACCTCAAAAAAACACAAAACATAAATCAATTAAATAATCCACATGCCTCACGTCACTACACAAACCAATTTAGCAAAACAAATAAATAAATCACAAATAAAAAAACAAGACCAAACACAAAGAAACAATTCTATTAAATAAAGCACATGCCTCACCTCTCTTTTTAATAAAAAGCCAAGCAACAAATCCCCTCTCTTCATGCCACCCACGTGAACAAGTAACAAATTAAACAAAGCAAATAAACAATCACAAAAAGCCTAACCACTCTTTCAATCAAATAATTGTCTCCCCAATAAATGATCCAACACACCCACCCTTCACCAAATAACAAACAGCCTCCCTCTCCACTATAAAAAGAAACAAAAATCCCAAAGCTCCCTTGGCCCTAATCCACGTGAAACCCTCTACTCCCTCTTTCATCCCTCATCCTCACAAAACAAACCCTAAAATAATGAAACCATGCCCCTAAACTGACATTCAAGCCATGCAACACGTAGCTCACCTCTCTCATGCACACGTAAAACCCTTAGCCTCTCTCAACCCCTCTCGGCACCTTCTCATTCAAAGAAAAAACCTAACCCTCGCCTCAAACTGTTAACAATGATGAACCCTTCGAACAAAGATAACCTTGGCCTCTCTCTCTGATGAACCTTCATGTCCCTCTTTCCCATTCCATGCAGCCGACTGAATAAACAAATCAACACATTAGCCCTTCTCAACCAGCCAAGTCACTCACGACACTTCACGTTCTCGGCCTCACATCACAACTCCTTCAATTCTTGGCACACCCTCACGCTTGTACACGCACATCTACAACCGACCCACCATCACGCCATTCTGAAGCCCATGCTTAATCTCTCATGGAAATAACCCTAAAAACCATAAGATAACCTTCTCTCACTCGGCAGTCCCACAACCCCTCACGGTCAACTCTTTTAAAATAGCCAAACCAGCCCCTGAACACGCCCAAACCAGCCCCTGAAGTCAGCCCTTCACGCACGCCATAACCCTCACTGCCACTCTCTCGTTGTCCCTCACGTGAAGATAAGTGAGCCCCCCTCAACAGCAGCCCTCCACGACCAAACAACAAGCAACATAAATCAAAAATCGAGCACCACAAATCAGCCCCTGCCTCACCGAAGATAAGCCCAAAAACTCCCCTTAAAATGACCAAAACCGGACCCGAAATCAACACCAAAACAGCCCATGAACCAATCCAAAAATAGCCTGAAAATAGTGAACAAAAATAGAGAAAACAGTGAGCGGAAACAGCGAGTGAAAATAGATAAAACAGCAGAAACAACGAACCAGCAAAAATAGTGAAAACCGCGAACCCAAGAAAACAACGGAAATAGCAAACCAGTGAAAACATTAGAAACAGCGGACCAGTAAAAATAGCGGAAACAATAACCCTTCCGGCACTGTGAAACGTACTCCTGAAAAGCGACTTAAAATGTAAGACCTGAGGGCACCCTTTTGTTATATTTTATTTTATCGTCCTGGAAACGGCATGCTCGGTTGGTCATGGAATACGTCCAACCGGATATGCGAGGTCCTACATTGAGAACGGCCAAATTCCTTGGTCACATATTTATTATGCATGTGTTAATTTAAGATATTCATGAGTTGTGTGGTTACCACTTTTCCGACTTATTCTTAAAGCATGCAAACTTAGATTTAGGCCGTATATGAATTTAGATGTAGATTATTTTTGCAAATGTATGTTGCATAGACTTAGTTACATTATTTCACAAATTCATTCATTACAAGTGACATAAGTAAGGAACCATTCCGAACCCAACGGTTTAAGGTCTTCCCTTGAGAGGGGTGAGTGCGGTCTTAAATCATTTCCCAGCTCACACTGGGTGGTAACTCCTTTATTCTCCGGTTTAGTCCCTCGTGGGCTACTCCGTACTCCCGACCGGGCCGCGAGCCTGGAACAGCGTCGCCGATTTCTGTGTTCTACAAATATAAAGTGTCATATATGATATAAACCTAAGAGATTTGTTAGATACTCCCATTAGTCACTGTTTGGGCAGCCGATGAATTGTCCTAATACTATTGGCAGCCCTCATGTCTATTGGGTGGTCGGTTCGGTCAAAAACGTATTTTATGCCATTTTATGGAAAAAAAAAACATTTTCGTAAAAGTTTCGCGTTGTTTCTTAAATATTTATATCGCTATTTGATATCGAATAAATATGTTTAAGTGAAATATGAATAAATTATTTATATTGGATATTGAATAATTCATTCGATAATTTAAAAAGTTTTAAAATTATGATTTCGCCTGAACAGCGCTTCCGCCGTGCCTTTTGCCCAAAACCTCAACATTAATAGTATCAGAGTAGGTCTGATCCTTCATCCATTATATTAATCATGCTTGATATATGATGTATAATCCAATTTTTATGTTCGCACATGCATGTAATCTATATGTTTCTTGACTTTTGGGTCCTACACTAACGAAAACGTAACAGAAATTTAATGGTTAAATTGAGTTATATTTTCTAAGATAGAATTGAGTTGTTTATAAAATGATTTAGATTAAAATTCTGTATTTGATGTGGAGTAATGCTTCCTTAAGGAATATCCCCGCTTAAAATAAGGCTGTAAAATAACATGTATTGGATGCATGTTTCTTAGTCCGTCTTGTCAATACGATTTATGGGTAACTTTTTATGGCTGCATCCGAGATCGAGCCAAAGTAGTGAGGGTGTTGTTTATATAATTTTATCCATGCCGGTTGTATATTGATACTATACAAATTCAAGTGAAAGTGGAAATCTTGAACGTGCCAAAGCAGTCAGGATTACATCGGTAGCTTGAGTTTATCATTGGCAAGTGAAGCTTTGATAGCCTCCATGTGAACATGCCAAAGCTATCATAACGAGAAATGGTTAGGACCAAAATCAGGAATCACAGTGAGTGTGATTGACAATGAGTTGTCTACCTAATGAATATACGTGGACGAGATCTTGCCAAAGCTGTGAGTTGAAATATATTCATGGGATCCTACTCTCACTATGGAATTTAATTATTGAATTCTCGTTCTCCATTGGGGATAACAGTATTACGTAAAGTAGTGGGAGCCATTTTTCTTGAAAAGCAAGATGGTTAGTGACTTAGTTGCTAAGTCACAATAAGTAATCTAAATAGATATCTGTTTTGGATATAGTTATCTAGTAAGAATAGTTTCTTATGCAGTAAGAATTGACTTGAATTAGTTCATGTCTCGAGATTCTTGACTGGCATTAGGAAAACCCTATTAGTATTTGTTTATCTTATAATGACGTTTCTTTGCTTTAGTGACTTTTAGAAGTTACGTGTTTGATACAGTTTGCTAATCAATCATTTGCAATTGTTGTGAATAATTGAACGTGAATTATAAAGCTTAAGAAATGAGATGTGTATAGTTGTGTATAGAGAATATTGATTCTCACAATACGACAACTATAGGTATTGGATACTAGATCTTCCGTCTAGTTATTTAAAATAATGTTTAATGATTGTTTTGATATTTGATATCAGAACTTTTGACTATTGGATAGTTACTTGTTCTTTATAAACAATTGTTATATATTTTAATACGACTAGTACTGTCATTAATATAGAGATAAACATTAAGAAAAATATTCGGTTAACTAAATAACTTAGAACCTTGCTTTATGAGTTTTATCACATAAGCATTAGATGCTTATTCCATATGGTAAAGGATGGTCTGATTCGAGATCATACCATATATCATTATCCATTTAATGAATATTGTATTCAGGATGTGATTAAATCTCATTTAACCAATGATTGTCATTAGACCACGGATTTATTAAACTAATACATTGGATGTATGTAGTTTATTTTCTTCACTTCGTAACTTAGTTAATGATTTATCATGACTTAGTTACGTGTTTCTAATAGAGAACATGTTGAACGTCTTTAATTGTTCGAGAACTTTCAATATGTTTCTGATGAAACGCGGATAGAATATTTTGAATGGTTCAAAGATATTCTATTTGTAGTGTTGGAAACTATTTCTTCAAAATTCATTGTGAATCTTTAAATTTTTCAAAAATGTTTGATATGATCAAACATATGAATTTAAGGGCAATTAGTTCTAAGATTATTTAATGAATTTGATTCTTCCTCAATATGGTTCTTCTACGATTCCATCGTGATGAATTGATCAGTGGGAGAAATCGAGTCCTATATGATTTGATTCATTTGATATTGAGCGTTACCGAATTAGTTTCAATACTCTTGAGGTTATGCTCCAGTAACACTAATTCATCTCTTTAATTAAGGTTTCATTTGTTCATACAGTTACATATATGATATGTATAGTAGAAAATTCGAATCTTGAAAAGTTTGAGATTTGAAACTTTCTTTTGTATAATTGTTATATAATTGAGAGTACTTGCGCCTCGAAGCTACAAGTAAAGTTTATTATTTATTCTATTTAATAGAATATTATATTCTGTTTGATAGAATATCTTTTCTATGATCACGAGTAA
The DNA here is from genome assembly GCA_019454045.1 of Zanthoxylum bungeanum. Classification (NCBI taxonomy): domain Eukaryota; kingdom Viridiplantae; phylum Streptophyta; class Magnoliopsida; order Sapindales; family Rutaceae; genus Zanthoxylum; species Zanthoxylum bungeanum. Next base: position 134,675 of record SKCR01024847.1, read on the forward strand.
TAAAATTCTTTTATTACTTGGTGTGTAACATCAGATGTTAATGATTATAGAAAAGACTTGTCTTATTGAAGTCAAATGTGAGAGTGATAAACTGTAATGGAACTACGTAATTAATAAGATGAAATGACCCTTAGAATCTTCCGTATAAATCCAATAGGATGTCTGAATCATTTACAAAGTATTTGATACTTATTGATTCTGTTGTTTTCTTATTGAAGAAAATTATCTTATAACTTATAGTGGGAACTATATTTGATATCGATTTCGAAAGTTAGCATTGAACCATAGATCTAATATTGTTCATAGCTTACTACGATAAAGTTTTGAATTTGATTAAGCTTTAGTTATGCATAGTTCATAAAATCTGTAAATTATTTGCGCAACAAAAACAAAGTGAGCTTATTAAAGATTCAACATTTATAGTATGACAATGAGAAAGGTTATGCTTAGTGATCTATTGTAGATTCTGATAAAACTTGTCTCTAGTCGTACTAATTAAACAATTAAGGATATGTTGGTTAATGTTGATATTAAACTATGTATTTTGGCTAAAGAATGCAAAGTGGCTTTCTTGAATGTTTTCTTCGAATGAGAAATTCGTTGCAGTTTCTTTGTTTGAAGAATTCATTCTAGAATGGCCATGGAATTTATATTCTGCTAAGATCACAATTTGATATACTAGCTTATATAGCCTATTGTAGACTGAGGTAAGCTTTCCGGAAATTCGTGTTCTCTAATTTTGATTACTGTCAGATTGTCTGATTTTATCACAACATAGAGAATACATTTTTGATAGTAGGATCAATGGGAGAGTAAAAATGTCTTTCTAATATTATATATCCTAACGATATTATCATTATTAATGTAATAATGAGATGTTTGTAAAGTAAAAGTTTACTTAAGTCTTCTTTTATCTGTGTATGCGGTGGGAGTAGTCTCAATTATATTTGATATAAAGTGTCATATATGATATAAACCTACGAGACTTGTGAGATACTCCCATTAGTCGCGTATTAGATATGATCTAATAAATGACATAGTAAGACTATCTGTATGACAGTTAGTATAACTGTTTGACAGTTAACCTGTCTTTTATACATATAGTATTCATCTTTCGTAAAGGATGATTCCTTTGTCGAATGAGAGATTGATTGGAATGTCTAGTTAATCTTATACATCATAGGATGATGGCGTAATGAATACTATATTATGTATGATTAAAGATATCAATTTAATCGTAATTGTTCAAGTTATTTTGATATGCTACAGACTATATGATGGGTCTTGAAACATGTTCTTTGTTATCTTTGAGATATTAAGAACACGCTTCTTATTCATGGAGAATGTAATCCGTAACCATTAGGATAAGATTAGTATTGAGTCTAATTATGACATTAGATGCTCTACGTCATATAAAGTCAGAAAGGATGCAGTGGGAGTGTCACCGTTGATTCTACTAAACTAGTGGAATCAGTTGCAACTTCTAAAGTATTGACTTATGAAGTTGCATAGTGACCTTATAGATTAGAAGTTTTCATATTATTGTAGTGCTTGCGGTTGTCTCATAATATTTGGATTTGATCTCTAAATACATAGATAAATCAGTAGCTATAACACAATACTGATATAGCGTCTGAGTTATATTGATGTGGAATTTGAATTCTATAAAATACGAATGATGCTGGCTAAGGAAAACAATTGAGTTTGTTGGACGGACTCTTGTTGTCTACCGCTTGAGTGTTAGGTGAGCTCTTGAGGGCCATGAGTATGTGATATACATTGAGATGTGTATATAATACTGTGGATTGGCACTAAAGCAAGTGTGAAAAATTATTAGGGTTGGTGCTCAGAGTGCCAATTCGAATCGTATTTATGTCTGATTCATGAATACAAGCAATCTCATTTTCCATAATATTACTTATTTAATGGTAGCACTGTATGGGCCTAATTTGGTCCGTGGGTAATTTCGACCTTTTGCTCCAGGACCACTCTTGAATGCGCCCCCGAAGCTCCCTAACCAAACCCAAAGACATAATGTAGGCCCAGGCCCAATGAACACCAATACCCGTAACCGAAGGACCATCCGAAGGCCAGCCCACGTAACGTCCAAGTTCATAACACCATTCATAAACCCATCCGTTCCAGCCTATAAACGGGCAAAATGCAGTAATAGCTCCTCATGAAGTCGACCCAACGGACGAGCAGTTAAAGGGAAATAAAGGCGCATGTTACTAGAGCATGTATATTTAGGAAACGAGGCTCCAGGAGGAGAGGATATATTTTTTTCTACTTCAAGCTCTACGACTCCCAACTCAGAAATACTCTCTCCATAACTCTCCTCACCTCCCACCTACCACCCTCACGGTAACCCACGAGGATCAAGGTAGCATCTGACCTTTGTCTCTTGCTCTACAACTCTAGGCACCCCATTCCCATCACTGACTTAGGCGTCGGAGTGCCTACGACATCCACCACACCGGTGGGCAGACCCTCCACGCTAACCCTACCTCTTTATTTTACAGGATTGTCAGTGCTCTTCTACGAAATCTTGATTGTAGACATTGGACGAAAATCAGCGTCTACAGTTTGGCGCCCACCGTGGGACCTTAGCGATTCACAACAAACAAAGCTCCCATTCAGCCAACGATGAACTCGTAAGCTTCAACATGGCTTCGGACAGTGAGCCTTCAGATCCAATAGCCAACCAGTTGGCCATTCTCCAGGAGCACATACGCGTACTGGAAGAGGAAACTTCGGCCATGAAGAATACCAGCGGCGACCTTCAAAGGCAGTTGGAGCGTCTTTCCACCACGCATAGCTGAGTAGAGCTAACGAATCCTTTTTAAGCTCCAGGCCGCCAGTCTAATTCGTTGGAGAAACCAAACTTTGAAAGAACCGAAGATCCCCCTCCTGAAGTCATCCAATCGGTTACGGAAGAAACCAACAAGTCTCCACAGCCGAAACATTTACATCTTCGACAATACGCAAAGAAATGGAGGAATTCAAGGAGGTAATCCTCTCTAGCTTACCTGGAGCCAGGCTACCATTGAGGAAAAGTAGAGCTGAAACCCCGACAGATACTCCATTCGACGAAGGGATCAACTCGATTGAGCTCCCACGAAAGTTTAGCCCTCCAGAAATGAAATTGTACGATGGATCAACCGACCCCAATGACCACATAATCCATTACAAATACAAAATGATGTCCACATGCCTTTCTCCAAACCAGAGGGAGGCAGAAATGTGTAGAGGATTCGGAGAGACGTTGGTCGGTCTAGCCCTCACATGGTTTATAAATTTACCATATCGATCGATTGGATCCTACAAAGAATTGGCAGACAATTTCGTGGGACACTTCGCTAGTTTATGCAAGTTCAAGAAGACCACAGACGACCTCAATTTGATATAACAGCGGAAGGGAGAGTCTCTTCGAAGCTACGTCTCACACTTTAACAAAGAGAGAATAGCTATCTCGGATCTCCACTAGCCGACAGCAGTAGAAGTATTTCATAATGGGTTGTTGGCAGATAGCGGCCTCTACAAGAAGCTAACGAAGAACCGATGCTACACCATGGACCAGGCATTGGCAAGAGCCTAAACGAAGATCAGATGGGAAGAGGACAAGAGGAATACAAGTAAGGAAAGTTCTTTCAGTCTATGAGGGAAGGGAACAGGCCCATCCAGATGACCGAAAGAATTCGATAAGAGAGACCAGCATAAAATCGACCCAAGAACATATCGTCTGCGGGAATCCCGCCCCTATGATAGGGCTTCCAATCACAGGCCAATCCCTTTCAACAGAAGAACTGCCAATGGTGCACCAAGACTCCCTGACTACAACTTCACTATATCACCAGGTGAACTCGTCTCAGTGCTCAGGAAGATGGGGAATGAAGTGAAGTGGCTTCCGCGTTCCAAGGAAGGCTCCGGAAAGAAAGACACCAGTAGATGGTACGAATTCCACCGAGACTACGGGCACACGATGACCGACTGCATAGCACTAAAGTTGGAAGTCCTGTAACTATTAAACAAAGAGCACCTGAAACACCTGTTAACGGAGAAAGGGAAAGCTACATTAGCTCAGAGAGAAGAAATAGAAGACCGGGGATGAGCCCCAATTCCTCCTCCAATCGACAGCACCGTCAATTTCATCTCAGGAGGTTCAGAAGTAACTGGGGTCTCATATTCGGCAGTGAAATGACAAGCCATGATGGTTTCTTCTGTCGTCTCGGATCGAGAGCCAATTATAGCGGGAGACTAAACAAGGCTAATGATTGAGTTCTCGAACGACCAAATATCCAATCATGTGAACCCCCACCATGATACCTTGGTGATATCCCTACAAGTGGCCAACTTCATGGTCAATAGAGTGCTTGTCGACACTGGATCATCAGCCAATATTATCTTCATGACGGCTCTCAATGACATGGGATGAGGATTGCAGAAAATGAATCGTCGGTCTACAGCCTTGATAGGCTTCAGCGGAGAGTATAAATTCACTATGGGTGAAATTTATCTCCAAGTTTACGCAGGGGGAATCTATAAAATAGTTACGCTACTGGTCCTTGAATGCCCTTCAGCCTACAATATGATAATGAGACGACCATGGATCCACGAGATGAGAGCTGTTTCCTCTACATATCATCAGGTGTTGAAGTTCCCGACCAGATGGGGGGTCCAAGAGATTAAAGGGGATCAGTTTGCTTCTAGAGCCTGTTATCAAACCACCCTGAAGCCCAAATCATCGGCATAGCAATTACATGGAGGATCTTGTCGAGACCACGCAGATAGGCCAAAAGTGGAGGAACTTGATGAGGTCCAGATTCACCCACACTACTCGGACCACAAGACCCAAGTTAGGGCCGACCTTGATCCAGTGTTACGGGCTGAACTGGTGGATTTCCTCCAAAAGTTCCATGATTGCTTCGCCATGAGCAGTCAGTGCCGTTTTGATAAGGGAATATGGAGGACTACAGTATCTGATCTATTACATAAGTAGAGCCCTGCTCGACCCTGAGACTCGGTATGCTCAAATGGAGAAGTTGGTCATTGCTCTGGTGATGGTGGCACGAAAGCTCCGCCCCTACTTCTATGGTCATCCTATCACTGTATATTCTACCTACCCATTACATAACATTCTTCATTAGCCCGAACTCTCCGGGAGATTGACCAAGTGGGCTGTTGAACTTGGGGAATACGACATCACCTACCAACCGCGAACCGTCGTTAAGTCCCAAGCTCTCACAGATTTTATGGTAGACTTAAGTCCCAATTCTCAAGAGGTTATGAGAGAAGAAGTACTTTGTGTCCGGTCAACGGAAGTTTGGAAACTATCGGTGGACGGATCATCCAGCAGACGTGGTTCCGGTTTAGGAATTGTGATCACTACTTCTGCAGACGATATTATTCAGCAAGCGTTCAAATGTGGTTTCCAAACTACCAATAATGAAGCCAAGTATGAAGCGTTGATAGCCGGGAAGCGTTGATAGCCGGGCTTGCACTATTAAAAGAGTTAGGGGCGAGCAAAATGGATGTGACGTCCGACTCTCAATTTGTCGTCAATCAACTTCTATGAGCCTACCAGGCTAGAGGGGCTCAGATGGCCTCGTTCTTGTCTAAGGTAAAAGAAGTTCAGTCTACTTTTGAATCTTTTGAAATTTTACAGATCCTAAGAGCCGAGAATACCCACGCGGATGCCCTGGCTACCCTTGGTTTCACACTACAAGAAGGGAATGTCCAAGCCATCCCTGTAGCCTATTTACAATGGCCATCCATAACCAAAATGGAAGGAGGCCGTCTCCCATATCACGAAAAACGACTCATGGATGACACCTCTAATCAAATACTTGGACGAATGGTCATTACCAACAAAAAAATGGTCCCCCGAAAGGTAAAACAGTAGGATGCACGTTTCATTCTGCACGATAACCAGTTATTAAGGAGGTCAGTTACCGGACCGTACCTCAAGTGCCTCTCCCCAGAAGAGGCACAATATGTTCTGGCTGAGCTTCACGAAGGATAATGTGGGAATCATTCCGGAGGTAGAAGTCTTATATGCCGAGCCCACACAGCTGGATATTACTGGCCCACTATGTGAGCCGACGCAGCTGAATATGCTCGCAACTGTGAGAAATGTCAGAGGTTTTCACCAGTCTCCCATCTTCGGCCGGAAAAACTCAGCCCGTCCTTAGCTCCTTGGTCATTCATGAAATGAGGAATGGACATTGTTGGGAAACTTCCAGTCACCTTTAGGCAACGAGTCTACATGCTCGCGTTGAAAGACTATTATTCAAAGTGGATCGAAGCTGAGGCTTTCGCGAGGATAAGAGATCGGGAAGTACAAGGGTCGACTAGAAGAATATTATTTGTCATTTCTGACTACCCAGAGAAATTATCACTGACAATGGCTCCTAGTTCATCAGTCACCGCTTCCAGGATTTTTGCAAGAATTGGGGAATTAAGCTCAGCTTCTCCAATTCACGCTACCCACAAGCTAACGGACAATCTGAGTCATCCAATAAAATGATAATGAACACTCTGAAGAAAAAGGCTCGAGAAAGCGAATATTGGCGAAACGCTATTCTCCTTGACTTTTGGAATCGAAGCAGTCATTCCAACCGACTTCAGTGTGCCTTCACCATGGTACCAGTGGGTTAACGAGGATATGAACAAAAGACTCATGACCAATGCACTTGACACTGTTGAAGAGTTAAGGGAAAACACGACCATACGACTCGCAGCCTACCTACAGAAGATGTGCAAATACTTCGATAAAAACGTAAGAAGTAGAACTTTCAAGGAAGGCGACTAGGTCTTTCGACGAGTCTTCCAAAATATCAAGGAAGCTAAAGATGGGAAACTCAGGCCCACTTGGAAGGGCCCATACATTGTCAAGAAAATTATAGGCCACAGGGCCTACAAATTAGAAAAAGAAGATAAGAGGCATGTCCATAACAGCTGGAATGCTGTTCACCTCAAAAAGTACTACCGAAGACTTCTTCGACACTCGACAAACCCTCACTCGACAAACCGTCATCCTATAGCAATAAGGCGACATGTTTGTTTGATGTCAGTTTCGATCTTTACCTTTATGTAATTTCAATTTCATTTATGTAATTTTGCATAAGTCTATTGAACTAGTTATTAACAAATATGGCTATAATCTAGTCGACAGGAGGATTAATGTTCAAACGACATTTAGGGTATATATTCACAATCAAAACATTATTTTTACAAGAAAGACATTCACAATCAAAACATTATTTTTACAAGAAAGGCCTGAGTCAATATTACAAAAATTGAAATGATAAAACTGCCTCAATCTTCTTACCTCAAAATAGGCCCAACTGAATCCACCGGCAGGGAGAGAGGCTTAGTCTCCATAGGCTGCTTCATTCCAGACTCTTCCATGACGGCCTCAGCAACTTTATCAACAGAGTCTCCAGTTATCAGGACCTTTTCAGCTCTCTCGGTCGGGACCTCTTCGACTCTCTCGACTTTAGTCCCTCCAATCTCCTCTGCAGCCATTTCTTTGGAGCTGACCTCCTGTCCTCCTTCAATCTCAATCTCCTCGATCGACAAAGAAAGGCCAACCTCCAATCTTTCACCCAACGTTATCCACTTCCTAGGATTCCATGAGCTATGTTCCCCTGACAAGTACTCTTTCATAAGCTGGCACCTATCTTTTATAATGGCTTCCATAGCCACTCCCTCCTACCTATCAAGCAGTTCGGTTTTCTGGCCTTCCAGCTCTTTGACACTCCCATTCACAACCTCCAATTCGGAAGACGTCGACTCCAACTTAGCTTTCGTGGCCTTAGTCTCGTTCTCAGTTTCCTTCATTCTTTTTTTGGATTCTTCAGAGGAAGTTTTAGCTCCAGCCAATTCTTTTCGTAAGGCTGTGTTCGACTTCTCTAGTTCTCTCGCCTTCCTCAGATTGGCTTCGAAATATCTTTGTTGGAAGATGGCATACTGCAGAGTCTGACACGACAAATGCAAAGATAAATGAACAATTTCTTTACGGACATTCGCGAATGCAAAATTCTTACCTCATAATTTCGAGCAACAGCTCTCTTTGCAGCCTCCAGTGGTCCCACTGTCAACATTCGAAATTTGTGTTCCTCTAAAAGCAATCCATCGGTGAAATTGGACAGACTGGAGGGGTCCGACATAACTGTCGTGCTCCTTGGGATCTTAATAATTTCATTTTCTGGGTCCTCATCAATTTCCGGCATTTATTTCCTCTTCTTCGAAGAATGTTCGGATCTAGTCGACGTCTTGTGACCTGTTTCGAATGGTAGTATGGCTGGAGTACCCTTCATTGTGTGTTGAGACTCGGGGACAGTCTCAATTTCCTTCCCCTTGGTTTTCTTCTTCTTCCTCCGCTCCAGCGTTTCTTCCACTGATGGTAGTCAGAATTGACTCATTTTTCCACTGCGCACAAATTTTCCTCCTGGGTTAGAATCCGCAAAAAGAAACTCTATTCGAATAAGATCCGACACGCCCGGGTAATTAGTACGACTGTCAGTATATGTTTGGTCAGAGGCAAATGGGATACCTTCGGGATAGAAAACTTCTCTCCACAGCGGTGTCAATCTTAACCTTTTTTCTACCAATACCACTCTCCAATTCCTATCAAGTGAAGGAAGGCTCAGAATATAGTTCATATTTGATACGACCCCAGGCGTCACATCAAAGCTACGATTGCGCTTTGAGCCTACAAAAGAAACAAGAAAAGAACATCAGAGGCACATTGAGTCTATAAGCAAGAAAAGAAAGTAACTAACACTCACTCGTAATTTCCCAACACTCAGGAATTCTACCAGACCCAGTCGACTTGAACACACCATATCCCTTAACAAAAAGTAAGTCTTTTGCCAGCCCCCTCTATCATTTGTAGTTAGCCCAAAAATCAAGTGTTCTCTCTTTTGTCGAATGAACAAGTGGTATCTCCATTTCTCCATTACATGTTCTTTCATATAATAAGTGTAGAGTAAGTCCTTCACACCGAATCTGATTCCCAACTAATACGCTAAAACCTCAACCGACATCAGGACTCTCCATGTGTTTGGCATAAGTTGGGAACGAGCTATTTCATAATGATTTAATACTTCCCACGCAAGCTTTGGAACTGGGAACCTAAACCCGTCTGCAAAAGGATGTTCATAAAACCTAATCCACCCAAGAACCATGTAGTCGATTCGCTCTTTCGAAGAAGGCAACCTAACTTGAACCGACTCAGGGAACCTGTACTTTATTTTGATCTCCCTCATGGATCTCTCAGTTACACTACTTTGAGGGTTTTTAGTCAGAAGATTGGTTGGTTCACTTGTGCTGGGTTCGCTCGACTCGGCAGGAATAGATCGCAGAGGTGGCACATCTTTAGGAATACCAACTAGAGCCTCCGTCGATGTGATAGTCAACACATCTTCATCACCCCCAAGTTGAGTATCTCTGCCATACATACTATAAGGGGAGAAGACTTACAAGAGCGAACGTACATATATGAGGAATCAGTTGAGCTCGAACAATCTTCAGTCGACATATTAGTTCACTCTACAAACAACGAATCAACCTAAAACCAGTATGACAGGAGATCAAACCTAGGCTTCACACAAACACAATCCTAAAAAACTCTAACCCAAATTGAAGATCAAAGCCTTAACCCTAGCCAAGAACAGGTTGAGTATACCCTTTGAACAAATTGAAGATTCGAAGAAAATAAAGGAATGGAAAAATAATACCTTAAAATTTGAGGAGAGCCTTTCAACCTTCGACTCGAGAGAATATATTATGAATGAGATAAATGAGACCCCTCAAGGCCTCTTATACCCTACCTCACAGTGACTCTTCTTTTTCCCTCCCAAATGGCCTCGAAAACAATGTAGCATTTATTGCAAGTGAGGAAATCGAGGGGACCTATAGACACTCAGGACCAAATAAAGCATTGTCGATTGGAATCCCAAGAAACTTTGGAGCAAGTCAAATTAAGGCCCATTTTCTGGTCCTGAAGGCTCGTTTTGGTCCCAATCTGATACCAAACAAGTGAATATCTTCTTGGCCCTCATCAGGTCCAGTAGACGGGATCACCTTCTAAATGTCTCGTAATAGAGTCAAATGTTAGTTCATTGACCTTCCTCTGGTCCAGACAACATGTAGGTTCGGTTTTGGTCTCTCTCCGCTACCAATGAGTGAATATCTCATCAGGTCCAGTCGACGGAATCACCTCCCAAATGGCTTATAATAGAGTCAAGTGTTAGTTTATTGACCTTCCTCTGGTCCAGTCGACATGTAGGCTCGGTTTGATCCCTCTCTGATACCAAACAAGTGAATATCTTTCTGGCCCTCATTAGGTCCAGTCGACGGATCACCTCCCAAGTGGATCATAATAGAGTCAAGTGTTAGTTCATTGACCTTCCTCTGGTCCAATCGACATGTAGGCTCGGTTTGATCCTTATCTGATACCAAATAAGTGAATATCTTCCTCGCCCTCATCAGGTCCAGTCGACGGGATCACCTCCCAAGTGGCTCATAATAGAGTCAAGTGTTAGATCATTGACCTTCCTCTGGTCTAGTCGACATGTAGGCTCGGTTTGATCCCTCTCAAATACCAAACAAGTGAATATCTTCCTGGCCCTCATCAGGTCCAGTAGACGGGATCACCTCCCAAGTGGCTCATAATAGAGTCAAGTGTTAGTTCTTTGAGTTTCCTCTGGTCCAGTCGACATGTGGGCTCATTTTGGTCCCTCTTTGGTATCAAACGAATGAATGTCTTCTTGGCCTCATCAGGTCCAGACGATGGGAACACTCCCCAATTGGCTCGTAAGGGAGTCAAGTCTTAGTCAATAGACCTTTTCCTGGTCCAAAAGACACGTAGACCTAATTTGGTCCCTCTCAGGAACCAAACAAGCAACCGATCTCTTTACCATCATCAGATAAGTTAAAAGATTGGTCCGTACTCGACTCAAACGACCCGAAGGCTCCAATGGCCCTCAGACCAGATGAATGGAGCCCATTTAAGTACCGCACATGAAATTGTCGACTCGGACCATATTCCGTCTTGAAATCGGGACACTTACGGTCTTCAACAAAGCCTCTAGGTCATAATCAGAGACAAAATCCACTTGGTTCCACTGGGGACACCTCTCTTGTCCAGGCGACACTTAAGCCGCTCGATTGCGACTTGATTAGAGCAACAGAGACTCTCATAGTTCAGTTCAGACAACACGACCAGTGATTACTCTCCAAGCCAAGTACTCATTGACTTAGAGAGTATGAGACAAACTGTATGGGCCAAATTTGGTTCGTGGGAAATTTTGACCTTTTGCTTCAGGACCACTACTGAATGCACCCCTGAAGCCCCCTAATCAAACCTAAAGACATAATGTAGGCCCAGGCCCAATGAAAACCAACACCCGTAACCGAAGGACCATCCGAAGGCCAGCCCACGTAACGCCCAAGTTCATAACACCATTCATAAACCCATCCGTTCCGGCCTACAAACCGGTAAAATGCAGTAATAGCTCCTCATGAAGTCGACCCAATGGACGAGCAGTTAAAGGGCAATAAAGGCACACGTTACTAGAGTATGTATATATAGGAAACAAGGCTTCAGGGGGAGGGGATATATTTTTTTCTACTTCAAGCTCTACGACTCCCAACTCAGCAATACTCTCTCCATAACTCTCATCACCTCCCACCTACCGCCCTCACGGAAACCCACGGGGATCAAGGTAACATCTGACCTTTGTCTCTTGCTCTATAACTCTAGGCACCTAATTCCCAACACTGACTTGGGCGTCGGAGTTCCTACGGCATCCACCACACTGGTAGGCAGACCCTCCACGCTCACCCTACCTTTTTGTTTTATAGGATCGCCAGTGCCCTTCTACGAAATCTTGATTGTAGACGTTGGGTGAAAATCAGCGTCTACAAGCACCTCTTGTCTTTTATACACATATTCGATCTAATTATGATTAGATTGAAACTAAATCTGATTTAGTGATACATATATATTAAACAAATATCCAAAGGATTTACAATGTTGTGCTCAGTTACAACATAGTTTGTAATTGACATTGGGAAACATCACTATAAGTTGTATATCCTTAAATAAAGTTTCTTGTCAAGATTTAATAACAAGGATCGGTTAGTAAAATCTACTGAGACAAGTACATGTCGTATATCATGACTTAATCCGAAAGTTTATCCCAATGAACCATGATTCATAGGAGACTCGTAAAGACATATAGGTGTTTATTTGATAAACACTGAATGACTCACTGAAGATTTCCTAATAGATGGTACACCAAGGTCAATAGGAATCTTCTCGAGTTGAGCGAGTATAGTGGTCCTTCGACTTGAGATACTACTGTGGATATATGAGTTGATGGTAGTCACGTTATCGATCTATTTAGATCAGACCTCTGCCTGTTCGTTGGGTGTGGACTGATGTTCATGATATCATGTGCTTATCAAGATAGAATCTGTCATACCCGTGTATAGGTCATAGACATCCTACATGTGTTTGCGGTCTAGTAATCCATGGCCGTGGTATAACTTCGGAAATCAGTTCCCAGTGTTATTTAGAGATCATAAATTGAAAGTCGACTATATTATACCAAAAGTATTTGACGTTCTTATCTATATCCTAGGTATAATATGGATAGCCTGTGACGGAGGGATTATATATATATGCAATGACCTCGAATTGCATAGTTTAGCGAGATTATCCGTGATCGTCATAATTCATGAGTGAGTGACTATGGACACGAAATTAGATTTCGTGACGGATAAATCTAAACTTAGAGAGTCCCACAATATGAAGTGTACTCGTTGAGCACTTAGGCAACACTTTATGAATAATACTGATTATTCATAATATTTTATTGGATTAAATTAGTTAATTCGAATCGTTTAATCGGTAAACGAATTTACATAAGCCAAAGGTATTTTTGGTCGTTCTGATGTGTATTTTTATTTTATACATAATTTGATTAGATACATATTATTTGGTAAATTTTTGATGACACATGTAAATTAAATAATAATTGTTTGAATTTTATTATTTGATTTAAATGTGTAAAAGTTACATTATTATTTAAAGTATATTAAAAGTAATATGTGATAAATATTGTGTCATGTGTCATGGCCATTTACCAAGTTTTTTTTAATTAAAATTATTTTAATTATTGACTTTTATTAAACCCAACATCCACGCTACTTTTGCTAGGATGAGAAGAAAATTATTTTCTTTCTTTTGGTGGGTGGTTGACTTGAAAATCCCTAGCTTCTACATCCTTCAAAAATTCCTAATGAAGAAAGAAAGAAAAATCTCACACACAACAACAAAGTTTGTAGAAATTAGAAGATTAAAGGTAATTTTTATGTTTCTTTAAGCTTGAAAATTATTTCTTTGTTGTTCTTGTGTTATTTCAATGGTTGTAGAGATTCTTTTCTTCTTGGTTTTGAGGGTTTTTGGATTGGATGATGGATTGAGAAGCTAGTAGCATGCGTAAGTTTATATTGAACTAGATTAAGGTAATTTAGGTTCAATTTGTTGTTGGACAACTTTGTTCCCATTCTAGAGTGTGATAACCAATCTTATTATGCCTAGAATTGTTCTTGAGCTCTTCATGTGTGGTGGCTTTGAATGAGTGTTAGATTAATTAGATTAATCTTGCTAAAAATTAGATTTAAAGCATGTTAAATGGATTGTTTTGGCCTGAAAATATGGAAATATTTTGATGAAAAATAGGTCATTTAAATATATTGGATGTGTTTTGGATGTTGGAACAATTTCCCGAAATTGTTTCGGAGTTGAAATAAGTGAAAACGGTGAAAAACGACATTACCGGATGAATTTTGAGCCAACCGGGTGACGATTATCCAAACAGTGAATTTGTCACTGTTCAAGCAGCCCGTGAACTTCCCTAATACTATTGGGGCTAACCTGGGCAGCTCTGATGTATATTGGGTGGTCAGTTTAGTCAAAAACATGTTTTATGCCATTTTGAGGGAAAATATTTTCGTAGAAGTGGCTACTGATTCGGCTCTGACTGTACGCTGACGTGGCAATAACTTGGATAACACGCAACGTCTTCAACCTCCAGCTGTGCATGAGGGTGGGCTTCACTTGCAGGCACGTGTGGGTGAGTGCGGCGTCCGTGAACCTTCGTTCGATTGCCGGAAAATACCATTGTGCTCGTCTCGACATTGACTAGCTGATTGTATGCTCAAAATTAATTTTTGATAACTTTTCCAAAACCCGAATTTTTCGAACCGAGTTTCGTTCTTCGATTGTACGACCCCAATGTATAACCAAAGCTACTGATACCACTTGTTTTGATTCTTTGATTACTGAAGAGTGTTTTGTGAGGAAAAATAAGTATTATCTATTACTACTTAAATAGAATTTACAAGTATTACAAAACTTGTACAAAAACCTCACACTCTAACTACACTCTCTACCAATCTCTCTTGCTTGGAATTTACTGTTTTTAGGGTGAGTTGAGCTCTCAAATGAGCTCTCAATTTATAGTGAAACTAAAGCTCAATATTACAACAAACTAATAAATGTACCTAAAGTAAGCTTGGAGTTTTGCTCCAAAATTCAACAACGGAGATCTACCACCTAAAGTAAGTTTGATGGTTTGCACCATTGTGAAAAGTTAACAATTTACTTTTGACAATTGTAATCATATTTTTTATGCTAGTTGAATTCTACAAAATTTTATTGTTAACTTAATATAACTTATGACTTTTGAATTTTTACTAATATATAAGTGAGAGTTAAAGAAGAATGTGAAAAATTAATAATTAATAATTCATTAGAAATAAATACACATTTAATTAACAAACTTTCAATTGGCAAAACTGCATACAATGTTGATGTACATGATGAATAAAAATAATTCAACCCCAGAAAAATAAAGAATGCTTTAAGAGTAATCCATTTATAATTCAAGGAAATAAGTTGCCTGAATGCCTGAGCAATGAAGCTCTATGGTGTGGTATCATTTCGAGTATATTACAACAATCATCATCATTGAAATTTTTGATTAAAAAGTCTAATCCAATCAGTGTTGTTAAAGGGGTTCCTAGATAGAGGTACAGACCACCATACCTAGAGGTATGGATGACAATTTGGGTCAGGATTCATTTGATTCGATTCGCTTTGAAGTGAATACGGGTTAAAAAAATGAATTCGTTTAATAAATGAGTCAATTCGATTCAATTAGTTTATTAAACGAATCAAATACGAATTTTAAGCTCACTGATTCGTTTATTCATTTAGGATTGGTTTTATTATTTTCTTTTACTAGTTACTGTTATTTTTCAATTAAAATTCGAGAAATTATGGCTAATTATCATAAAAATGATATTTTCAATATTTGGTGAGATATTTTTAATAAATATTGTTAGATAATGAAAGAAAATCTTGAATTCACTTTATATGAATTTACAATGGTATGGGCCCTTTATATAGGCTACATAGAAAACCAAAATATAAAAGGAATCCTATAGTAATGAACAATAATAATGAATAAAGGAAATCTGCATCTAATATGGAAATATAATAAAATCACGAATCCTAAAGGTACTAGGAATTCTATTTTGGATATTGATTCCATAATATAGATTTGCATAATAATTCCTTAACATTCCTTAACAAACCCCCCCCCCCCCCCAAACTCAAGCTGGTAACGAAGGAGTAAGCTTGAGGTTGCATCTTGAAATCGGAGAGCGAGGTTTTGAAACTGAAAATCTGAAACTTGGAGGCTGGAAACCTTGATATAATGGATGAATTTTAACCTACGAAGCACGAAGGGGGGAAGCCGAAGCACAAAAGAATGCCGAAGCATGAGAGCTTTAACCTACGAAGCCCGAAGGGGGAGCCGAAGCCCGAGAGGATGTCGAAGCCGGAGAGATTTAACCTACGAAATTCGAAGGGGGAGCCGAAGTCCAAGAGGATGCCGAAGCCGAAGAGGGAGCGAAATCCCGAAAGAGAGCCGAAGCCCGAGAGTGCCGAAGCCAGGAAGGGAGCGACATCCCGAAAGAGAGCCGAAGCCCGAGAGGGAGCGAAATCCCGAAATAAAGCCGAATCCCGACAGAAAGCCAAAGCCCGAGAGAACCGAAGCCAAAGAGGGAGTAAAATCCCGATGGAGATCCGAAGCCCGACAGAGAGAGAGTGAAATCCTGATAGAGCAGGGAAGCAAAATATGAAAAAGAGTCAAAAATCGAAAGGAACAGGCCCAGAGCACACTTGTGAAGGGTGGCGCCTGAGGTTCACGTGCCGATGGTGGTCGTGATCCTCACGCGCCGATGAAATCAAAGAGAGTGAAACTAGAAAAAGGAGAACCTGGTGTCTGATACCATGTTAGATAATGAAAGAAAGTCTTGAATTTACTTTATATGAATTTACAATGGTAGGGGCCCTTTATATAAGCTACATAGAAAACCAAAATAGAAAATGAATCATATAGTAATGAACAATAATAATGAATATAGGAATCTGCATCTAATATGGAAATATAATAAAATCACGAATCCTAAAGATACTAGGAATTCTATTTTGGATATTGATTCCATAATATAGATTTCCATAATAATATTCCTTAACATATTAATTGCATATTTTATATGTATATATTTATGAAGAATTAATGTAAATCAACTATGGTAAATTATGATATTAAATAATATTATGACTATACGAATATTCGTATTCGATTCGTTTAATAAACGAATCGAATACGAATCTTGATATTAGGATTCGTTTAATATACGGTGTTGTCTGATTTATCAAGTTCTTTCTTTTTTCTTTTTTTTTTTAGAAATTTACTCTTATAAATATTCGGATTAAATCTATTCCAAATTCTAATACTGCACGATGGAGGAGAGAATTAAACCCTATTACGTCAATATGAGATCGAGTTAATTAACAATAAACTACTAGATATTCATTCCTCGTTCGATAATCACTTCCTTCTTCCACTCCCCACGAGAGTAAACTAGGACCAAAAGTAATAGCTGCTTGCTGACTCTTGCAAACATTTGTTTCTTTGGAAAAGTCATTTAAAATCAGCAAACTTGATGTATTTATTGATTATTTAAAAATAGTAACTGAAAATGATTCTCCCACAAAAATCAAACCCCTTTTTTTCATTCTTTCTTCTTTTGAAGGCAATACAATAAGCAGGCCATTCAAAATTCAAAAGCAATCTGGAGGAAAGAAGCTAAAGCAATAAATTAATGAAGTTGTTCCGGCAAAGCACCCTTATTCCATATTCATATATCGACAAAATTTACTAACCAAGAAACTACGTCTACACAAGGATGCATCTGCTTGAAACCTATTTCTTTCTGTACACAAAAACACCAAGTACTTAAAACTTTGCGATTTCACAGACAACTTAGGTCCGACTGCGGAGCTTTCTGGATAAGTATGTCACCATAGGCATCATCTTGCTTCACAACCACCATCCCTTTGGTTTGCAACACCTACAGAGTAGTTATATAGAAGACACCATAAGATTCTTAACCAAGAATTCCAACAAGACTACAAAAGAGATCTTTGCATCAAGAATAACATGGAGCATGACAGAATATGAATATTTTTTTTCCAAGGAAAGAACTCAAGCCAATAGTATATAGAGACAACCAAAACAGTGAATTTCTGTAACACAAAAAAAGGAAATAGCATACAGAGAGTTGGACATAAAATGATTCTAAAACGCAAATGGAACGTACCAATACTTCATAAAAGATTCTTGCACTTTCTTTCTTAGATTTCCCTTCCAAAAGCAGCAATAATTTTACTGCTTCATCCTTTCTTATTTTCTTGCAAAATAGGAACCTTTTATGCAAGTACCTTGCCACCATTCTGTATACATTCAAGTTCAACAGGTTGAAAGACAGATTTTGCAATGCCACATTTTGGGTAATATGTTGCAGATACCCCTAGTCTGGTTATCCACCTTACCTGGTTCTTGCAGACAATCCATCTGCAATCAAAATAAGATTCTGATAAGAATGCTGCATGAAGCAGAATATTAATCACTAATGAATCCCAGATCTCATATATAATAAGTAATGCTTACGCAATTCCTGCTCATCTGCGTCACTCGCATTTGATTCCTGAAACAGAACCAAATGAGTAAATAAATAACTAAACCAATTCTCAACTTTTTTGCATAATCAGAAGAAAGAAAGACCTGAATTGCAATTCCAGAACTAGAAAAAGGTTAAGAATCATAAACTCTTCAAGAAAGCAACAGTACAGCACATGCTGATTGGGGTGCAAGTATTTGGTTTAAAACAGAACATTCTGCAGAAATAAAAATCTTGAAGAAACTAAAAATACTTGAATAGGATTACTTGCTAAGTTTACATACACATGCATGAGAGCATAAGCAATATACATCTAGCTTGGAGTATATGCAATTTGTGAGAGCCCATTTAATGTATACAATAGATTCGACTTATCATAACCATACTTAATTTTTTCTTTTTACCTCATTCATGAAAATGAGATCGAAATCTTCATCCTTGCTTGAAGCTCGCTCTTTCACAGCCGGATATGAATGAGCAAGTATTTCTGCTTCAATTATGTGAGCATTTTCACGTCTATCAGAAGTCTCAAATGATGTTGATGCCATTGGGTGGAAAATGTGAGTTTCTACATTCACAGAAATTTGCTCTGAAGATTTACCAGTGGGCGTATCTGGAGCACCAACCATATTCTCCGAGTATCTACTAGCCATTTTCTCAGAGGATCCACCAGTGGGTGTATCGGGAGCTACAGCCATTTTCTCAGAAGATCCACAGGTGGGTGTATCGGGAGCTACAGCCATTTTCTCTGAAGATCTACAGGTGGGTGTATCGGGAGCAATAGCCATTTTCTCTGATGATCTACAGGTGGGTGTATGAGGAGCAACAGCCATTTTTTCCAAAGATATACAAGTGGGTGTATCGGGAGTAATGCCCATATTCTGTGAAGATTTACCAATAGGTGTTTCTGGAGCAATAGCCATTTGCTCCAATGATATATGAACAGTGGGAAACTCTGGTTCCAGAAGTTCTGAGGATTTAGCAGCTGGAACCTTTAACTTCTCTTGACACAAGAAGGATTTAAGCTCCAATGAAATACCTGCAGAAAGTAAGGTTACAAAAGGCAGCACTAGTAAACAAGGAAGTGAAAAATAACATTGAACTTACATGGAAGCAAAGACACTGAGAATCCCTGCGAAAGATTGGATATTCTAGAGGCTTTCCAGGCAGCAAGAACAGTGTGAGGAACTTTTCTTCGTTTTGACACCAAGTCACTTGCATTTTGTATGCATTGTTTAATTACACTACAAAAATTGAGCAGAAAATATCAAGCACTGTACACTCGGAGAGATAATGCCATTCACTATTAATGGATTGACTACAAAGTTACCATGACTTACTCATTAGGAAACACTGTCACATCATCAAAGCAACATTTTCTTTTTCTCAAAATCCGAGCACGCTCTTTAGTGGCTGGGGTACGGACAACCATGAACTCAGGTGTTGTGGCTCCTGCATTTAAAGAGAAGTCAAGTAGGAGAAACTAATAAATAGAACCCCTAAAGAATACCGGTTGTGACATTATATTTCAACCAACCTCAAAACACTACATGAACAATGTGTGCAAAACTGATTAGAAAAGGATACACTACCGCAAAAATTCTCCAACTCAGAACCTCAGCAGCTAGAACATATCTTCACATGCGAAATTAAAAGAACCAACTTCAAGTCCTCTTTTACCTGATGCATCTGGAAACTTGAATCGAGGAGTCGCATCAACTGAAACGGACAATGGATCCTCTCTTTTCATAATTTACATTTACTATTTTGTGATGATGTTTCCATGAACTTCATCGGCTCCATATTAGTATGATGCTCTTCACCAGACAGTTCAACTTGTTTTGGAGGTTCCTCGTCAGACCCATAAAACATTTCAACACCCGTGCATACTTGAGGGACTATATGGTCTAGAAGCTTCTCTGTGCTTGCTTGTAAGTTAGTTACATTTTTATTGTCGTCTTTGCTTTTGGCTTCATTTTCCAACTGTTCCAAATCAGAAACCTTTATCTGCTCTCTATTAGATTGATGGTCTTCTCCATATATGTTGTTAATAGTGTCTCGAGGTTCTTCTTCAACCCCACAAAACCTATTATCCTGAAGCTTCTCCATATCCACACCATTCTCTGATTGTGATGTTGCTAGAATCTTCATGTTCTTTTCATCAGTCTGATGATCTTCACCAAAAGGTACAATGGGTTCTGTTGCTTCTCCCTCAATCCCACAAAATATATCATTGTTCACTCTTTGCTCTTGAGCGAAACTATTACTTTGAATATTCTCCATGCTTATCTCTAACTTGCTGAAATCATGCGGTGCGCTCACAGTCATACCAATCTCCATTAAGTGAGATGAGAAAATGCTGCACCAAGAACATGATAAAAGAGAAACCATTTGAACTTTGACTAGACTTGACAGCAAACAAATAAGGAAAAGATTCTTAAGAGTCCTGAGAATAACAAAATGAATTAAGTACATACTCGTCAGTCGGAGAGTAATCAGCAGAACAAATGCCATGACAAGAAGCGAATTCCTCGCAATAATACTGAGAAATAATAAAAGCAAATCAGTATATATCTCAGTCCTCAGATGAAACTTCTAACAGTTTCAACGCTATATGTATTCAACATTATGTAAATTACTGATCGTTTCATTAACATTTAAGGATGTTTGTCAATTGGCATTAATTGTTTATACAAACTTTTAACACTAGGAAACAATAAGTTAATGTTTCAGAAATAAATAAGCCAATCGGTAAAGGATTTTGTGTAACTCAATTATGTCTTTCAATTCAAATTTGAAACAATTCCTCTGACATTTCTTGATATTCTCCTTTTAACTCAAACTTGAAAGCAGGTAACAAAATGCAGACATGCATTTATAGTTCATTTTACATTAAGTACGGCTTCGGTCTTCCTATAGAAGCAAAATGATACACCATCAAAGTTGCCATAGATAACAATCTCTTAGTTGTCTATTTCATTATTCATTCAGGTTAAATCTTTGCAAGCCAAGCAAGAGTATGATATTAACAGGGTTTAAAATCATTACATCATCTCAAACAAGGTTGTTATAGGCGAGAGGCGCACCGAGGCGATCAGAGCCAGAAAAGCGAGACACGAGGCGAGGGGCGAGAGGCGCACACCTCACAGACACGAGGTGCACGTTTATTAATAATAATTTTAAATTTGTAATATATGCATCACTAACTTGTAAATGTAAAAAAATAATAAATAGATAGTAATATTTTGACATATGATATACTTTTATATTACTTCTACTTGTCCGATTCATAATACTTGACAAAATATACACAATTCAAAACTTCAAATTCAAGAAAAAAAAAAAAAAACTAAAAAGTATCTAGTCAAAAGAAATATCATCATCATATTCTTAACAAAATATACATAGTTGAAGTTCAAGAAAATGAAAATGAAAAACAAGAAGCATTAAAAAACATCTACTGAAAAAACAAAACTGAAAAAAATAATCGTAAAAAAAGAAAATGTAAAAAAATGAATCGTAAATAAAGAAAATGGAAAAAAAATATTAAGAAAGAAACATAACTGGAAAAAAAAAAAATATTAAGAAAGAAACAGAACTAAAAAAGTTTAAAAGAGGAAAAAAAAAAGAAACCCAAATGTAAAAGGAAGAATCGTAAATAAAGAAAATGGAAAAAAAAATTAAGAAAGAAACATAACTGAAAAAAAAAAAAAAAAAAAAAACAGAATTATAAAAGAAAAAAAGAAAGAATCGTAAATAAAGAAAATGGAAAAAAAATATTAAGAAAGAAACATAATTGGAAAAAAAGTAAAAAAAAAAAAAAAACTAACAAAAAAACCGAAAAACCATGATGCGTATGCCTCGTTGCGCCTCACGTCGCCTCGCCTCGACCAGTTTGATGCGCATCAGCCATCGTCTTGTGTGCCTCTTGCCTCGAGGCACGCCTTAGTGCACCTCTAACAACACTGATCTCAAATTTCATTTATCTCAAATAAATTCAGCAATGGACACTTGTCTGCAAATATCAATGAAACAAAAGCATCTTGTGAGAAATTAAAACTGATTGGAAGATGTGCACAAGGAGAGTAATATAAGTGGTTGAAATGGCCACGTTTTTAAGCATGGATACACGATATATACCTTTTCCATAGAATAATGCCCTTTTCCCCTAGCAGTTGAGGCATTATCTGTTCATTTATGAAAAATTCCATGATACAAAACAAGTAAAGTGACATAAAAGATTATTATGAAAACAATAAACAACACCTTTAAGTGTGATCGCTTCACAAGGCACCACATTCTCACTGAGGAAATGGAAAAAAAACTATGAATGAGAAAAGAGAAATAAGAAATGTTTACACCCTTGATTTTGTAAACTACGTTCACTTACCTACTAAAATCTTCAAGAATCTCGAGATCAAAAGCATCAAGTTCAAAATTGTCCGGTAGTGTAATCGAGTAATATGGTGCACACCGAGATTCCAAGTTTTCCTTGCTCTTATCACTAACCAGAAATTTATTAATCTTAATCATCACATCATGACAGTCATCAAACAGATATTCAACTTTTTTCGAGTATATCTTGACCAAACCAAGAAGAAGGTAGGCCAAAACTCGGTAGGTCGTGACATCAAATTCCTTTTCTAAAATCTCATCTGCAAACAATATCAAAATAAGAAAGATACAGATGCATGTGTGAGTAGAAATTTATAGTCCTTAGAGAGAAAAAAAATAATGACAACCTGCATTGAAAATGTTAAACTAAAATGTAAAAATGCTGAAGAGAGACCTTCATTGTGATGGGTGTAACCAACAGAGTTAAACAGACATAAGATTATATAGTTAGTTGAGTTGGGACAGGATAAACCCACTTAACTATTACAAAACTCTCACACTCACATGAATGTGAATTACAGAACGGGTGCATAGTTTGAAAACTTCATCTGAAACGCGCCTCACGGCTAGCGGAGTGCCAAAGCTATCGCCTAAGGCCAAATTTCCAACGGGTCCGCCTCAAAGGCGTCTTGGCAACCTGATTCGAGGCGGACACCTCGACACAAAAGCCCTAAAATTGCTATTATATATATATATATATAAAAGCACAAAAAGTTAAACAGTGAGTCCCGACTTGAGCTTTTTTATAAACTAAAAAGCAATAGAAACAAAATCCCTAATTTTGAAATCCTAACCAACAGTGTTATTAACTGCGTTGACCGAATAGCTCAACCTCAATGCATAGCCGAAAATGGAAAAATAATTATAATATTTAAAAGTACATAAATAACCAACATTACTATGATATAATTTGTTATAATTTGTTATTAATAAAAAGTATTTGTGATATGAATTAGATATGATGACAATTGTTTAGATGATGACACTTCCGATGATGACTCGTTGGAAGATGACACTTTAAACCTATATTTCATGCTATTAGACACAAATGATGTCTCATGAACCTATTTTATTATGTTTCATTTTGTTTAGTTTTGATGGATGTTTTTATGTATTAGTTGATACAGATGTGTCGTGGATGATTTAACTTTGATCATTTTATGCTTTTAGTTTTTTCCCGTGTTCAGATTGAGGCTACCGTCTCAGCAGTCTCGAGGCTGCCCACCTTGCCTCACGAGGGGGACCGCCTCGCACCGTATACTTAGTTTTCAAATCTTGAACTGGTATCAGAAACCATAAAAGGAAACTCGGGTTTTATGGATCTAAGTTAGAGCACAATGAACTTTGTTTGTTTTGGTATATTGTCCAAATTCAATGTCACTAACTACCAAATTCTACAAACAACCAATACACATTCCGCAGCTTACCAAAAAAATTGAAAATATTGAACAAGGAACAAAGCAGAATTTAGGTTTCAGAATTCTCAAGAACTGAGTAAAATAAATACAGAAATAAAACTCATATTTTAACAAACCCCAAATGAATTTAAGCTTATTCAGCCATTAAGAAGAAAACACACAGACATACAAGGCCAAAAAAAAACAATTTTTTTACTTCAATTTAGCATATTAACTCTTGAGCAACCAAAAAATCTTTAAACAAAAGATAAATGCAGCCTCCAAGTAAACATACACAATTCTACCTTCATATTAGAAGAAACATAACATATAATATATTATAAAACAGAATTTGTTTGATTATTGAGAAACAATGGGAAAAACAGACCAAAATGAAAGGAACTACACAACAAAAGCACTTAAAAAGGAAGCCATAATAAAGAAAACTAAAAATGTAAATATTAGCATCTTCTTTCCACAAAAACAAAAACAAATATGAAAGCAAAAATAACTAGAGAGTTAAAAAAACTAACCAACAGAGAAAGGAATGTTGGTCTCAAATACTTGAGCTTTTTTAAGCCTTTTGAAGCAGTGAGCAGCAACCCATATGGCGCCTAAAGGGCCTTTTCTTGAGAGAAAATACCGCGAGTAGAACATTTTCCTTCTTTTTTTCACTTAATCTTTTGTTTTGTTTTGTTTTGTTTCTGATTCTTGATTCCAAATATATAAAAATATTTGTGCGTGCTTGGTAAGATTCAGTGAGGAAACGGTCGTGTGTTTTTTAAGTACTTCACAAGTCGCTCTCTCTCTCTCTCTCAAAATAAGCATTTCCGCATTCATACCAATTTTTCTCATTTTAGGGATAAACCCTCAAGGTTTCTAATTTTTTTCATAATATTTTATCAAATTCCTGATTTTTTTCATAATACCCCATCCATTTAGTGCTATAAAAAACTAACGATATACTTCATCTTCTTTTTTTTTGGTTATTTTACATTTTAACCTTTAATCACATAATTCTCTTTTATTGTTTTCTCCTACAAAAAAATCATCATGATTCACTTCAAAAAGTAAACTAATTACGAAATGAACGATACATTATCTATCAATTTCAGCAATGTTAAAATTTTATATATCGCAAGCATAATCTAGAAATATTAATATGATAATTTCTAAAAATTCGATCGAATTTGAAAAAATCATAATTCAATTTTCAAAATGAATAGATTTTTATTTCATTTCTTTTACTATGGCGTGAAAATGAAAAATGTTGTAGAGTGTAAGAGGTGAAAATGGTCCTGATTTATGGCAACTTTTTATGGAGAAATATTTGGAAGAGAATTATGATTTTTATGGAGAAATATGTTTGAAGAGAGTTATGAGATTAAATATATATATATATATTTGTATTAATAATCATAGACTTAATAGAATATCATGAAAAAAATTAGGAATCCATAAGATTTTCTCCCTATATTTTAATATACAAAGCAAATTAGGAAATCTAATGAAAATTAAATAAAGAAATCAAAATAGATTTGTATATATATAAAAGTATCTATCTAAAAAGAAAATTCATATTCTATATTACAAAATAGATTTATTTAAGATATAAAATTTGAAGTCTCCAATAATATTTGTTATTCTAATTTATTTAATTTTTCGATGACCTTACTCATAAGATTTAAGTGGAAAAAACATTATATTATTTATATGATAAAATATTATATATTATATCATATGTGTAAAGGAGAATAATTGGAACAAATTTTCTCACATGATTCATTAAATTAAAAAATTATGTTATTTTTTAAATAATTATAGGAGAGAGACTTTAGTAAAATATTGTAGTCAATATTTTCATTTTAAACCCGTTTTAACTTAAGTAGTGAAATGATGATAAAGATTATGAAGTAAGACCGCTTGGGACTTAGAAAATAGCGACAGGTGTTACCATTCTGTGCGCACAGTATCGACTGTCTAAATTCAAAATATCATCTTTATCTAGACGTCGAAAAAACAACACACCAAAATAATAATAAAATAATTATTTTTCGTCAGTAGAGATGATCGTTGTTTAAACCCAACGCAAATCTTGGGTCAAGGTCAACCTCCGACCCGTGCAGGTTCTGAATTCTTTCTCAATTTATTGGGTTGTTTTTGGCTGATTCGCCCGGGTTGTGGGTTGGAATTTTTTAACCCACAACCTGCAATCTCATATATTTATTATTATTAATTTTTTTTTAATTTTAATTCATTATAATTTTTTTAATTTAATTTTAGTTTTTATTTTTTTTTAATTCCTTATACATATATTTATTATTTTAAATACATATTATTAAAATATTAAATATTTTTAAAAGAATAATAATATATTTAATCCACACAACCTAATTGGCGGTCAAATTGGCGGTCAACTCGCAACCCGCGGTCACCCCAACCTACAATGACGCTTCGACCCTATTCCTGAAGTCTGCACCTCATTCTCGGATCCATCTACTATTTTGTCCTCATTCTCGAGGCCCTACTCCATTCCCATAGTTGTCTATTTCTAAGCTCATTCCCAGGCTCTGCTCTATTCCCGAAGCTGTTTGTGATGCTTCGACTCATTCTCGAAGTCTGCACCCTATTCTCGAAGCCGTATGTTGTTTTTTCCTCATTCCCAAGGCCCTACTCCATTCCTGGAGTTGTTTGTAATGCTTCGACCTCATACCCGAAGTCTTCACCCCATTCCCGGGCCGTCTGTTGTTTTGTCCATATTCCCAAGGTTCTGCTCCATTTTCAGAGTTATCTGTGACGCTTCAACCTCATTCATAAAGTCTGCACCCATTCCTGGAGTCAGCTGATGTTTCGTCTTTTTTTCTCGAGGCTCTACTCCATTTCCAGAGTTATTTTTGATGTTTCGACCTCATAGTTGTCTGTGACGTTTCAACATCATTCTCGAAGTCTGCACCCATTCTCAGAATCATCTGCCATTTCTTCCTCATTCCGTAGGCTCTACTCCATTCGCGAGGTTATTTAATGTCCACCCTCATTCTCGATGCTCTACTTCATTCTTTGTGACACATCGACCTCATTCCCGAAGTCTGCATCTGTAATACCCTGATCAGTCATGACACATCCAGTATAGTAATTCATCATGCATGACATGTTGTTATTCATATAATCATGTGTTAGAAGGTTACAAACCTTAGAAATCATGACCAGAGACTCGAGATAAATTTTCAACTTTAACACTTTATTTTCAGCTTAATTGAGTCAAAGGTAAAATTTTAGTATTTTGGCCATAACTTTTCCATGCTATATCTGATTTTTTTTTTATCGTTATATCGTTGAAAATTAGGCTGAGACCTACAACTTTTTTGTTGAGTGTTTTTCCAAAATCAAAGTAGAACCATGTCAAAAATACAATTTATTTTTATGAATAGTAACATGCGATTTTTAAAACAAAACAAGCTTATGCGGCAAATTGTGGACCACTTATTTATAAACAGAAATCAGCCTTCATGTTATATAAGCCCTCTACTATTCATTCCTTCTATTTTCTCAAGCCAAAAATGTTTCTAGCTCTCACTCAAAGAAATGAATTCTTACTCTCTCTTTTGCTTCCTTTCACACGTATCTCTCAAAGGAAAAGATTATTTCCAAGTGTAATTCCATGCACTGTAAGTTTCTAATTCTCTTTCCCTTATGTGATTTCAAATTTTGAGCTTGATTTCATTTCCCTAAAATTCGTAGTTATGAACTCTAGAAATCCAAATAATGCATTTTAGCTTGATTTAATGTTTAGCATGCATTATCATGCATTTTATGATGTTGTAAACATGGATTAAAGTCATATAGTATTGAATGCTCAATTTTCCCAAGTGCGGGTGTTTTGGTCGAATTTCATGGGATGGTTAGGGGGTGTTATTTTCGAGTTTTGATGATGGTCCATGCACTAGATAATATTTTAGCATGATTTTATGTTGAGTTGTGTTGAGAATTTTCAAGGGTGCAAATTTGGTATATTGGCCGAACCTTAGGTGAATTGAAGTAGAATTTTGAAATTATTTTTATGATTTGATGATAATGTAAAACATATAATAGATGCCTAGTATATTGGTAAATTGTTGTGTTGGAGGAAACTCCAAGAATCTCTAGCTTGGTTGTAGACATGAGAATTCCTTTGTTTTGTAAGGTGTTATGGTTGAATGTGTTGACTCTTTTTCATGAATGATGTAAGGGATTGTGTATGAGGTGTGGTGTATAAATTGACGTTGATGATAATGTGTTATGTATGTTTTGGTTGAATGGTTGGCTTAAGTGGTTAGGCCAATTTGGGTATTTTATTTGATAGATAAGTTTGGACATTATAAGTAGCTAAATCTACTACGTTGGAATATCCCATTAGCATGTCACGAGCATATCAAGTCAAGTATACTACATGAACATGCATTCACGATATAAGTACGTCATGTAGTATTAGTAGGTTTCAATCCAACCCAGGATTAGATCATTGGGTAGCGGTGAAAGATATTCTCAAGTATCTTCGGAGAAAGAGCAATTATATGTGTGTATATACAAGTCAGGATATGATTCTGAGAGGATATATAGAGTCTGATTTTCAGACAGATGTCGATTCTAGGAAATCAACATCTGGATCAGTGTTCACCCTAGGTGGTGGGGCTATAGTATAAATGACCATAAAGTAATCTTGTATTGCTGACTCCATCATGGAGGCTGAATATGTAGCATCTTGTGAAACAGCTAAGGAAGTAGTTTGGCTCCGTAATTTCTTGGCAGATCTGGAAGTTGTTCAAGATATGGATAAACCGCTTACACTTTATTGTGATAATAGTGGTGCAGTGGCGAACTCCAAAGAACTAAGAAGCCACAAGAGAGGTAAGCATATTGAGAGGAAATATCACATCATCAGGGAGATAGTGCAGAGATGAGTTGTCGCTGTTATGCAGATTCCATCCGCAGACAACCTGACTGATCTGTTTACAAAGATCTTATCGGCTAAAGTGTTTAAAGGTCACCTAAAGGGTTTAGGATTACATAACATGTCTCATTTTCTCTAGTCCAAGTGGGAGTTTGTTGGGATTTATGTCCTAAAGCTTCATGTATTGTAAACGGAATTGATTATTGTAATAATAAAAAATGCATTATTCATTTTATCAAAATTTTTTTATTTAATCGCATATTGTCCAATTGTCTTGTTTACCTTGATTACTATTGTACCTTCAGACTTAATGTATGTTTGATACACAAAGGGATTTAAGTCTGAAGTTAGTAATCTAAGTAGTCCGAAGAAAGCAAACAAATAGGGTATTTTATTTCTGGTTTATCTATAGATGCAGTCCATTCTATACTTTAATGACGACCTTGATCCGGAATCGTTCACCTTGTATGATGAGATCATATAGGACTGGACTCAGATAAATATGAATTTCTTTTAATATTAGTTAACCGAAGAAATTCATTTTATCTAATAGATGGTCATATATGGATTCGATCTTAATCCTGAGTGTACTATGAACTCCTACATGACAGGCTATGTCATTTGATTTACTATGGTGAGGTTGGAGTTACATTCCCGACCAATAACTATGTATTTTAGGGATATGGTTTGATGTGTAGCTGTGAACGTTTTACATAGATATCGAATTCACTCATTCTTACGAGAAGTAGAAGAGTATCTCTTTTAAGAGTTGATTCAGGACTTGATCAATTTGAGCGCTCAATTTTTCTATTACGAATAGAAAGTTTTATATTCATAATTGTTATGGATTAACTGTTCATTATAGAATCAATGGTGCTTAAGAGACAAAATATTTAGAAGGATTTAATGGACTTTTGACTCGGCTCTATTTATGAGATATTCGTGTAGGGCTATATCCATATGTAATGACTATATCAATGAACACCAAAGTTATTCGGTTTTTTTTATCCATCTACAGTAATAAGAGTTCAACTTCGATTTTTAGTGGAATAATGCAGAGTTAATAATTCGTAATATTCGATTAAAGAGTTTAATTAATATTTCAAAATTATTGGAACTCAGAACCGTAGGTCTATTTGTTTTCTGTGCTAGCTCGATTAACTGTATCAAACCTAATATAATTAGATTGTCTAATTATATGCTCACATTGTATTTATATATTATTAATGAGATTAATAATATTTATTGTCACAAATGAAAACTATGTTAAATTAGTTTAACTTAATGTTTTCTAGAATTCTTTGATTATCATATAATCAAATCTTGATTATGAGATAATCAAGTTAGTAATAATTATGAGATAAGTATCAAGTTAGTAATAATTATGAGATAAGTACTGCAATATAATTCGATATGGGGACATACCGATGGGTGTTTTGTAAGCTGTCCGGTAGGTCCATAATGCGTCATCCAGTTTTGCATACCAGTCATTCCTTGTTGATCCAACGGTTCTCTCCAAGATTCTTTTGATCTCTCTGTTTGAAACTTCAACCTGTCCATTTAACTGCGGATGGTAGGCAGTGGAAACTTCATGAGTAACTCCGTATTTAGATAGAAGTGCATCGAAGGATCTGTTGCAAAAATATGTGCCACCATCATTGATAATTGCCCGAGATGTTTCGATGCCAGTGAAAATATTCTTTTAAGGAATTTTGTCACCACTTTTGAATCATTTGATGGTAGTGTTATTGCTTCAACCCATTTGGATACGTAGTCTACTGCAACTAGTATGCACAGGTTTCCGAATGATGGAACAAAGGGTCTCATAAAATCAATTCCCCATACATTAAATATCTCCACTTCCAGAATGCTTTGAAGCGATCATTCATTTCTCCTCGAAATATTTCCTATTCTCTTGCACTTGTCACATTGAAGACCAAATAAGCAAGCATCTTTAAACAGAGTGGGCAAGAACAAACCTGATTATAGGACTTTGGCTGTAATTTTATTTTCGCTGAAGTGTCCATCGTATGGTGATAAATGACAATACTGCATGACACTATTAACCTCCTCATGTGGAACACAACTTCTTAGTAATTGATCAGCACATTGTTTGAACATGTACATCTCATCCCAGACATAGTGCTTGACTTCTTTGAAGAACTTCTTTCATTTCTGATGTGTCCATTCCCACAGTCATTTTCCTGATACTATGTAGTTTACATAGTTAGCATACCAAGGGACATCATGCTGTTTCATGGCAAACAACTGTTCATTTGGAAATATTTCTTTAATTTTCAAATCATTGCCAATTGTTTCTCCATTTTCGAGCCTCGATAAGTGATTTGCCACTTCGTTTTCTGTCTCTTTCCTGTCTCGGATCTCCACGTCAAATTCTTACAATAGAAGTACCCAACAGATCAATCTAGGTTTGGCATCTTTCTTTTCGATCAGGTATTTGATTGCCGAATGATCTATGTAGACCACTCTTTTGGGACCTAACAGATAAAAGCGAAATTTATCAAAATCAAACACAACTGTGGGAAACTCTTTTTCAATGGTTGTATAGTTGAGTTGAGCTTCATTCATAGTTCTTCTGGAGTAGTAAATGGTATGGAAAATTTTTGCTTTGCGTTTTTCCAAAACTGCACCTACAGCAAAATCACTAGCATCACACATCACCTCAAATGGAAGCGTACAGTCTGGTGCTACTATAATGGGGGTAGAGACTAGCTTTTGTTTCAAGATCTCAAAAGCTTTGTGGCATTCTTTGGTGAAGTTGAAATGCACATATTTCTCCAGAAGATTACACAGAGGTTTCACAATCTTGTTGAAGTCCCTGTAAAATCCTACATGTCCGAGAAAACTCCAAATCCCTTTGACAGATGATGGTGGAGGTAGTATTTCAATAGTCTCGATCTTTTCTTTATCTACCTCAATTCCCTTTTGTGAGATCCGATGTCCCAGTATGATGCCTTCCTGCACCATGAAGTGGCATTTCTCTCAGTGCAGTACCAGGTTGGTATCTTCGCATCTTTGAAATAATTTTTCCAGATTTTGCAAGCAGTGGTCGAAAGAGTCTCTAAACACAGAGAAATCATCCATGAAAACCTCCATACTTTGTTCTAGTATGTCTGAGAAGATGGCCATATACAGCATTGAAATGTGGCAGAAGCATTATATAGTCCAAATGGCATCATACAGAAAGCAAAAGTATCATACAGACATGTAAAAATGGTTTTCTCCTGATCTTCTGGGCGATGGCAATCTGATTGTACCCAGAATATCCGTCCAGAAAATAGTAGAACTCATATCCCGCCAATCTATCTAGCATCTTGTAGGCATTGCATTTTTGCATGTGAAACCCGATGATGAGCCTCATTTGGAGGCACTATCTTTTAAGTCGCGAAAATCGCGGAAGACGGACGTCGGAAGGGAAGAGTCAAGAATTGACGTTTTGTTGGATTTAGTTCACGTGTTTAGTTTCGGGTTCGCTGTTGGACCTCCGTTTTAAGACTTAACCAAGCTCATCTCATCCAAGCCCAATCCAAAGAAATAATTAATATATATCACATCCAAAGATAATTAAAAACATTTAAAATATATGTCACAAAGTAATTTAAATTAAACCTAAGTAAATTAAAACTAATTAAACACAAATTAAATTAATTGAATTAAACTAAAATCCATTGAAACCAATTAAAATACATTAAACTCACAAATATAAACAAATTGAAATTAAATAACTAAATTGAAATTAAGTTAAATAACTAATTAAATTAAATACAATTCAAATTAACTAAAACAAATAAATAATAAATCATATACCAATTAAAATAAACATTAAATAAAACAAATAAAGCTAAATAATAACCTACCAAAATAATAAAAATACTTACACAAATTAAAGAAATTACATGCCTAATTAACACAAATTAAAATATTCTAATTCCAAAATAAATAAATCACAAACCAATTTAAGAAATTCCCACCAAAAATATAATTATTCTTTCCCTAAAAAACCAATTAAATCCATCATTTAATTAAAATAAATCTCTCCTTAATTGATTTGTTTCCTTTCTAAAATCTCATGCAAACCCTACATCCTATCACTATATAAAGAACACATAACCCAACCCTAAGATCCTATTCTCCCTCTCACGGCACAAACAACAAAAATAAACCCTAGGGTAGCATCTCTCTCTCAAACCCCCCCTCTCTCTCTTCCCTGAAACTACACCACGGCACAAACAAAAAAAAAACACAAAGAGAATAAACCCCTAGACTATTTACGCCTCACGAAAAAAGAAATAATAAACCCTAGAACACCATCAGCTCCCTCTCTTTGCTCATATTTCCTCTCGGAAATGAGTACCAACCCTAAGGACCCAGCTCTTTCACGTAAGCAAACCATACTACAACGAAAACCTACTCAACTCTCTCTCATTTAAACGCAAGACACGTCCCCTAGCAGCAAAACTGCCTAAAATCCCCTCACGCCTAGCACACTCAACGCCTCCTTTAATTCACGTATAAGGCCATCATACTTTGCTTCACGTGTTACCTCCCCCTCATCATATTGAATTTGCCAATTCATCATGATTGCCTACGTTAGCAGCCACCTGCTGTACATTCCCTCACCGAAATCGCACACTGCACCCTCACTAACGAACCCCTCACTCATAAATCAATTGCACTCACCACTCAACGAAACCAATTGCACTCACCACTCAACGCTCACGTAAGTTCCCCATCACACCAGCCACCTAGCCCTCATGCTCAATCACCAACAAATCAACCCACCGACCAAACAAATACACTCAACTAGCCACAACCCACACACGTCCACATCCACGCCAGCCACATACAAACCATGCATGCATGAAAAAACCGCCCTCCTTCACGTAACTTATCGATCAGTCTGACCTTCACGCCACGCTCATCACAAATCATGTCTTCACCTTCAACGCCACTGCCCACAAAAACTGCCTCTTAACCGACACCTCAAACAGCCCACTAACCGATTGAATCACCTCGAAAACAATCCAGAATACAACCCCCGAAACTGTCCAGAATCTGCCCGAAACAGTAACTAAAAAACTGCCCAAACAGTCCCCGAATTAGCCTTAAAACAGTAGCCTAAAACACCAAAAATAGTGACCAAAATACAGCAGCAAAATGGAGTCAAAACAGTAGCTTGAGCAGCGAAACAGCGAGGGGAACGCAAACTAGTGAACCAGAAAGTTACGGAGCTTTACCCCTTCCGATCACCGCGAAACGCGAGTCCGAGAGTCGACGAAAAAGGTTAGACTTGAGGGAATTTTTCACATCCGTTTTCAGTTTTATTTTTATTATTTATTGAGTTTCTTTTGCATGATTATTATGATGAAAATGCATGATTGTGGCCCTTGATTAAAATGAAAAATGTGTCGCCTCTCGTGGTAAATAGGATGGAAACTCGGACGTAAATTTCATAACCGATTCCGAATGGACGGTAGTATGATCTGTACTCGGGATACAACTCCACGTACCACTTGAGCAAACGATGCATATTTTGTTTTATGTTGTTTTGATGTGTTTATTATTCATTATTTAATTTCCGCATATTACTTGTTAGCGTAATGATATGATCGAGTGCATGGGCTTAGAAAGTGTGATGAAATGTCCTCTAATTGAAGGGGTTAAAATCCTTTACCACGATGTTTCGCCGCGCCGGTCAATGTATATTCGATTGGATGTAAGACATGCTCAATCGGGTATACGAAATCCGATATCTTTGTATTTACTTTTGTTTCATATATATATGCATTGAGATAAGCGCATGGGCTTAATAAGTGCAGTGAAAGGTCCTCTAATTGAAGAGGTTAAAATCATTTACCACGATGCTTCGCCGCGCCGGGTATCTTTGTATTCACTTTTGTTTCATATGTATGCATTATGTTGTGTGCGCATGGGCTTAGTAAGTCGGATTAAAGGTCCTCCACTTGGAGGGATAAAAAGCCTACGGTCTATCTTTACCGCAAAACTTCGCCGCGCTTTGTTGTCTACTTTCCGTTATGTGTTATTTATTTATCATTCGAACATTACCATTTCATTCATGCATTTTATTTGTTGCATGTTATCATGCATGCATGCGCATGGGCTTAACTAGGGTGGGTTAAAGGTCCTCTATTCGAGGGAAAATGCCTTAAGGCTACCTTACCACGATGTTTTGCCGCGCTGTTTATTAGGCGACTTATCGCTGTTTTGTAAAATATCATTTTATTCACGCATTTTGTTTCTATTCATTATGCAATGTTTTGCCGTGCTTTCTTTTCCATATTATTCATTCATATGACATCTCATTGCATAATCTTGCATCACATATAACATGCTTAATTGAAAATTTGTAGTAGTTACATGAGTATAGGCACACATTGCAGTTCTCTTCTTCTTGATATTCCTTTCTTTCACTCATGTTAGCCACATTATTTGGCATTACATCATGACACATTTATCTTTAATATACGGATGTATCTTTAATTGTTCCTCTTTCTCGTATTTGAATTTGCATATTTTATCCCGCATTGTCATGCGCTTGTTTTGACTCCGTTTATTATGTGGTTATTTTGATCTTATTTCATATGCTTTTATAATGCGCTTATAACATGATATGTTCGCCGTTATTTTGATTTCCTTTATATTGCATGCCAATATTGCTATGGTTGTCTTGCGTTTACGTTTACATGAATATTGAATGCTTATGATGTAATATGTTTGCTATTGAAAAAGACTTTATCTTCATGCATGTGAACTTATGATTATGGTGCACTGTTGGAAATAAGTGTTATTTAGGCTTGATTAAATTATTACACAAATCCTTTCATTACAAGTGACATAAGTAAGGGACCATTCCGAACCCAACGGTTTGAGGTCTTCCCTTGCGAGGGGTGAGTGCGGCCTTAAATCTCATTTTCCCGGTTCACACCGGGTGGCGACTCCATCATTCTCCGGTTTAGTCCCCCGTGGCTACTCCGTACTCCCAACCGGGCCGCGAGCCCAGAACAGCATGCGTCGCCCAGGTTTTCCTGTGTCACCACAGTCTGGCGACTCCACTGGGGATAGAGAATCGGCCCCGAAATATTGTCTTGTAATGTTTGGATTTACGTTTTAATTAACCGTGTCTATAATGGGTAAAATGAGGGTTTGATCAAAGGCATCTTTTAAGGCTAGGTAATGGTTTGGTGTCTTCCTTCATTCACTACCTTTCGAGGAAAAGCTGTGGAGGCACCTAAATAGTCACTACCCTTGGCCTGTTGTGACAGACTAATTTGGAGGACTTGTTGCTTATTCCTGTCACCAAGCGATAAGAGCCTAAGAGGCTTGGGTATTTAAAAGAGTTCGCTCCACCCTCCCTCTGGGGAATCTGCAACAAGAAATCCATTTGACAGTTAGTCACACACCATGACTTGTTGGCACGTACCGCGAGGTATAAAAAAAGGTGCGCTTACTTGGTTGCTCGAACCCTTGAGTGGGGAGACCTAGTTGTGGGCAATCCTTCGCCAGCAAGAGTCTTTGTCTATACTCTCACGAACCCACCCATAGACCGGGGTTGTATGGCTAAAGTAACAATTATTTCCTTGAGCATGTGCTTGTGGACCATTCTCATTTGGATGCAGTTGGACTCTTTGTCAGAAATGCGAACTTGCTGGGCCATTTAAATTGGGGCGAGTTCGTATCCTATGACCATTAGGCCCAAGGCTTCTGAAATGTTGATGGGCCACTTTGTAGAATTTACTGTTTTATGCTTGAATTATCTGTATGCTTTTGTTTGGGAACATCGTCGTTTGGACCATTTGTCATGGGATATGGGCTTGTTGGGCCATTTAAACTGGGACAAGAACGTATCTTGTGACGATTGGGCCAAGGCCTCTAAATGTTGATGGGCTATTTTGTGCTTGTGTTCGGAACATTACCATTTGGATTTAGTTGGGCTCCTTACCATGAGATGCGAACTCATTGGGCCATTTAAACTGGGACGAGTTCACTCCTATGACATTTAGCCCAAAAACTTCTAAATTGATAATAGGCCAATTTGTTTGAGAATTTTGATTGATTTAGTATGTCCTATATGTTATATGCATCTTATGCACCTCATACATGCATACATCATATTAACACCCTCTATGTCTCAAAAAGGCATAATAGATTCCTGTTGGGTTAGGGAAGAGAGAAGACTCCCTAAAAAGAAAGTAACAGATATGAGTACACCAGAAAATGAGGTATCCCGTATGGATCAGTTTGAGAACAGTCTCGCCAAATTTATTGAACAGATGCAAGCCTTGACTACTGCTATGGCAAAGATGACTGTGCCCCATGCTGGGGGAAATTCTGAGAATGTGAGGCGTGAGGAGCCTCCGAATGGGTTGGGGGATGATATCCCCACTTTTGATGACGACATGGCAGAATATGCAACAGGCCGAATGATTGGGTCTCAGGCAGAATTTCAGAAGCTTCGGGATCAGGTTGAAACAGTTACCCTTAAAATGAAGGGTAAACATGAGGAGTTGTTAGATTATGAGGCAATGACCTTCGAAGAACAGTTGCCAGCTCAGTTCAAGATGCCAGATATGGCTAAGTTCAACGGGAATGGGGATCCGAGGGTCCATCTCCGTCAGTATGTTTCCGTTATGAGTTCAGTGGGCCTAACACAGCGCCAAGTTCAGAAAATATTCGGGATGTCGCTCGAGGGGGCACCCGTAGTCTGGTATTACAGTCTCGAGAAGAATGTCAAGGAAGACTGGAGGGATTGGCAGATGCATTCCTAAAACAGTATGTGACAGACTTGGAGATTGATTTGTCACTCCGTGATTTGGAAACACTAAGCAAAAGCCGGAGGAAAGCTTCAAAGAGTATGTAGATCGCTGGAGAAGCCAGCTCCTGAAGATGCAGAGACTAGGCCCTCAAAGAAGGACCAGATCAAGATGATTATCAAGGGTACTAAGCCCTCCATTTATGGCAAGCTGAGGAGGATGACCTCCATGATTAGTGACTTTCGACAGTTGAGGGAGACTGTCATAGATATTGAAGAAGAAGAAGCTGAGAACAGAAAGTTCTATGGTCAAAATAGGAGAACTTTTGGGGGGACTTCTGAGACCAAGCCCGCTGCTGTCGAGGTCGCTACCGTCAAGAACAGCCGATTCTCCAATCTTGGTAGACCTTTGTCAAATGTATTTGAAAAGCTGAAAATGCAAGGACTTCTAAAACCTATGGAACCTAGGCCATTTCTGAACCCTGTGCCACCATACCTCAACCTAAACCAATATTGTTACTTCCATCAAGAAAAAGGCCATGACACCGAAACTGCACCCGTCTTAGGCATGAGGTCCAAAACCTCAATGACTCCCATAAAATACCCAATCCAGAAAAAGAACAACCCAACGCACACATGAACCCTCAACCATAAAGCCACTCAACCACTCAGGCTTCTTGCATTGAGATAAAGGATAATAGTGAAGAACCATAGGCCAAGGAAGAAGGCGATGTTGTGAACGATGAAGTTATTCCTCCTAGTTTATTTGATCCTGCATTTTTAATATAGACATTGATTTAGTTTACATGTTCGAACCATTTTTTTAAGGATAATAAAGACGTTTATTTCGCTGAATCTCTTCTGCAATATGAGTATATTTGAGAAAATCATTCAACCTTGGTACTATAAAATTTATTGATGTTCAGAAACACGGGGAATCCTCGGAAGAAATAAGTAGAAGAGGCAGGATAGTCATTCAGAAATTGGGAAACGATGCAGTGAGACTGTCAGACTTGGAAGGGAATGAGTTCACCGAGCCGGTCAAGGCAGATAGATCGAAGCAGTACTTTGCCTGAGGAATAGAAGAATGGTCACCAAGGGAATTGGCAGAAGACCTAACCCAACGGGATGGGAAACTCATTCACGCATGCATGCATACACGTAACATATTTTGCATTCCTTTTTGTGTTTTGTGTTTGTTTTGTATTCACAGGTTTTGAAGAAGAAAGAGAGAAAACGGAAAATGAAGGCCAATCAGAGGCATCAATATGACATCAGTAGTTTGGGGACGAGTCCCAGGTTTGAGACCCATATCAGTATCAGTCTGGGGGCGAGGCCCACCTTAGTACCAGTTTGGAGGTGAAGCCCCGCATCAGTATCAGTTTTGGGGCGAGGCCCACATCAGATTGGGGGCGAGGCCCACATTCAGCAAACTCAGGAACAAAGCCCACAGTCAGCCCAGATGAACAAAGCCCACTTTCAAAACAGTTCGGGAATACAGCCCAGAGGAATAAAGCCTCATCTCAGTACAATTCGGGAACAAGACCCAGAGGAATAAAGCCTCATCTCAATACAGTCAATGAATAAAGCCCACATTCAGTACAGTTCGGGAATAAAGCCCACAGTCCAAACAATCAGGGAATAAAGCCATATCTCTACACAGTAAGCAGTTCGGGAATAAAGCTCGGGAGGAATAAAGCCTCATCTCAACAATTCGAGAATAAAGCTCGGGAGGAATAAAGCCTCATCTCAACAGTTCAGGAATAAAGCTCGAGGGAATAAAGCCTCATCTACACAGTTCGGGAATAAAGCTCGGAGGAATAAAGCCTCATCTCAATAGTTCGGGAATAAAGCTCGGGAGGAATAAAGCCTCATCTCAACAGTTCGGGAATAAAGCTCGAGGGAATAAAGCCTCATCTACACAGTTCGGGAATAAAGCTCGGAGGAATAAAGCCTCATCTCAATAGTTCGAGAATAAAGCTCGGGAGGAATAAAGCCTCATCTCAACAGTTCGGTCGAAAGGAATAAAGCCTCATCTCAACAGTTCGGGAATAAAACTCGAGGGAATAAAGCCTCATCTACACAGTTCGGGAATAAAGCTCGGAGGAATAAAGCCTCATCTCAATAGTTCGGGAATAAAGATCAGAGGAATAAAGCCTCATCTCAACAGTTTGGGAACAAAGCCCAAAGTTCAAAGTATCTCAATACAACAGGCAAGTCAAATGGTAGCTGGCGAGCCAGGTAAGTGAAAATACATTGCATGTACTTTGATAGGATTGTTCAAGGTCACACATTGCACAAGTCCCATCAAAGTGGGGGTGACTGTAGGCATTGCATTTTTGCATGTGAAACCCGATGATGAGCCTCATTTGGAGGCACTATATTTTAAGTCGCGGAAATCGCGGAAAACGGACGTCGGAAGGGAAGAGTCAAGAATTGACGTTTTGTTGGATTTAGTTCACGTGTTTAGTTTCGGGTTCGCTGTTGGACCTCTGTTTTAAGACTTAACCAAACCCATCTCATCCAAGCCCAATCCAAAGAAATAATTAATATATATCACATCCAAAGATAATTAAAACATTTAAAATATATGTCACAAAGTAAATTTAAATTAAACCTAAGTAAATTAAAACTAATTAAACACAAATTAAATTAAATTGAATTAAACTAAAATCCATTGAAACCAATTAAAATACAATTAAACTCACAAATATAAACTAAATTGAAATTAAATAACTAAATTGAAATTAAGTTAAATAACTAATTAAATTAAATACAATTCAAATTAACTAAAACAAATTAAATAATTAAATCATATACCAATTAAAATAAAACATTAAATAAAACAAATAAAATCTAAATAATAACCTACCAAAATAATAAAAATACTTACACAAATTAAAGAAATTACATGCCTAATTAACACAAATTAAAATATTCTAATTCCAAAAATAAATAAATCACAAACCAATTTAAGAAATTCCCACCAAAAATATAATTATTCTTTCCCTAAATAAACCAATTAAATCCAT
Organism: Zanthoxylum bungeanum; assembly: GCA_019454045.1. NCBI lineage: Eukaryota > Viridiplantae > Streptophyta > Magnoliopsida > Sapindales > Rutaceae > Zanthoxylum > Zanthoxylum bungeanum. The sequence goes on from SKCR01024847.1 coordinate 175,328, forward strand.
CATTTAATTAAAATAAATCTCTCCTTAATTGATTTGTTTCCTTTCTAAAATCCCATACAAACCCTACATCCTATCACTATATAAAGAACACATAACCCAACCCTAAGATCCTCTTCTCCCTCTCACGGCACAACAACAAAAATAACCCTAGGGTAGCATCTCTCTCTCAAACTCCTCTTCTCCCTCTCACGGCACAACAACAAAAATAAACCCTAGGGTAGCATCTCTCTCTCAAACCCCCCTCTCTCTCTTCCCTGAAACTACACGGCCATAAACAAAAAAAACACAAAGACAATAAACCCTAGACTATTTACGCCTCACGAAAACAAGAAATAATAAACCCTAGAACGCAGCAGCTCCCTCTCTTTGCTCATACTTCCTCTCGGTAATGAGTACCAACCCTAAGGACCCAGCTCTTTCACGTAAGCAAACCATACTACAACGAAAACCCACTCAGCTCTCTCTCATTTAAACGCAAGACACGTCCCCTAGCAGCAAAACTGCCTAAAATCCCCTCACGCCTAGCACACTCAACGCCTCATTTAATTCACGTATAAGGCCATCATACTTTGCTTCACGTCTTACCTCCCCTCATCATATTGAATTTTCCAATTCATCATGATTGCCTACGTTAGCAGCCACCTGCTGTACATTCTCTCACCGAAATCGCACACTGACGAACCCCTCACTGACGAACCCCTCACTCATAAATCAATTGCACTCACCACTCAACGAAACCAATTGCACTCACCACTCAACGCTCACGTAAGTTCCCCATTCACCAGCCACCTAGCCCTCATGCTCAATCACCAACAAATCAACCCACCGACCAAACAAATACACTCAACTAGCCACAACCCACACACGTCCACATCCACGCCAGCCACATACAAACCATGCATGCATGAAAAAACCGCCCTCCTTCACGTAACCTATCGATCAGTCTGACCTTCACGCCACGCTCATCACAAATCATGTCTTCACCTTCAACGCCACTACCCACAAAAACTGCCTCTTAACCGACACCCCAAACAGCCCACTAACCGATTGAATCACCTCGAAAACAATCCAGAATACACACCCCGAAACTGTCCAGAATCTGTCCGAAACAGTAACTAAAAAACTGCCCAAAACAGTCCCCGAATTAGCCTTAAAACAGTAGCCTAAAACACCAAAAATAGTGACCAAAATATAGCAGCAAAATGGAGTCAAAACAGTAGCTTGAGCAGCGAAACAGCGAGGGGAAACGCAAACCAGTGAACCAGAAAAGTTACGGAGCTTTACCCCTTCCGATCACCGCGAAATGCGAGTCCGAGAGTCGACGAAAAAGGTTAGACCTGAGGGTATTTTTCACATCCGCTTTCAGTTTTATTTTTATTATTTATTGAGTTTCGTTTGCATGATTATTATGATGAAAATGCATGATTGTGGCCCTTGATTAAAATGAAAAATGTGTCGCATCTCGTGGTATATAAGATGGAAACCCGGACGTAAATTTCATAGCCGATTCCGAATGGACGGTAGTATGATCTGCACTCGGGATACAACTCCACGTACCACTTGAGCAAACGATGCATATTTTGTTTTATGTTGTTTTGATGTGTTTATTATTCATTATTTAATTTCTGCATATTACTTGTTAGCGTAATGATATGATCGAGTGCATGGGCTTAGTAAGTATGATGAAAGGTCCTCTAATTAAAGAGGTTAAAATCCTTTACCACGATGCTTCGCCGCGCCGGTCATTGTATATTTGATTGGATGTAAGACATGTTCAATCGGGTATACGAAATCCGATATCTTTGTATTTACTTTTGTTTCATATATATATGCATTGAGATAAGCGCATGGGCTTAGTAAGTGCAGTGAACGGTCCTCTAATTGAAGAGGTTAAAATCCTTTACCACGATGCTTCGCCGCGCCGGGTATCTTTGTATTCACTTTTGTTTCATATGTATGCATTGTGTTGTGTGCGCATGGGCTTAGTAAGTCGGATTAAAGGTCCTCCACTTGGAGGGATAAAAAGCCTACGGTCTACCTTTACCGTAATACTTCGCCGCGCTTTGTTGTCTACTTTTCGTTATGTGTTATTTATTTATCATTCGAACATTACCATTTCATTCATGCATTTTATTTGTTGCATGTTATCATGCATGCATGTGCATGGGCTTAACTAGGGTGGGTTAAAGGTCATCTATTCGAGGGAAAATGCCTTAAGGCTACCTTACCACGATGTTTTGCCGCGCTTTTTATTACGCGACTTATCGCTGTTTTACAAAATATCATTTTATTCACGCATTTTGTTTCTATTCATTATGCAATGTTTTGTCGTGCTTTCTTTTCCATATTATTCATTCATATGACATCTCATTGCATAATCTTGCATCACATATAACATGCTTAATTGAAAATTTGTAGTAGTTACATGAGTATAGGCACACATTGCATTTCTCTTCTTCTTGATATTCCTTTCTTTCACTCATGTTAGCCACATTCTTTGGCATTACATCATGGCACGTTTATCTTTAATATACGGATGTATCTTAAATTGTTCTTCTTTCGCATATTTGAATTTGCATCTTTTATCCCGCATTGTCATGCGCTTGTTTTGACTCCGTTTATTATGTGGTTATTTTGATCTTATTTCATATGCTTTTATAATGCGTTTATAACATGATATGTTCACCGTTATTTTGATTTCCTTTATATTGCATGCCAATATTGCTATGGTTGTCTTGCGTTTATGTTTACATGAATATTGAATGCTTATGATGTAATATGTTTGCTATTGAAAAAGACTTTATCTTCATGCATGTGAACTTAGGATTATGGTGCACTGTTGGAAATAAGTGTTATTTAGGCTTGATTAAATTATTACACAAATCCTTTCATTACAAGTGACATAAGTAAGGGACCATTCCGAACCCAACGGTTTGAGGTCTTCCCTTACGAGGGGTGAGTGCGGCCTTAAATCTCATTTTCTCGGTTCACACCGGGTGGCGACTCCATCATTCTCCGATTTAGTCCCCCGTGGCTACTCCGTACTCCCAACCGGGCCGCGAGCCCGGAACAGCATGCTTCGCCCAGGTTTTCCCGTGTCACCACACATCTAGTCAATGAATGATAACGGGAAATGATCTTTCCTTGTTGCTTTGTTCAGCTTCCTGTAGTCTATACATACTCTCCATTTAGTCATCGTTCTTGTTAGAATCAGCTTGTTCTTTTCATTTGTGACTATTGTAATTCCTCATTTCTTTGGCACACATTGTATAGGACTCGCCCACGTACTATCAGAGATGGGGTAAATGATGTCAGCATCCAACCATTTGATAATTTCTTTCTTCATGACCTCCTTCATGATTGGATTTAGTCTCTATTGATGCTCCAATGTGGCTTTGTACTCATCGTTCATCAAAATTTTATGCATGCAAAATGATGGACTAATGCCTCGAATGTCTGCTATAGTCCAGCCAATGGCTTTCTTGTGTCTCATAACACTCTCTGCAACTTATCTTTATGCTCCAATGTCAGCAACGAAGAAATAATCACAGGTAAATCAGAAGATTTTCTGAAGAATGCATACATGAGATGGCTCGGAAATAGCTTTAGTTCCAGCTATGATGGTTCTTTATGGTCTGTCAAGATAGTTGATATATTCCAGAATTTCATCATTTAGCTCGCTGCTAGTCATATTGGTGATGCAAGCTTCAAGTTTATCCTTGGAAAGTTTCATTGTATCAATATCCTGGATGATACTATCTACAACATCAATTCTGAAACATTCCTGCTCATTTTTATCATTCGGGAATTTCATGGCCTTGAAAACATTGAATGTAACTTCTTGGTCATGCACTTTCATGGTTAGTTGTCCTTTTTATACATCAATAACAGTTCGACTGTAGCCAAGAATGGTCTCCCGAGGATGATAGGTACATCTTTGTCTTCTTACATATCAAGAATAATGAAATCTCCAGGGAAAATGAATTTTTCGACTTTAACCAATACATCTTCCACTACTCCTCTCGAAAATATAAGCGATCTGTCAACGAGCTGTAGAGTAACTGAGGTGGGCATTGCTTATCCAATCTACAGTTTTCTATAAATAGACAAAGGCATCAAGTTAATGTTGGCACCTAAATCACACAAAGTCTAATCGAAGTAATGTTCTCTTATGCTACAAGGGTGAAACTTCCAAGATCTTTCAACTTTGGGGGAAGCTTCCTCTGAATGATGGTGCTGCATTCTTCTGTCAATGCTACTGTCTCGTAATCTTCCAATCTTTGTTTTTGTGATAGAATGTTTTTCATGAATTTGACATAGCTGGCATTTGTTCCAATGCTTTCGCAAATGGAATATTGATTTACAGCCTTTTGAAAATCTCCAGAAATCGAGCAAACTGCTTGTCTAGTTTACTTTTTTGGAGACACTGTGGAAAAGGTGGAGGTGTAGTGAAATTTTCTTTTGCCTTTTTTTTTCCTTCATCTGTGAATCTGCTTCCATGCTTTCTTTTAGAACTTCCTCAGTGGACGGCTTGATTCCAACATCTTTGTTGATTTCAGCACCGCTTTTCAAAGTAATGGCTTGACATTGCACATTCCATCGGTTCCTTGGATTTGGTTCTGTGTTGCTAGGAAGGGTACCTTATGGTCTGTAACTCTAAGCATTGGCGAGTTGTTGTATTTGATTTTCCAGTGCTTTTATATATGCTGATTGGCTTTGATTGAATGCTGTTTAGGCTTGAAACATAGCGTCATACTTGGCTTCTTACTTTTTGAACATCTCTACAAGCATTTCTTTTATTTCTGGCTCTTTTTCATACTCATGGCCTTTATTTTGGTGTTGGAATCCAGGTGGTGAATTGTTCTTTTGCCCTGAATTATTGCTCTAAGCGAAATCGGGATGATTCCTCCACCCTGGGTTGTAGGTGTTGGAATATGGATTATTTCCCTGTCAGTTGAAATTATTGACATAATTCACAGTCTCATCATGTTAGTTTGCCTTTGGTTCTCCTCCATATAGTGAACGTATGGCACCGACGATAGTTACAACTTGTGTGTTAAGTGTTTCTAGGTATTTACACATCTGCTCCAGCATGGCATTCATTGCTGTATTGGCTCCGACTTCGTGGATTCCTGTTATTCGTTGAATCATGATTCTTTCTATTGGCCACAAAGAATTATTGTTGGCCATTTCTTCAACTAAGTCTCAGGCTTGATCTTCTCCTTTTGCCATTAAAGCTCCTCCAGCAGTAATATCAATTGTAGTTCTCATCAGTCTAGAGAGTCCATTATAAAAGGTTTGGACTTGTAGCCACTTTACTATTTCATGGTGTGGACATTTCCGGAGAAATTCCTTGTATCTTTCCTAAGCTTCGCAAAGGGATTATGAGTTATGTTGTACAAATGATGTAATGTAATTCCTCAGCTTTGCAGTTGTGGCTGGTGGAAAGTACTTTGTAAAGAATTTGGTGGCTAGAGTGTTCCAAGTTATGATGGAACCTGCTGGTAGTGAATATAACCAAGCCTTAACTCTGTCTTTCAAGGAATATGGAAACACACGTAGTCTCATTGCTTCTTCTGCTGCTCAGTTGTAATTGAATATGCTGCAAACTTCTAGGAAGTTTCTGATGTGGGAATTAGGACCTTCAGTTGCATTCCCCTCAAACTGAACTGACTGCTGTATTATCTGAATGCATGTTTTGATGTCACACATATTTGCTGGTAAGGGAGGCAGTACAATGCATGAAATGTCTGATGGTTCTTTCAATCTCTAGGTCAAACAGACGGATTTCAAAGCTTCTGGTTCTTCCCATGTAGTGTATGAGAACTTGAAACACAAGAAAACAGAAATAATAAGTAAAAAGAAATTAGACACAAGTAAAGGTATCTAACCCCAAAATTAATAGTAAAAGATAAATAAGTCCCCAGAAATGGCGCCAAAAACTTCATCGGTGAAATCACACACGTAACGCAAACGCACGTATCGTTCAAGTAGTATAAAATGTATATATCCCATGATGACTTAATACATAAGCTATCAATTTATGAAGTTAAATATTTACGAGTACCTAATAGATTGATTGTTGATTGGATGGTGATTTTTGTCTGAAAACAAGTAAATAAAACAGTGCGAAAGTAAATTAAAGGAAAAATCAATAATAAGAAACTATCTAATAGACCATGCTCTGATACCATCTTTGGAACATCCCTGATATGGGAGATGTTACCGGCAAGGAATAGCTGTACTAATCCTATAAGCCTTTGATTTTCAGAATGTATCACAAACTACTCTAATGCAATGTCATGCATATAGTCTTTAACTAAATCAACATATAATACTTTTACTACTTAAAAATGCATACTCTGCAATGCTTCTTTTCACAATACTTTATTAGACTCTATAATGACTATGACAATTTTAATGCATACAAACACTTTGACCATGAATTAGACCCTTATGCTTTGTGACTCCATGCTGGTGGACTCCATCCCTGGTGACTGCATCAGTATCCGTCCTCCGAGCTTGCCCTCTTGGAAACCCTACAAAACAGATAAATCTGGAGGGGGGGTTAGAACATCATACGATCTAAGTGAGTAGACTAGAAATTTGAAAACTAATAAAAATCTTTTAAAACCATGTTTTCAAAATATCTTTACATGAAAACTTTGTATTTCAGAAAACTGCCTTTAAAACACTGATTTCTGAAATCTATTACTGAATATCCAGTATTTCTGAAAACTATTTTCCAAAATCTAAATTCTGAAAACTATGTTCTGAAACTCCGAAATCTGAGTACTGAGAATTTGAAAACTGAATACTCTTTCTTGTACTTCACTTTAAATCCGTCTTTCTAAATTCTTTTCTAAAGAGCTTTTCTGAAAACTGAAAAATTGAAATCCTTTTTCTAAAAACAGAATCTCCGCCCGTAGGCGCATCTCCACCCGAAGGCGCATCTCCGACCGTAGACGCATCTCCGCCCGAAGGCGCATCTCCGCCCGAAGCCGTATCTCCGCCCGTAGGCGCATCTCCGCCCGAAGATGCATCTCCGCCCATGAATGTACCATCTGAGCGCTGAGGATCCAAGGGCGTCCCCCCAGTCCTCCACATGTGCACATGTGTCTGTGTCTGTCAATTCCACTGTGTCTGAAGTTACATACTGTGGTGAGTTTTTACCTCATGCCCCGAAAAATCATAAAACATGTTCAGGAAAAAAAATAAAACTCAAACTGAAACATTTATTTTTCATAAAACTTCTCAAAATATGCTAAATCATATATGATATAAAAACTAACTTGGCTAACGCCCTAATTGCTGAAAAGTAAGTATGGTATTTAAATACAAGTAATAAAGAAATCAAGCAAAAGATAAAGTGTCCACTCACTGGCTCGGAACTTGCTGGTGACGCCTTGCGATGATGGTGGAATCGTATATCCTGAAGATAATCTAGAATTAGCAAAGTTCATTAGTACCAAGGTTGCGAATTATATCATTACTTAACAAAGTATATTCGTCATTCATGATAACTCATCCTCTCTACGTTACTACTATTTTAGGATGATCTAACAATTTTTTTTCTACACTCGTTCAAGGATCTCTCAAGCTACTTCGCAAAACTCCATATTATCCCCTCTTTTCAGAAAATTTCAGTGCACTAATACTGATTTTGAAAATTTGGTGCGCTTAATCGGGGTTGAAATTGGGGCTGAAATTTTAATAGAATAGCCTCTTATATGTCTATTTTATGCTGGCTTTTACGGATTGTGGTTTCGATTCCTAGAACTCAAGTTATGGACAGAAGTTCAGGGGTTGTCCAACTGAAAATCTGGGCACTGGTACAGCAGTTCGCCTCACTTCAAAAATTCGTTCCGATCTCGTCTTAAGTCCAAAAATTCTAAATTTTGGATATGCTACTCCCTTATGTGTCTAGAGTACCCAGAATTTTACGGAACTTAATTTCGACTTCTAGAATGCAAATTATAATGTTTTTTTTACACCCTGTTCTGTTACCACAGAATTAGTAATTTACTGCAGTGCGACCAAGTTTGAAAATTCGGTACGACTCCCTCTTAAGCCTAAAAATTCTGAATTTTGAATATGTTATTTGGACTCATGTCTAGTTCACTCAGAAGTTTACGTTTTGGAAATCGGATGTCTAAACCTCAAGTTACAAGCATAAACGCAGAACCTGCTCAGGTTGTCCTGCAAATTGAGCTCGCTGCCAAATTGAGCTCGCTGCCTAAATTCATTCTCAATGCCTCCATAGCTTTCCTAATACACAATCCATCAAATTATCTCAATTCCACATATTCTAAAATACCATATTAACATCATCATTCACTCATTGACTCATTAATTAACATTACTAAATAATTCTTCAATTAGTTCAAATTCAATTAACCAACATCACCACCCACTTCTTCACTTCCATTCTAATATCTCAAGCTACAAATCATCCTTTCCTTCCTAAACATCCAAATCATCTCATTATTACTCAAAATTTCATCATCTTATAAAACCCACAATTTAGAAAAGCAATCTAAATTCACTCCAAAAATCCTCATTTCATCAATATAACTTTTCAAACTCCATTTTTATCCATCCAACAATACACTCAAATCATCAATTTATTAAAATCTAAACTTTCACAAAATGGGTCAAGGATATCTTACCTTCTTGTTTTTGATCTTCTTCACTTTCCAAGCACCCTAATTCATGTTCATCTTCTTCTCCTTGCTTTTCCTTCTCCTTCTTTCTTCTTCTTCTTCTTTCTCTTCCTTTTCTCTCTTTCTCCTCTCTTTTTCTTCTCTTGGCAATGGCTTCTTTCTCTCCCATTTTCAATTTTTTCTTTAGGTAAATGTGAATAGTATGCCTTTATATATTAGGACCCATTTGATATTTAGAATTATGAAGATAAATGTGGAAAAATCTAGAAAATTTAAGATTTCTCAATTTGACCCCGAAATTACTATTCATCTAGATTTTGACTTGCCTTTTTGACCTGATTCTAATTCGAATTTGGAAAAATGTTTAACGCAAAAGTTGTAGGTCTCGGTCTAAGATTTCCGGCAATATAAAATTCATAAAAATCCGAGTTCGTATGAAAAAGTTATGACCAAAATACTATATATAGTACAAAAGGCATATGGTACATTTTCTTCTCGGGACTTCGAGAAATTCACCGATCGTTCCCAAAGCCTTTCATAACTGTACATGAGTCTCATCATGACTTATTTTATGTTCCTTTGTCCCGTACGTAATATTATCGACATAGATAGTTGTAGTTACTATCGGTCGTTACAGTCTACTGCAACTAGAATGTACAAGTCTCCATATGATGGAATAAAGGGTCCCATAAAATCAATCCTTCATATATCAAATATCTCTACTTCGAGAATGCTTTGAAGAGGTCCTTCATTCCTCCTCAAAATATTTCTCGTTCTCTGGCACATGTCACATTAAAGATCGAATAAGTGAGATGTTTAAATAAAGTGGGCCAGAACAAACCTGATTGTAGGACTTTAGCTGCAGTTTTATCTCCACTGAAGTGTCAGCTGTATGGTGATGAATGACAATACTGCCAGACATTATTGACCTCCTCCTATGGTACACAACGCCGCAATAATTGATCTGCAGAACGTTTGAATAAGTACGACTCATCCCAGACATAGTACTTGACTTCTTTGAAAAATTTCTTCCATTGCTGATGTGTCCATTCACATAGTCAGCATATCATGAGACTTCCTGCAGCTTGATGGCAAATAATTGTTCATTTGGAAAAGTTTCTTTGATTGTCAGTTTATTGCCTGTTGTACCTATATTTTCGAGGCTCAATAAGCAATCTGCCACTTGATTTTCTTTCCTCTTCCTGTCTCGGATCTCCACGTCTAATTCTTACAATAGAAGCACCCAACGAATCAATCTGGGCTTAGCATCTTTCTTCGCGATCGGGTATTTCATTGCTAAATGATCTGTGTAGACCACCACTTTGGGACCCAGCAGATATGAAAGGAATTTATCAAAAGCAAACACAATTGCGATCAAATCATTTCAGTTGTTGTGTAGTTGAGTCGTGTTTCATTCAAAGTTTTGCTGGCATAATAGATGGTGTGACAAATTTTCGCTTTACGTTGTCCCAAAATACACATACAGCAAAATCATTAGCATCGCACATTACTTCAAATGGAAGCGTCCAGTCTGGTGCTACTATGATGGGGGTAGAGACTAATTTATGTTTCAAGATTTCGAAAGCATTGTGGCATTTTTTGGTGAAGTGGAATGGCACGTCTTTCTCCAGCAGATTGCATAATGGTTTAGCAATCTTGGAGAAGTCTTTGATAAATCTCCTATAAAATCATGCATGCCCGAGAAAACTTTGAATCCCTTTGATGGATGATGGTGGAGGTAGTTTCTCTATTGTCCCAATCATTACTTTGTCTACCTTGATTCTTTTCTGTGAGATCTGATATCTCAGGACAATGCCTTCATGCACCATGAAATGACATTTCTCCTAGTTGAGTACCAAATTTGTATCTTCGCATCTTTGTAACCACTTTTTTCCAAATTTTGCAAATGGTGGTCAAATGAGTCTCCAAACACTGAGAAGTCATCCATGAAGACTTTCATACTTTGTTTTATCATGTCTGAAAAGATAGCTATCATGCATCGTTGAAATGTGGCATGAGCATTACAGAGTTTAAATGGCATCATGCGAAATGCAAAAGTACCATACGGGCATGTGAAAGTTATTTTCTCTTGATCTTCTGGGGCGATGGCAATTTGATTATATCCTGAGTATCCATCCAGAAAATAGTAGAATTCATATCTCGTCAATCTGTCTAGCATCTGGTCAATGAATGGTAGTGGGAAATGATCTTTCTGTGTTGCTTTATTCAGCTTCCTATAGTCCATACACACTCTTCATCCAATCACCGTCCTTATTGGAATCAGATTCAGCTCGTTCTTTTCATTGGCGACTATAGTCATTCCTCCTTTCTTGGGTACACATTCCATAGGAATCACCAAAGAGCTGTCAGAGAAATGATGCCAGTATCCAACCATTTGATGATTTCTTTTTTTACAACTTCCTTCATGATTGGATCCAGTCTCCATTGATGCTCTACTGTGCCTTTGTACTCATTGTTCATTAAGATTTTATGCATGCAAAATGATGGACTAATGCCTCGAATGTCTGCTATAGTCCAGCCAATAGCTCTCTTGTGCTTGCGTAACACTCTCAACAACTTATCCTCTTGCACCCATATTAGTGACGAAGAAATAATCACAGGTAAATCAAAAGATTTTTCTAAGTATGCATATCTGAGATGGTTTAGAAGTGGCTTTAGTTCAAACTGTGGTGGTTTTTCAATCGAGGGCTTGATTCGCTTCTTTTTTTGTAGTTCCAAACTTTCCAACTATGGTGTCGATCTGAAGCGAGAGTTTCCATCGAGATAGTTGATACATTCCAGAATCTCATCATCTAATTCTCTGTCAGTCATGTTGGTGATGCATGCTTCAAGTTTATTAGTGGAAAATTGCATTGCATCCGTGTTCTGGATGATACTATGTATTACATCAAGTCTGAAACATTCCTCATCCTTTTCATCATTCGGGAATTTCATGACTTTGAAAATATTTAATGTCACTTCTTGTTCATGTACCCTCATAGTTAGTTCACCTTTTTGTACATTAATAATGGTTCGATCTGTAGCCAAGAATGGTCTTCCGAGGATGATAGGTAGGTCTTTGTCTTCCTTCATGTCAAGGACAATGAAATCCGCTGGGAAAATGAATTTGTCGACTTTGGCCAGTACATCTTCCTCTACACCTCTCAGAAATTTGATTGATCTATCAGTAAGTTACAGAGTGACTGAGGTGGGCCTTGCTTCTCCAAGCTGTAATTTTCTGTAAATAGACAAAGGTATCAAGTTAATGCTAGTACCTAAATCACACAAAGTCTTATCGAAGTAATGTTCTCATATGGTGCAAGAGATGGTGAAACTGTCAGGATCTTTCAACTTTGGGGGAAGCTTCCTCTGAATGATGGCACTACATTATTATGTCGGTGCTACCATCTCGTAATCCCTCAATCTTCACTTTCGTGACAGAATATCTTTCATGAATTTGACATAGCTGGGCATTTGTTCTAATACTTCTGCAAATGGAAAGTTGATATGTAGATTTTTGAAGATCTCTAGGAATCGAGCAAACTGTTTGTCCAGTTTATGTTGCTAGAGACGTTATGGAAAAATGTGGAGGTGGAGGTGGAGTAAATCTTTCTCGATCATTTTCTTTTGTCTCTTTTTCCTCCATATATGGATATGCTTCATTTCTTTCTTTTGGAACATTCTCAGTAGATGCCTTGACTCCAACATCTTTGTTGATTTCAGTGCTGTTTTTCAACGTGATGGCTTGGCATTGCTCCTTCCATATGTTCCTTTGATTTGGTATTGTGTTGCTAGAAAGGGTACCTTGCGGTCTGTAACTCTGAGCATTGGCCAATTGTCCATTTGATTGTCCAGTGCCTTTATAAAAACTAATTAGCTTTGAAACATAGCATCGTATAATGCTGCTTGTTTTTGAAACATATCATCATATTTGGCTTCTTGTTTTTTCATCTAGGCAAGCACTTTTGATATTCCTGGTTCTTTTTCATACTCCTGGCCTTTATTCTGCTTTTGGAATTTGGGTGGTGGATTGTTCCTTTGCTTTTAACTGTTGCTCCATGAAAAATTAAGATGATTCCTCTAACTTGGATTATAGGTATTGGAATATGGATTGTTTCCATGTCTGTTGACATTGCTGACATAGTTCGCAGTCTCATCATGTTGGTTGTAAGATTCTGCCTCTAGTGCTTCTGCAGATGGTGAACTTGTGGATCCAACATTAACCTGTATGCTAAGAGTTTCTGGGCATTTGCATATCTGATCCAGCTTGGCATTCACAGTTGAGTTGGTTTTCTACTTCGTGGATTCCAGCTATTCGATGGATCATGCTTCTTTCTATTGGCCACAAAGAACTACTGTTGGTCATTTCTTCATTTAAGTCTCAGGCTTGATCTTCTCCTTTTACCATTAATGCTCCTCTAGCAGCAGAATCTATTGTGGTTCTCATCAATTCAGAAAGTCCATTATAGCAAGCTTGGACCTGAAGCCACTTTGCAATTTCATGGTGAGGATATTTTCGGAGCAATTCTTTGTATCTTTCTCATGCTTCGCAGAGAGATTCTGAATCATGTTGTACAAATGATGTGATGTCATTTATCAATTTTGCTGTTGGGAAAGTATTTTGCAAGGAATTTGGTGGTAAGAGTATTCCAAGTTGTGATGGAACCTACTGGTAGTGAATGAAGCCAAGCCTTAGCTCTGTCTTTCAAGGAATATGGGAACACTATTAGTCGCATTGTTTCTTCTGTCGCTCGGTTGTAATTGAACGTGCCATAAACTTCCAGGAAGTTACTGATGTGAGCATTTGGATCTTCAATTGCATTTCCACCCAACTGAACTAATTGTTGTATCATCTGAATGCATGTTTTTATGTCACAAGCATTTGCAGGTAAGGGATGAAGTACAATACACACCGAAATTATTCTGTCTCGAATGGGAATTGGTGGTGCAACTTCCAAAGGTTTAAGTTCTTGATTGTTCATGTTGATTAGTACTTCTTAATCTTCTCGCCTTTCCCTTCTCAACTGTCTGATAGTTCTTTTAATTTCTGGATCAAGAAGATGGATTTCAAAGCTTCTGCTTCTTCTCATGTAATGTCTGAGAACCAAAAACACAAGAAAAATTAAAAAGAAATTGGACACAAGTAAAGTATCTAACCCCAAAATTAATAGTAAAAGATAAATAAGTCCCCGGCAACGGCGCTAAAAACTTGATCGGTGGTAAACACACACGTAACGCAAGCGCACGTATTGCTCAAGTAGTATAAAACGTATCGATCCCACGAGGACTTAATACCTAAGCTATTAAATTATTGAAGTTAAATTTATACAAGTATCTAAAAATTTATTGTTGTTTGGTTGATGATTTTAATAGTAATTAAAACAATACGAAAGTAAATTCTAAAAAGTAATCAATATTATGAAATTATCTAGGGTTGTGAATCATACCAATATCTTTCTAAAGATGAGTTGATTACCTTATGCTTGTGTAATATGTCAGTTTATTAACTTGGAACACGAAGTTATGCAAAAGTCTCTTCCGATGGTCAGATGCAAACACCCAAAGTAACCCAATTAACTATATTTCTATGTTAATTACGAAACTCTGAATTCATTAAGTTTAATTTTCAATTATAGCTACCCACACCCGACAGGTATATTCCTATCCTGGAAGGAAATCTCTACGGTGAGTATGAGATCGTGAGCTATTGAGTCTACGACTAAACCTAAAATACATTTTCCAAGTTCATTTTAAATTTACCTAATCAATCTTATTAATGGTCAATTAACAAGAAGCATTAAGAACTAGACTCAATAAATAAACCAATATATTACACAAGACATAAGAAAGGTCAGCTTATTAAATCATTGATATTGGTTTTCATCACAACCCTAGATAATGTATTTAGTTACGACACATATTTAGGACTACAAAAGACACAAATAAATAAAACATCATGCAACTAATTGAAAATTAAAATGGTAAAAATTACAACAATGAAATAAAATGATGGGGTTTGGGAATCCAATTTTATTATTTCAAATCTAGTAACCTCCCTCATTATAATATATAAATTTGAATTATTTTACCAACCGACCATATAGGCAGTATCCTGATTAAGTTAGATTTTAATTAATTCCACCAGACCATAAAGGCGGTATCCAATTAAGTCAGGTTTAAATTAATTTAATTAAGTCCACAGATCATAAAGGCGGTATCCAATTAAGTCAGGTTTTAAGATAATTTATATTATAAAATAAGAGAGATTAATCTAAATTATAATAATAAAAGTTTCACTTCACCACAGCAGAAAGAAGTTACCTACTCATGTTTTTAAATAAAACAGAGAAAGATTTATTACTTAAAATAAAAACTAAATACAAGAAAACTGAAATTAAACAAATAAGATACTCTCTTCTTAATATTCTAAGGAAATTCCCCAGAAGAAAGTATGAATAATTCATTTGATTTCAACCTCTATTTATAGGCTCCAAAAAGGACGAGTCGCGATGCAAAGGGCTTGTGCGTCGCGATGAGTGCTGCAGTAGATGGCGACTATCGGTAAATTAATAATTGTCATGACGTCACGATGACGTGATGAAGAAGCACGTGATAACGCAGTGATGACGCGTGTCGACAGATGATTTATTGAGGCGCATCACGACGCGTGAACAGTAAATTTCTCATTTTGTCATTTTCAATTTGTTTTTCACCGTTTTAGCCTCGATTTATTTCCAGTTACTCCCGATATTTTATTTATCTACAAAATAACACAAAACACATCAAAATATTTACAAAACTAAAGTAACTATACAAAATATTAAGTAAAAAGAGGCGATAAATATTGATATATTTTCCGCTTATCAACTATCCTTTGACTAATCCACATTCTTCTCTAATCCAATACTCTACTATGATGGCTGCAATAAAAAATGGTTAGTGTGATTCATATATGCATGCAATGCATGAAATGCATGATATGCTCAAACGTTAGCATATATCTTTCTAACCTTATTCCTCCCACACACGTGGTAAGTCTAATATCTTTCCTAGATTTGGCTTAACTTGTGTACCAACATGGGTATACAATCTCATTATCTCATCAGATAAAAGACAAATGCCAACCATTTGCAAATGATCAAGCCTAATATATGGATCGTGCCATTAAATAAAAGTGATGAATTGGAACCTTAGTAATCATGATCATTAGGTGGCCTTTAAAATATTTAAGAACATCCAAATAAGCCAAAACAAAGCGTACCCTTCTAGATGAAAGCAAATACAAATATCTGACTTATGTTTTGGCACTTTTGGACCATAATTAAATATTCTAGGCCCGACAAAGTTTTCATACCATTTGGCCTATTGAAATTTCAAAGTATTTAACAAATTAACATGAAACGCAAACTTGTCTCGGTTAAATTCCCAATAAGTTTATGTTCCACGGTAAAAGAATTAAATGACTTTAAATGGTTAGAGCCCAAAAACATGTATTATGTAGGCTCATTCCTATAGGGAATCAACTATTGGCTTACATATGGGCTTGATCCAAGGTTCAGGCTTATGCTCTTATCGGCGAAGGTTTTTCCATAATTAGGTCTCCCTAATCAATGGTTCAATCGATCAATGAACACATATTTTTTTTATAATCGAAGGTATGTGCCAACAAGTGATAGTTATCATCACATAACGATCTAATGCCTTGAGTGAAAGTGATTCCACGGTATGTAATGTCATTGGGGTTTGAAATGGTATGCAAAAGAGTGAAGATATGGTTAACATCAATCTTGTCATGAATACTACAAGATGTTTTTTCTGGGCCGATTTTCCATCCCTAGTGGTGTATGAGCGAAGCGGGATTTTATCGCTATGCCTATGATGTCAGTGACCACAACACCATTGTGCTTAAAAACCCGTAGAGAGAACGAATAGCATATGGGGGACCAACCAGAGAATGAAGGAGTCACCACCCAATATGAAACATTATGAATGATTTAAGGCCGTACTACACCCATCGCTAGAGAGAGCGAATAGCACATGGGGGACTAACCAAAGAATGAAGGAGTCACCACCCAATATGAAACAATAGGAATGATTTAAGGCCGCACTACACCCATCGCAAGGGCCAACCTTAAATTTGTTTGGGTTCGGAATGATCTGTTATTGATGTCAATATAACACTCATGTTTAAAAGAGGTATCGACATGTCTTATAATTCAATATCACACAACAATAATTTAAAACATACAATAGTGCAATCATTATTAATAAAGAATAATAAAATATCAATATAAATAATTACAAACGTCTAGAAATTATTAAAGTAACAGTAAAATGCTAAGTAAGTACATGAGACATATCTCACCGGCTTGACTTCAAAAAAGCTTGGTCGGATATTTTTATGTAATTAATACTGTTCGGACTAAGTCGAAGTTCGGTAGGATATTCTTTGTGAAACAAGAAGATAAAAGAGTAAAAAATCATACTAGATAATAGTACAAATAAAAATAGTAATGACGTAAATATAAAAATAACTATAAAGTAGAACAACCGTAATAAAATAATATGTAAATATGATATGATAAATGTCTCACCAGTCTGCTTTTGAGGAAGTCTAGCCGGATATATTTCACATTAGGAATGTCCTGCCGGACATATCATGGGTCTAGCAGTCTATTATACGTGGATCAGAATGGTATAAAAGAAAGACGTGAATTGATATACTAATAAAAAATTGAAAATAACAAGACAATAATAAAAGCGAATATAAAAGCAAATAAAAAGCAATAAAACAGTGAAGCAGTGATAACGTGATAAAACAGTAATATGGTTGGATGCTTGTGTCACTTAGCCGGATATTTTTTATGACAATTGCATGTCTAGGGAATTCGTGGGGACTCTCTCACTGTTTTTTCTTTCTTGCTCTCTCTGAAATTTCAGGATAGAGTTTCAGGAAGGGGGTTCAGATTTTTCCTTCTGGCATTCATCCATACAAACCTTCATGTGGTGCCCCCATAAGAGACTCGCCATTAGGTTATTTGTAAAATACAATGTCGACGGGCTTCTGGTCATATACTTCATTTCTTAACAAACCTGGCATTGATCGCCATATGCTTGGACATCTTATTTCGTTTTATCCAATAAAAACTAGCATGCATCCTCTTCAATGTCTTAAGCACCCCATCATGACCCTCACAAGCTGAAAAATGTAGTTAAGTCATTAGCTACTGCTTAACAGTAGGTTCTAGACTGACCATAATCCTACCCTTGTAGAGCAATAACCCTTCCATGATATTATAATCAAGATAGGTATATGGATTTTGCTGCAACTGAGGCAAGAGTTGGCTCAAGGATTCTGAATGAGTGATGTCATCTTTGAGCTGATGAATAAAATTGAAAAGAGAATGGATACAGCACAGAACTGGGCTTGAATGTTTGGTAACTGAGGTAGCTTGGATAAGACATCTGTTACTATATTTTCAGGTATAGACATATAATGGATCTCATAATCAAAACCTAGATTCAAGGGTCTGTATAACCTTTTCAATTAAGCTCTTCAAGCTTTTGTGATCAGTCTCAATTACAAAATACCTTCCAATCCCAGCAGGCACTGCCTCCATTTTTGTACAGCCTCCTCCCAGCCACCAACTCTCTCACATAGGCAGATGTTTTTCGAAGTCTCTCAGGTAAATTCTTACTAAGAAAGTAATATGATGATTATGTTGTATCAATACTGCATCTATTCCTTCATCACTAGCATCAGTTTCTACTATAAACTGGTAAGAAAAATTGGGCAAAGCTAGCTCTAGAATGGAAACCATAGCTTGTTTTAAGCTGATAGAAGAATACTCGGCTTGAGTACTCCAGTGAAATGCATTACGCTTCAGTAAATTAGTTACAGAGACTGCTATCATGGCATAGTTTCTGACAAATCTCATGTCAAGGAAAGCCCTCAGTTGCTTAATATTTAGGGGAGTAGACCATTGACTCATTGCTTAGATTTTGAAATTGCCTGGTTTAACTCCTTTAGCAGATAGCCAGCGCCTCAAATGTTCCACAGTATCTTGTCCAAAAGCACATTTCTGAAACTTGGTAAAGAATTGATTATCAACTAAACATTGTAGGTAAGTCTAAGGTAGTGTAATCGGGGAAAACCCCATCCACGTCCCAATCGAAACGAACCTTCAAAGAGACACGAATCACATACCTTTCTGCTAAAAATGTCCTGGTCGAAATATGGCTTTCAAATTGGTGGTCCAGTGAAGCACTGTAAATCAAAATATCATCAAAAAACACAATAATAAACCTCCTAAGATAGGGTTTAAAAATGTGATTCGTAGTAGCTTGAAAGATAGAGGGGCATTAGTCAAACCAAAAGACATGATTGGGAACTCATAATATCTCTCTGTGTTCCAAATGTTGTTTTATGTATGTCATCAAAAGACATCTTTATCTGATGATACCGTGCTCTTAAATCATTTTTTGAATAGATACAAGCTACATGTAATTCATCTAACAATTCATCAACAGTAGGAATAGAGAACTTATCTTTGATGGTAATGTATGAGTGGTAAAATTGTATATCTTTATTGAATGGGTCAGTACTTATTAACTTAGTTAATTACCGTGACAGATTTGAGTTTCCAAAACTTGACCGACCAATCTACATATTTATTTCTTTTAATTATTTTGTTGGTTATTATAATCAACACTCAAATATTAGACATGATTTTATGAAGGATGAAATTTTTTTATGGGGTCCTTTATTGTTGAATTTTTGGTGTTTTAATATTTTTAATGGACTTTGATGATCTTTTGAAATAATAGATTTTCATGGTTTTACTTTTAATGTGTAAATTTTTTTTTTTTTTTTTTTGGGTTTAAGAAGCTATGTGGATTTTAATGTTTTGTAGGTTTCATGACTATACTATATAATTGTATTGATTTAATCTCTAATTAAATTCTTTAATTAAATTCTTTATTATATTATTGTTAGTCTTAAGTTTGAATCTCGTTCAAATGAATGGATTATTAATTGAATTTTCGTTAGGGATGGCAAAATTATCGTGGGGATAGGGTCCGATATTTTAAGGATAGATAAGAAAATAATTTTTTTATATCTATTAATTGGATGCATCGGATATAAATATTGAGATCCCATTTAAATAATGTAAAGTCATATGTTTCAAACTCAATTCAATTCAGGAAATGAATCCAAGCCAATTCGGGTCGAGAAATGGTGGGCTGATTGCCTGCAACAGAGAGGTAAACAAAAACCCTAAACCCACAAAAAACCAGGAGAGCTACTTAAACCCTAGCCTAGACAGTGAACGAGAAGGAAAAAATAGATATCCTGTACTTCAAACATAAACCCAAAAAAAGGGGGGGAAAATCCATGGCAATGTATCTGAGACGAGCAATTTGTTATCGAAAGACAATTTTGCTTCTTAGAAATGGTTGCTCTGCTCTTCAATCACAGCAAAACATGTGCCATACTCTGTGCTCTCGCAGTTGTGGAGTCTTTGGAACCCAGTTCAATGATCTCACTCTATCTGCTCTTGAGTTCATGCGAGACTCTCGCCGAGGTTTCGCCAAAGGCAAAAGATCAAGTACTTATCTAATCTCTCTGTTTCCCTATTTATTGTTATTGTTATTGATTGTAGTATTACATATGCAGTTGTTATGAATAGTCTGAGGATTTGATGAATTGGATTTTGTGAATTTTGGTGATGAGTGGATGTTTTCATTTTCGGATTTTTGGGTAGTTTTAGTTTTGTTAGTAGATTTCCAGCTGGGAAAAAGCAGTAGTCTTTTATAATTTATGTAATCTAATACAATTGTAATTATAAGGTGTTGACTCCAGATTTTCGTTTGGAAAAATAATGAGGCTTTTTCCCGAAAAATCCGTTGTCGAACACGTAATTTATTTTTGGCAGAGAAGCTACATGAAAACAAGTAAAACACGAGGATTTACGTGGTTCGGCATTTGGCCTACGTCCACGGAAGAGGATGAGAGAAATTTCACTATTAGAGAAGAATTAAAATGATGAGTTTAAGTGATTATGAATTGAATTTAGATATAACCCTAAATCCCCTTTTTTATACATGTAGGTTTCCTTGCTCTAGTAGGATTTGTATTCCCTAAATAAGGTAGCATTAGGATTCTCTATGTCACTAGAGCACTCCACTTATTGCCTTGTTTGAGTCAGTTTTTTCCTTCGTTTCTTATTCAAATTATGATACTAGTACAAAGGTTTGAAAACTCGGTATGTGATACGACGCGAGGTGGTCGAGGTGACAGCCTCAACCCGAACACCAAAAAAATAAAATCATCAAAATAAATAATCCTCAACAAATCCGTATCAATTAATACATAAAATCATCCATCAAAACTAAACAAAATGAAACACAACAAAATAGGTTCATGGAATAAAATGACTGCTAATCTCTAAATAGGCTATCATTTATGTCTTATAGCATGAAATGTGTGTTTAAAGTGTCATCCACCAAAGCGTCATCATCACATAGTCACATATAATTCCTATCATAAATAAATTTATTAATAACAAATTATAACTAATAAATAATTATCATAGTAAATGTTAGTCATTTTTAAAGATAATAATTATTTTATCATTTTCGACGAAACATAGGGGTTGAGCTATCCTATCAACGCAGTTAACGATACTGCCAATTAGGATTTCAAAATTAGAATTTTTATTTTCGATAGCTTTTTAGTTTATAAAGAAGCTCAATTCGAGATTCTTTATCTCAACTTTCAGTTCTCTTATATAATATTTTATTTTTAAAAAAATAGTAATTTTACGAATTTCGGGTCGAGGCATCCGCCTCAAACCTCCTCAAGCCGCTTCGAGTCCTCGACTCGAGGCGTCATGAGGCGGACTGCCCCAAGCCTCTGAGTGGGCTTGTTGAAAATTATGCCTGAGGCGATAGCCTCGATGCACCAAACAATTGGAGTTTGGAATGGAGGAGAGAATTATGTAGCCGAACCCAACTAGTTGGAGGCTTAATTGAATTCACATTAAATTTTATGGCATATTGGTCATGAAACAAATTGTAGGTATTTGTGCAAATTCAAATTACATGTTTTGTTACTTCTTTAACTGTGGTCTTCATGCTTGTGTATTAACTTATTCATTTTGATTTACAATTTTACATATGCAGAGGATGATTCTGCTGGTGCAAGTACAGTTGAAGTGGTGGATATTGGACCCACCATTAAGGAAACTGCTGTCTCACAGATGGAAGCAGCAATAGTTGCATTGCAACGGGAACTGACCAAATTAAGAACAGGAAGGGCGTCAGCAGGTATATTACTGTTGACCGTCTTTTTTAAAGTTTTTTTATTACTGATTTTTGGTGGTGTGATATGTTGACATGTCTGTTTGTGAAATTTACAGGAATTCTTGACCACATAATTGTTGAAACTGGTGGCGTGAAGATGCCCTTGAATCATTTAGCTGTTGTTTCAGTCCTAGATTCTAAAACCTTATCAATTAATCCTTACGATCCAAATGTAATCATCCATGCCTTGTCTAAACAAGTTTAGAATTTGTTTTGATTCTTGTGTTTTTTCTGGGGGCCAGCAACTGCATCAGTTTCCGATCTTGGAGATCTGCCTTTTAAGATGAATAACTTGCTATGTTAATTTAAATTAACCGTCGGAATTTCCGTTGTAGCCAGAAAAAATATGCATATTTCCATGCATATGTGGGACATTATTATTGGAATATGCTGGTTTATGTTGTTCACATGCCCAAAATAAGCATTTTATTACCTGTCATACCAATTAGTGGCAAATTTGAAACACCCAATCCCAGTTAGATCATCACCATAATGGATGATTGTTTCTTGCAGACCCTGAAAGAGTTAGAGAAAGCCATTGTTTCATCTCCATTAGGGTTAAATCCTAGAGATGATGGGCAACGATTGATTGCAGCTATTCCACCGTAAGCACTTGCTCCTTTTAAACTTGTTTCTCGTTTATATGCCCGCCGGGGAAGTCCATCTACTAACAATGGGTGGTAAACCCAATATTGATCAATATTGATGTGGAGACGATGTTTGAAGAGTTATTTGATGATGATGATATGTTAACATCTGGATCTGGAATCTAAGTTTTGTCTCCTATGGAGATATCACTGGATTTTCTGATTTCTCGATTGATTTACTTCGTTTATTGTTTACATTGACCAGATTGACCAAAGAGCATATCCAGGCAATGTGTAAGGTGGTAGCCAGGACTAGTGAAGATGTTAAACAAAGTATAAGAAGGGCTCGGCAGAAGGTATAGCAGTAAAGTACTTTTTGTTTATCTGCCATATGGGATTCATGTTTCTTAATTTCTTGCTCTTCCACTCTATAGATCTCAGTTTATGTTATCTGATTCCAATTACTATTGCTTCAGCCTCAGTCGTAAGTTTATATTGCTTTTCCTTTTGTTACTAGTTCATCATTAAATTAGGATCATCTCCTTGTTTTTTCTCTCTCCTTATTTCTCCTTGTTTTTCTAGTTCTATCATCTAATGACATGTGGCATACAATCTTAACAATATATTTGTTTGTGTATATCACATGTCACCATATGATAGCACAATAAAAAAATAAAGAGAGATAAAAACAAGGAGAGGATCCTTGTCCTTCATCATTTTGTGAAATTTGGAAAGAAAATTATAGGGAAAATGACACTTGGAGCTCCAACGTTTAGGGAAAGGGACATAAAACCCCCTAACGTTACAAAGAAGACATGTAGACCCCTATTCATTAATAAATTTTGTTATTTTGGATTAAAAAATATAATTTAATATATTTACTATGCATTATCGCATGTCATTCTTGTATAAATGAACAATACTAATCATTTAACTGTTAAAAAAAAAAAAAGAAAAAAAAAATCTGTTAAGAAAGAGGGGGAGGTTGATATCTTTTTTGAAACATTATTGGGTTTTGTCCCTTTCCCTAAGAGGGTCCAAATGTCCTTTACCCAAAATTATACAACCCTCAAACTTGTAGGATTCTAGCAGTTCTGTCACAACAGATTGAAATTTAATTCAATGTCTCTGTTTGTCCATCATTACCATTAAGCCTATAATAGGAATGCCATTGATGTTGTGTCTATGGATTTTGTTGCTTCATGCATCAAAGCTATGTTTTCTTGGTTTTACAGGCATTGGATACAATGAAGAAAGCAGGTTCAAGTTTTCCGAAGGATCAAGTGAAGAGATTGGAGAAAGAGGTGTGTGTTTAGCCAACCCTAGCACAAAAATATTGTTGTATTTACTTAATTTTCTGTTTCTACTTCTGCTTACAGATAGATGAGTTGACTAAAAAATATGTGAAGTCAGCGGAGGATATGTGCAAGGCAAAAGAGAAGGAAATCAACGAAGGCTGAGCCTGCTGATACAGTACAGACGTTGTTGCTTCACTTTGGAATTATCAACACCAGAGTTACTATCAATAGCCCTTCAATTTGATCAGTATTCTGGTTTTCTTCTATAGACTATTTGTTGTAAGATTCATCATGAGAGGGTGAGGCACATGCTGCATTTATATAAACAATCAATGACTTGCTCCCATTAGAATCTGTTACATTTCCTATTAGACGTTATACGAAATCATTCTAGAATTCTTCATGGTATTCAGAGATGATTCGGTATGCAAGTCTCTGCAAAGTTGCCTACTGTTTTTAATGGTTTCATAGGTTTCCATAGCAGCGGCCTTGAAGATAAGTTGAGTGAGGCTTTGATATGTTGATGAAAATTTTTCTTTTACTTGACAGCCAATGAATGGAATGGAACCATGTTAGTAGACCTGGCCGGACGGTTCCTTATTCCACGAATGTGGAACCGGAACCCCGATTCCACGAATGTGGAACCGGAACCGGATTGGCTCATTCCGGTTCAGTTGCGGTTCCACACTTAGTGTAGAACCGGAACCAGTATCGACCTGTTCTGGTTCCGGTTCCATTCGGTTTTTTTTAAATAAAAATTTGAGATTGAAAAATTAATTCCATTTAAAATTATGAATTTGAATTTATATAATAAACATTCATAATTATATTAAATTACAAATAAAATTCTTATCTAAAAAAATTAAAAATAAATTTATTAAATTAAAGAGCTTGAACTTAAATTTTTAAAAACTTAAGTTGCCTACGTATCGTCCAGGGGTGAGAGCTTGAGTTATTTACGTAAACTTAAGTTATCTAAAAAAATTAAAAATAAATTTATTAAATTAAAGAGTTTGAACATAAATTTTTAACTTAAATGTTTATGTATCCTCCAGGGGTGGGAGGAATCAAAGTTTACGTAGTTCCATTACATTTTAAAGATATTTCCTTATTGTAATTTTACAATTCTTTAATTATAAATTATCATTATCGGTGCCTGATGATCCTTCAACTCCAGTTCCGCTTGCACTTGCAGATGCATTGTCGAACAAGTCTTCAAATTCATCAGGGACATCTTTTTGTTGCCTCGGATCAGCTAGGGTCCAATCATCCACACATGTTACTTTTAGAGTACTTGGATATAATGAAGACCGTTTGACTTCCAATGTATTGCCTCTCATGCTGAAGGTTTGCTCAACCGCAATGGTGGAAACAGTGCTGTCAATATTTCTTTAGCAATAATTGATAATACACGATATACATTTTGATGTCGGTTCCACCATTCAAGGATTTGGAAATTTTTACTTACTAAACTTTCAGTTGAAAACGCAAAATTTGCAGAAAAATAATTATCTAATTCCGGGTTATTAGTAGTGTTATCCCTATTTTTTTTATTTCGTTGTAGTAACCAACGATCACTTGCGCTAAGTCTTGATTGCATTACGGTTTCGCTACTACTAGATTGTCTTACTGATTGCAAGTTATATCTTCTAATATAATCATCAAATAACTATATTAAATCAATTTTTATTTTAGATATTATTATTGTAATATCAATTTCATCTAATATTCCTAAATATCCATTGTAAGCAGATAAATCACTATTCAAATCTTCTAATTTAAATTTAGGATCAAAAACAACAGCAATAAGATAAAGTAAAAGAATGTCTTTAAAATAATGCAATCATTTTCGTTCATAACATTAATAACTTTAAACAAAACAATATCATTAGGATCATGATTTCCAACATGCTCATAGAGAGTACCAACAATATTCAAACTTTCAAGAATAAATAAATGTGTTGTAGGATAATAAACTCCGCTAAAAATATTTGAAGCATCATTAAAAACTTTTAAAATTTCTAAAATTTTATCACAAATTTCTCATTGACCGGGAAAAAGTGTGATATATTGAACATGTTGAGGAAAAAAACTACATAATGCATCTTTGTATTTCAAAGCTTGACATAAAAGAAAATAAGTTGAATTCCAAGTGTTGGAATATCTCGTGAAAATTTTCTCGTTTTAATACCATTTAATTTACAAAACTTGGTTCATTCTCTTGTAACTTGAGAATATGACCAAATATCATTAGGATCAGGACTTTCAACATGCTCATGGAGAATACCAACAATATTCAAACTTTCTTAATATGATCAATGTGATAATTTTTCCAAACAATATTGAACACATAAATTAAAGACATGATATGTGCAATGAACATGAAAAAATCGACCCCCTAAATTGGTCCGCAAATTTCTATTAAATTAGTGATTGATGTATTATTTGCAGATGCATTATCAAGTCCAATTGTTAAAATTTTACCTAATAAACCATATTCATCAAAAATTACTTTCATCATTCTATAAAATTTTTATGCAGTATATTATTCATCAAAAACTCTAAATACAATAAGTCGTTTTTGCATGTTCCATGATGCATCAATTCAATGACAAGTCATACCCATGTATGAGTCTGTTCGCCAATGATCACTCCAAATATCAGAACAAATAGATAGACGACCTAATATCTCTAAATGTTTCATTTAAATTAATTTTATCATCTTTGTATAATTTAAAATTTTGACGTTTTGTTGTATTTCGAGTCATTCTACAAGCAGCATGATTTAAAGTATTTTGAACGTAATTAGTAAAAGTAATTTTTTTCACCAAAACTTAAAGAAAGATATGTCATACAAGTTAATTTAGAAAATTCTTTTCTATTTTTAGTATCAGAATATTTAAATAAATCTAAAAAATGTTGGACAATTATGATCCATAGAGTCACTATTTTTGTGAAAGACATTGTGGTTTTTGTACAAATTAATTATGTGACAATGGAAATTGCATTTTATCATTTTGTAATTTTATTACTTGGATATATAAATGATAAAAGTCATTATGATTAGTTCCGGATTATAATATATGAGACAATATCAATCCATAAAGGTTTAATAATTAAATATCCTTAGTCGTAGTATTATCGAGACTGGACATCGATAATGCGGAATAGACTAGTATTGCACTTGTGCGTGTTATGGAAGCGTAACAACATAGTTCTCATATATTTAAGTATCGGATACTTATGCAAGTGTGATAGGAGGTTGTGTTTACCGATGGTACGGAAACAGCTTCGCTCTGGATAGATTCTTCGGAATCCCATTGGTAGTATGACTATGTGTCTATTGGAATCCGCATCAGGGTAGGTGTATTTGGTCTTAACCTGAGACTTGCATCGCTAGTACTTGCGAAAATCAATACGCTTTGGTTTTGGTCGTCCGAGACTTTAACAGGTTCTGCGTACGCCTCTTCTGGGTTTATTGACAATCGTAGTGTATTGGGTGTGATGTCAAGACGGAAATATCACTTCAGTCATATCAAGATGATGATCACACATGGATACAAAACTGGTACTCTAATGTGTTGCAACCATCGGGATAATATGACAATGTCATGATTATCCGATTAAAGAGACTAGTTGTTTGTGATCCGATAGATGCTTCGTACGGGGCAGACACTATTCCAGCCTCAAGCCTTGCATGTGACATCCGATACTGGATCGCAATACACAATACTATGTATACTACGCTTGACATAGATGACATATTCCTTAAAAGAATATTTCTGGAGAATTGGGTAGGTATGACGTTTCGCTAGAAGCCAACCATGTATCGTAAATCGGTAAGAATGTGGTACCGGGTTCGCACGTAGTCGGATAGTCCGACAACCGGATTTACTGCCAACATATCCAGGGATCTCATAAGTCGCTTCCCGAAGATTCACCGATGACGTATGACTCGAACATAATTAATCTGTGATTAATTACGGCGAGAATTTATCTGGGATAAAATTCTATTAGAAGAGAGAGAACGATTAATTGGAATTAATCAATAAAATAATATATTCGATATATTAAATGAAATTAGATTTCGACGCGAAATTAAAATTGGATTTTAATTCGGGCGAACGAATTAATTTAGAATTAATTCGCGAGCGACTTTAATGGTAATTTTACCAGGCATAATTATTTAATTAAATTTGATTTAATTAAGTCGCAACGGAAAATTCATTAATTCAGAATTAACGAACCCGAGCCCGGGATGTGTTTGCGGGCCCACTCAAATTTTGAATCAAGTGGGGCCCACATCAAGTCACATCATTAGTCACCTTTTGTGATGGAAGTCACATCAACTTTGAGTGAGTGAGATAAGTCACTTTTTGGTGATGGGAGTAGTTGGGAACAATTAATATAATTTTCCCTCCAAAACTTTGTTTTGGTAAATGATATACTAAAATTTTGGTTTTATTTTTTCCAAGACTTGTAATTGTTTTAGAAATAAAAACAAGGCATAAACAAAAACTCTCTCTCTCCCCCCCCCCCCCCCCCCCCAAAAAAAACTCTCCTTGGCCTAACCTCTCAAAGGAAAATAGGAAATTTTTGTTGCAAAAATTACCAAAGCTAGCACTTAAAGATTCATACAAATGTGATAGGGAAACCTTCCCATTGAGTTTGGAATCTCAAACCTTCAAGCTTGGAGCTTCAACAAACAACTTCAAAGAGAAGATCTTGGAGCATTTCTCAAAGGAAAATTTTTGTTCTACACACATCCTCTCTACCGATCTTTGTAAGTATATTTTCGCATTCTTACTTCGAGTATTCACATTATTTCATGCTTTAAATGTTATTGGGATGATCTTAGAGACCAATAATGGTATCTTGAGCCTTAATGAGCATGAAATTGAATTTAGTGTTTATATTCTTGATTTGGGTATTTTTGATTTGAGCATGATTTAATCAAATTGTTTGTTTGAGTATGCTTGTATGTTGATAACTTAGAGTTATGCATGATCAATTTTATGAAAAATTAATTGGATTAATTTTGCCCAAAATCATAGGCTTGGCCGAATATGATATTGCCCTAAAGTCATGGTAATTTTTGTTTTTTAAACCATTGGATGCGTTTAAAACACTTGGATATATTGATTTGTGATTTAATTGGATTGAAATCGAAATCAGATATAAAAATCCTTCCATTGCCGTGATTAAAGAAGCATGTTAATGAGTTGATTTTATTTCAATAATGTTGGACATGTGTTGAATATAATAATGCATGATTAATTAATTAAATTGATGTTTTGGAAATGTTAATTTAAATAATTAATTAGTACAATACACTTTAATTAATTAAATTGTGAATTTTGGAATATGAGAATTTAATTAATTGAGCTTAATTTGGAATTGGGCTAAAGTTGTTGTATTTGGGCATAATGGGCTTGGTTGAGCCAAGTTGGTTTAGGACAATTGGATTGGATCCAAATTGGGCCTAAACCATTCCATTAAGTCCATATAATATATGGACCTTTAAATATTTAATTGGGCCTAATGCGCTAAAATTGATTTCTGGCAAATAGGGTGATTCCTTACTTGGGCCTTGGTATTTGGGTTTGACCCATATTGACCAAAGCCCATGCCTTAAGAAATTAATTGAAAGCCCAATGGACTTTAATTAAATTGACATTGGATATTAATTGAGCTTTGAGACTCGTTGAGATTAGATTTAGAATCTAAGTCGTAAAGGCGCATTAAAAGTGTAATTATTTAATTTGGAATTAAATAAAGAATTAGTATTGAATGCAAATTAAATCGGATTTAAAATTATAGTTCAATATAATTCAAGAATTCGTACTTTGAGTACTTATTCTTAAACGAGTTGGACTCGCGCAAATCAAATCGTTGTTTGAACATTGGATGATCACTTAATTCAAAGATTAATTAATTGGATTAGATTGATTGAATAACATGCTTTATGTGAATACATGGATATGTTGTATGAATAATGTATATCGGATGGATATTAGAGGGGAATGAGCAATTTTGAAAATTATTGTAATAAATTTAGAATTTATTAAATTGGACCTGCGAGTCCAGCCTTTATTTCTTGATTCTTTGTAATTATCTTTTCACCAATTCCCCTCAATGTTAATGAGGTTTATTTAATTGTATTATGTAATTGGGTAGAAGTTAGAATAGTGCTATTCGGGGAGAGGAAAGTGAGTGATTTGTTCTAGGAACAATTTATGAGATATCCATCCGCATATCATTATTAATTTATTTACTGCGCCTTATTATGCTTTTAGAATGCTTGCTTAAAGGTGTATGATGAGACTTATTCAAAGATAATAAATTGGTTGCCAATTTACGCGACAAACCCTCAACAAATATTAAGCGTTTTCCTTCCATTGAGTGATTCATTCTCAAGATCCAAAATTGTCAATGGTTTGTTGGCCAAAATCAAAACCTTTGTCCATCGCGGATGTGTTTGAATCATGAAGGCTTTGTTCCATATCGTATGTCTTGTCCAAGTTGTGATTTGTTGGCCAAAGTCAATATCATTTATTGTCCATCGACATCGATTACGAAGCTTTCCAAAGTCAATGGGTCCCGCTTAACTGGAATTATTAAGCTTGTTGTGCCAAAGCCAAGGCTTAGTTGATTCAAAGGAAAAGGTTAGGAAAATTTATTGGATATATTGGCATATATATTGTATATATGTTTCGGAATTGGAGGTCCACCTACCGGATCTAGGAATTGGATAAGATCCAATTGATCTTAGAGATCTACCTAGTTAAATATCATACAGCTTGTTGGCCAAAGTCAAGGTTGTATGTTATTTAACGAGATCCTAGCCCACTAGAAAATTAGGTTTCCCGAGTACTCAACAGAGGGTTAGAGGCTCGCCGAAAAATAGTGGGAGGCCGGTATTTAATTTACAATTTCGTTCAAATACTCGGCCTTACGCGCTTTCAAAATATTTCATCATTACATATATTTATTAGTTGGACTAATATTTTATTATTTTTCTTGTAGCAGTTAGACTGTACCCATACATCGTTAATTGAATAGTTGGACTATTGCAATTAAGATGACATGAAAGAACAGTTTTAGAGACATTATCATGGGCGACAATGTCTTTAATGGCGCGAACTTTCAAGATTTGGACATGAATCTCAAGATTGTCCTGGGATCCGAGAAGTTGCTCTATACTATAGAGAGACATCTTGGGTCTAAGCTTAGATCTGATCAGATAGTTGAGCTAGAGCTTTGGAAAACTCATAGAGATGACAACTTGACTACTCAATCTATAATGCTTGCTGCTATGACTCAACAATTCCATCGTCAGAACAAGGGATTGGATCCCTATGAAATGATGGCGAAGTTGCATGATCTTCATCGATCTAATTTTAGATCGCAAAGATATGAGTTGCAGAAGAAGCTCTTTCTCGTTCGTATGTCAGAGGGTACATCTGTTGAGCACCATGTGTCACAGGTGATTGCTGACATCGAACAACTGTGACAGCTAGGTATAGTCTTCAAGGCTGAGACTTCTATAGATTTGATCTTACAGTTTCTGCCCGACAGTTGGAGTGGGTTCATCATGAACTATAATATGGTGAACCAAGACTATACTCTTGAGAGTTAATGTCAACACTGCGCGAGGCAGAAAAGAGCTCTTAAATGGCAAGAAGCGTGAGGCGCACTTCGCTTCAACATCTCAGTCTTTGAGGGCTTGGCCTAAGGTGACTGGAGGTGTAAAGAAGAAGAAGAATGGCAAGGCCAAATCGTCAAAACCTTATGGGAAGGGTAAGGACAAATCCCAAGATGTATGTCTACAGTGCGGGAAACAGGGTCACTAGAAGCGTGACTGCCGCGATTACAAGGCACACATGAAGGAAATCAAAGAGGACAAGGCACCGGCTTCAGGTATGTTTGTTATAGAAATAAACATGTCTACTACTAGTTTTAAAAATTGGATTTTTGATTTTGGTTGTGGTACTCATATATGTACTGATGTGCAGGATCTACAGATTAGCAGGAGACTGACTTCATGGGAGATTGATCTACGCGTTGGAAATGGGACACGAGTCGCCGTTTTGGCCGTTGGCACTTATGTTTTGGAACTGTCCTCGGGACATGCACTTAAACTTACAGACTGTTATTATGTATCTAGTTTGACTAGGAATATTATTTTTGTATCTATGTTAGCCCAATGTGGTTATACTTTTGTATTTAGAAACACTGGGTGTTTTATGTATAAAAATGATATGGAGATTTGCGCTGCTGATGTAGATAATGGTCTTTATATTTTGAATATAAATCAATCTCTAACATATAATGTAACAAAAGGCTTAAAGTAAGTAACAAAGATGAAACTTATATGTGGCATTGTCTTCTGGGACACATTAACAAGACACGTATATCCACACTTTCGAAGAGTGGGTACTTGGACGGATTTGATCCAAATTCATATGACGTCTGCGAATCTTGTTTATTAGGCAAAATTCCTAAAATACCTTTTAGTAGAAAGGGTGCACGTGCCACCGAACTATTTGCCCCTGTTCATGTCTAGCCAGACTAGAGGTGGATATGAATATTTCGTAAACTTTATGGATGATGCATCGCGTTATGGTTATGTGTATCATATGAGACACAAGTCGGAAAGCTTTGAGAAATTCAAAGAGTTTCGACACGAAGTAGAAAAACAGACTGGTAAAAGTATTAAGACATTGCGGTCGGACCGTGATGGCGAATACTTAGGCAATGATTTTCTTGATTACTTGAAAGAGTATGGTATTCTCTCACAGTGGACTCCTCCCGGAACACCATAATTAAACGGTGTGTCCGAACGGAGAAACCAAACTTTGTTAGCCATGGTAAGGTCTATGATGAGTCGCACAGAGCTACTTA
The DNA here is from genome assembly GCA_019454045.1 of Zanthoxylum bungeanum. Lineage (NCBI taxonomy): Eukaryota > Viridiplantae > Streptophyta > Magnoliopsida > Sapindales > Rutaceae > Zanthoxylum > Zanthoxylum bungeanum. Next base: position 208,145 of record SKCR01024847.1, read on the forward strand.
TTTCCTTCTGGGGATATACATTGAACAGTGCAATACTTATTTTGAATAAGATTCCGTCAAAGTTTGTTCAACAGACTCCGTATGAGATATGGACAGGAAAGAAACCAGGTTTCTCATTCCTGAAGATTTGGGGTTGCTGGGCATACGTCAAACGTTTGGAAGGTACCAAACTTGAATCCAAATCGGATAAAAGCCTATTTTTAGGATATCATAGGGAAACCAAAGGATATTACTTCTATCACCCACAAGAGAACAAAGTATTTGTTGCTCTCCATACGGTTTTCCTTGAGAAGGAATTCCTAAATACAGTGGTAAGTGGGAGGAAATTAGAACTTGATGAAAATCGGAGTGATACTGTTCCTGGCACAAAATCCTTAACGGAACAGGAACAGTCCACCAGGGATGGATTGTACCACAATCTTTGAATACACAAGAATCACGTAGGTCGGAGAGAGTCAGAAAATAACCTGAGAGGTATGGATTTCTGATCTCATTTCATGTAGATATTAATCTTATTGAGGAAGACGAACCAGCTACGTATGAGGAAGCGATACAAGATATCGATTCCGATTTATGGTAAAAAGCCATAAAGTTCGAAATGGATTCCATGTACAGCAACCAAGTTTGGACACTAGTTGATGCACCAGAAGGCGTAAAGCCTACTGGTTGGAAATGGATCTTCCCGACATGGATGGAAACATACAAACATACAAAGCTAGGCTTGTAGCGAAAGGGTATCGTCAACGACTTGGTGCCGATTACGATGAAACTTTTGCACATGTTGCCATGATTAAATCCATTCAGATAATGCTTGTATTGCTGCATATTTCGATTATGAGGTATAACAGATTGATGTCAAAATCGTTTTCCTTAACGGAAACCTTTTGGAGGATGTTTATATGCAACAACCTGACGGTTTTGTCATACCAAGACTTGCAAACAAGGTTTGTAAGTTAAATCGATCCATTTATGGATTGAAGCAAGCATCGCGTTCTTGGAATCAACGTTTTGATGAGATCATAAAAGAATATGATTTCGTTCAAAACGATGATGATCCTTGTGTATATAAGAAGGTTAGTGGGAGTGCACTGACATTCATTGATGACATTCTCATGCTACAATCGGTGAAAGCTTGGCTTTCATTAAAATTCTCCATGAAGGATCTGGGAGAAGCAGCTTTTATTCTAGGAATAAAGATCTATCGGGATAGATCTAGAAAACTACTTGGACTCTCCCAGAGTACGTACATTGACAAGTGTTGAAGAGATTCAACATGGATCAGTCCAAGAGGAGACTGTTGCCAATGTCACATGGCGTCACTCTATCTAAGGACATGTTTCCTAAAACTCAAGATGAGAGAGACAACATGAGTCGGATACCGTTCGCCTCGGCAGTCGGATCGATCATGTATGCCATGATATGTACGCGACCTAATGTCTCGTATGATTTGAGTATGTGTAATCGCTATCAGGCCGATCTAGGTGAGGTCACTGGATGGCGGTTAAGAATATCCTTAAGTATCTTAGACGAACTAAAGATGCTTTCTTAATCAATAGAGATGGAGAACTTGAGGTAACTGGGTATACTGATGCAAGTTTCCAAACCGATAAAGATGACTGTAAGTCTCAATCAGGGTACATATTTTTTTTGAACAACGGAGCAGTAAGTTGGAAATCTTCCAAGCAAGAGACTGTTGTCGATTCAACAACAGAAGCAGAGTATATTGCTGCAGTTGAAGCAGCAAAAGAGGCAGTTTGGATCCGTAAATTCCTAATTGGATTAGGAGTAGTTTCGTTAGCAGCTGAGCCCGTTTCATTGTATTATGATAATAATGGGGCTATAGCGCAGGCTAAGGAACCGCTGTCTCATCAAAGATCCAAGCATGTTCTTCGATGTTTCCATCTGATTCGAGATATCATACATCGTGGTGATGTGAAGATCGAAAATGTAGCATCAGAGGACAACATTGAAAATCCACTGACGAAAGATATTCATCAGCAAAAGTTTGAGCAACATGTACATAGTTCAGGTGTTATGCTTGAGTGACTGGCTATAGGCCAAGTGGGAGATTGTTGGACAATTATGACCCATAGCGTCACTATTTGTAAAAGAAATTATGGTTTTTGTACAAATTAACTATGTGACAATGGAAATTATATTTTATCATTTTGTAATTTTATTACTTGGATATATAAATGATAAAAGTCATTATGATTAGTTCCGGATTATAAGATATGAGGCAATATTAATCCATAAAGTTTTAATCATTAAATATCCCTAGTCGTAGTATTATCGAGACTGGACATCGATAATGCAGAATAGACTAGTATTGCACTTGTGCGTGTTATGGAAGCGTAACATCATAGTTCTCATATATTTAAGTATTGGATACTCATGCAAGTGTGATAGGAGGTTGTGTTTACCGATGGTACGGAACAGCTTCACTCTGGATAGACTATTCAGAATCCCATTGGTAGTATGATTATGTGTCTTGGAATCCGCATCATGGTATGTGTATTTGGTCTTATCCTGAGACTTGCATCGCTAGTACTTGCGACAATCAATACGCTTTGGTTTTGGTCGTCCGGGACTTTAACAGGTTCTGCGTACGCATCTTCTGGGTTTATTGAGAATCGTAGTGTATTGGGTATGATGTCAAGACGGAAGTATCACTTCAGTCATATGAAGATGATGATCACATAGGGATACAGAACTGGTACTCTAATGTGTTGCAACCATCAGGATAATATGACAAGGTCATGATTATCCGATTAAAGAGACTAGTTGCTTGTGATCCGATATATGCTTCGTACGGGGTAGACACTATTCCAGCCTCAGGCCTTGCATGTGACATCCGATACTGGATCGCAATACGCAATACTACGTATACTACGCCTGACATAGATGACATATTCCTTAAAAGAATATTTCTGGAGAATTGGGTAGGCATGGCGTTTTGCTAGAAGCCAACCATGTATCGTAATAGGTAAGAACGTGATACCGGGTACGCACGTAGTCGGATAGTCCGACGACCGGATTACTGCAAACATATCCAGGGATCTCGTGGGTCTCTTCCCGAAGATTCACCGATGACGTATGACTCGAACATAATTAATCTGGGATTAATTACGGCAAGAATTTATCTGGGATAAAATTCTATTAGAAGAGAGAGAACGATTAATTCGGAATTAATCGATAAAATAATATATTCGATATATTAAATGAAATTAGATTTCGACGCGAAATTAAAATTGGATTTTAATTCGGGCGAATGAATTAATTTAGAATTAATTCGCGAGTGACTTTAACGGTAATTTTACTAGGCATAATTATTTAATTAAATTTGATTTAATTAAGTCGCAACGGAAAATTCATTAATTCGGAATTAACGAACCCGAACCTGTGATGTGTTTGCTGGCCCACTCGAATTTTGAATCAAGTGGGACCCACATCAAGTCACATCATTAGTCACCTTTTGTGATGAAAGTCACATCAACTTTGAGTAATGTGAGATCAGTCACTTTTTGATGATGGGAGTAGTGGGAAAAATTAATATAATTTTCCCTCCAATTGTGTTTTGGTAAATGATATACCACAATTTTGGTTTTATTTTTTCCAAGACTTGTAATTGTTTTAGAAATAAAAACAAGACATAAACAAAAACTCTCTCTCTCTCTCCCAAAAACTCTCCTTGGCCGAACCTCTCAAAGCTAGCACTTAAAGATTCATACAAAGGTGATAGGGAAACATTCTCATTGAGTTTGGAATCTCAAACCTTCAAGCTTGGAGCTTCAACAAACAACTTCAAAGAGAAGATCTTGGAGCACTTCTCAAAGGAAAATTTTTGTTCTACACACATACTCTATACCAATATTTGTAAGTATATTTCCGCATTCGTACTTCGAGTATTCACATTATTTCATGCTTTAAATGTTCTTGGGATGATCTTTGAGACCAACAAAAACTCGTACATCTACTAGATGATGCGTACCTGGCCATTTGAGTCTGCGTCGTATCAAGTCAAGCTCAACAGCATGATGTCTTTCCAGGTACTTGATCATATTGATGTATCCACCAGTAAATTTGTAAGAAACCCCACAATGGTTGCATACTGCTCTTGAACCTTCATCAGTATCGATTAAATGAAAATGAATTTTGAAAACATCCGAGGAACGATTCTTAACTTCTCTTCTCTGGGAACCGATACTATGACCGCTCTCTTGGATTAGCACATTTGACATTGTGTTCTCAGATGAGCTTGTAATGTTTGTTTAAGGAATTTTAAAGAATTAGAGAATTGAGAATGAAAGAATTGTAATTGTAGATGAGAGAATTGAGAATGAGAGAATTATATGAATTGAGAAATTGGTGTGTTGAAATAATGAAAAATGACTCATATTTATACATTTTTAGAATAATTTGTGATACCTAAAATGCCCCTAAAATTAACCGTTTTATTAATATTAATATAGGTAATTTGGGAAATCCCCAAATTACCGTTGAATCACTGGAACCATTCGGTTCCAACGATTCCAACCGGTCCGATTCTGATTCCGATTCCGGTTCCGGTTCCGAACGGCCGAGTCTTACATGTTAGCTGTTCTACTAATGCAAAACATATGGGGAGTGGTTTTATTTTATATTTCATTTATTTTTCCTGCACAACTATTAACTTGACATGAGTTTTCGATTACCTTAATTTTTTAAGCTTCCGAGAAGCAAAGATGGTTAAACATCGCAGTATAAGTCTGTTCAAGACGCCTGAGTTCGAGTCCAAGAGATTGGAATAGATTTCCCGACTCATGTTCGGCAGACAACCAGGCTGAACTACAAACTTCTTTAACATAAACTTCTTAAGGTTACATACCGTTTTTCTTTTCTTTTTATGAGAAAGCATTTACAGCTAAAAACTTCTTTAACATAAATCTAGCAGTTCAAAGTACTTCAAGACGAAGTACTACAAGCTTTCTATACAATGCTAATAAGGTTCAGTTTTGCCACTCATGTTTCCCTGCGTCTCTGTTTACCACTTATTGCCTCCCTTGTCACTAGCGTTATACCCCTCACCCAAAGTTCAGCCATTTCCAACCCTCCCTCGCACACAAAATGCACCTCCTTGTTCTTGGTGGTCTCTACCCGGAACACCCCAGGTTCATCACCATCGCCTTTGCTCCGCCTATTCCTTCGAAAGGCTGCGCTTGGCCCCAACTCTGCCTCTCGGCATACCACATTTCTACGACTTGAGTTTCCCCACCGCAGCACACCTTCGGACCCCAACACTCTGATATCTTTCGTATGTGGAGTGCCTTTGCCTCCTTTGGTGTGTTTTAAAACACAAGTGCCACCTAACACCAGCTTGCGAGCAAGTTCATCCAGAATCACACATTCTGCATCATTTTTCATGCTGGAACTTTTTCTTGCAAGTGAGAGTGCGGTTTCACCTCTAGCATTCTTGATATCGCAAACAGCTCCATGCGAAATCAAGAGTTTACACATGGGTCCATGGCCTTCCCTTGCTGCCAACATTAATGGAGTATAACCATCGCCATCGGGTACATTAACATCATAACCCCTACTTGTCAGCAACCTAACTGCATCCAAGTCACCTCGACGTGCAGCACAATGTAAAGCATAGAAACCTCCAGCATAGTGGTTTCCCTTTTCAAGTGCAAATTCAAGCATCACTTTCTCAAACAGATCACGGTTCTGGTTCAATGCAGATAGCATAAGTGCAGTTTCACCCGACTTATTATGCAGCTTAACATCCGCCCCTGCAAAAACCAGCAGGCGGAATACTTCGACGTGACCCTTCAAAGCAGCAACCATGACAGCAGAGAAACCATTGTCATCCTGATAATCAAGATCAAGTTCTTCCAAACCAATAAGAGTTTTTAAGGCCTCACTATCACCAGCTTGGGCAACAAACATCAAAGGATAAAAAATAGCTGTATTGCTTGATTTTGGAATTTTCCCAGCCCTAATTACATCTAGTACTGTTTGTTCGAAACCAAAGGACCACCAATTTGATCCCGCAATTGAACTAGCAGACTGATCAGAAATATTAACTAACCCAAAATCAGCACCAGCCTTGGCCAAAACTTTAAGACAATCTTCTTGCTTATATTTTGAACTGATCATCAGAGCTGTTTCACCAGATTCCGTCTTGGCATTTAGATCACAACCAAAATCAATTAGGGATTGAAGAATTGTGGAAAAGCCAAGACGAGCAGCCAGGTGTATAGGACGAAACTCTGTTTTTTGAGTTTTAATAGGGCATTCAGCATTGGCACCCGAGGTCAGGAGTACATTGACAGCTCCTGCATTACAACAGAGAATGGCATGGTGGAGGAGGGTTCTTCCATAGTGAGGGCTATTGAGGCAGAGGCACTGCAAGAGCATCCGCAAGATGGAACCAGTGACTTCGAAATACTCTACGGCACACCAGGTGATGGCATAGGGATCAGCTAGTCCAGCACCTACTCGAAATTCTTCACCTGTGGTTGTATCCCATGACCATGCTCCAAGTTTTACTTTAACATCTGTTTTTGCACCAGCCTGCATTGTCATTTTGGGACCACTAATGGGTAAATGAGCATAAAGAGAAACACAGAGAAGCAAAAAATAGTATGAAGTGCATTACTATCCTATCCACATATATTTTTAGAACATAATAACTTATAATGTATTCCAAGGATATGAGAATTTACATTGAGATTCTCATGCAACCACTGAAAAAAGTACACTAGAATCATCGTACTAAGGTAGAGATCCAGCTGTGTTACAGTTGTTACACTCACATTTCAAAGTGGGGACATAACACATCATGACTGTCAAGTAGAGACCCTATGCATGAACCAACTCCCCAACCACCAAAAAGACAAGTAGAAAGAAAGCCTCAACAACCACGATGAAAAGAGATTATAAAAGATAAACAGGGAAGATTATGAAAGGTCACCTGCAGGAGTAAACGGACGACAGAGACCTGCCTACTAACAACAGCAGCAACGAGTGCATTACAGTCCACATTTGTGTGCAGAGAAGGCTTGAATGATTGCAGCAGCAACCGATCAGTGACATTTACATCAACTCCACACTGCCATTAAGAACAACCGTGTGATTTGAAAATCAAGAGTGTCATCCAAAATATACTATAATATGAGTTAAGAAATTAACTGAATTCCCTAAAAGACACCATGAAATGTGTGAAAGTAATGTAGTATTGCTCTGATTTTTTGCTTTACTGCGAGAGTCTAAACTGTTTTGGAAGTGCTACTGATGGCCACTAAAATCTAAATAAGCAAGTCGATTTACCTTTATGAGAGTATCCACCACATCCACAAATCCCCTACAACATGCTGTGACAAGAGCGTGCACAACAACATGTGGCCTTATCAAATCAGAGCCCATGAGCAGCTCAGCAAGCGTAGCTTGACCATGACAGCTTGCCTCCAGCAAAGCTTCCTCACAAGCTGGCTGAGAAGCCCCTGTTTTACGTAAGATATCCAAAATCTCGAGATGGCCCTCCCTCACTGCAATTGTTGTTGCGTAGCCCCTGAACAGTTTCTGGTTCACATCAGCTCCATTGCTCTGTTATTTGACAATACTCCAATCTTTAGTACATTGCAAAGGACAATGAAAGATTCCGGGAGGTGAAATTATGCATTTTTAAAAAAAAAATCTCATTTTACTCAAAATCTCAACGAGTTACCAATAAGAAACAAAATTACAACAGCAGCAACTATCTTGGATTCTTTGTTGAGAACAAAAAAACCATATCTAGCTAGATAATAATTTGTTATTAACAAAAAAACCACATCAGCCAACGATGCATGGAACTTCCATTATTCGTAATTAGAAAGCTGAAAGGGGGATGCATCTATATGTGTACTGTGATGTACTTTAAGAAAAGGCCAATGGTTAGAGGCAGACAACTCAACATAAGCCATTATACAAATAAATATCTTAAGCTTTAATTTTATAGGCTCTTGATTTACTCCATGTATGTCCTCTTAACATACATACAGTTATCACTGTCTATAAAAATGTATTCTGATCGAGCAGTTGCATGGTAGAAAAGTACCAAATTAAAAACCATACCTAGTTAGATAATAATTTGTGCAAATTTTCCAGCAGTAACAGCAGAGTTTCTTCATAAAAATTAAGAATCAGATTCCTATCTAGCCTTTCAAAACAGAACTAATCCAAATACTAAAACAAATAGCATGTTTTTAATTGAATGCAAACCAGGTAACCAAAAAACAAAAGGAGACCGAGACTAGGAAAAGCAATAAAGCCATGAAAGATATGAAAGGGATAACTGAACTTTATTTAAGACAATTCCCGCATAACTTGAAACCTTGGACTCTCCAATGTTGGAAGCCAAAGATTTGAAAGTGTAAAAAGACAATGATATCAGCAAATATCAGTAGATCCGGCTGGGTAGTCCAAGAGAAAATTACTAAAATAACTTTTTTTTAAAATTTAAAATCACTTAAATCATAATTAGTATTAAAAAAAATCAATTTTAGCCGAAATCATTCAAGAAGTTTAAGGAAAAACAGAGAGCTCATGAAACAATTTAAATTTCGTTTTTTGCCCTTTCAATTTCACTGAAAACAAACAATGTGGTATGAAAGAGCTTTGAATCTCGAGTTCAATATCAATGAGCTGGTCAACAAAATCTTTCACCAACTTTCACAAAATTACTAAGATTTACAAGAAGAAAAACAAAAAACAAAAAAAGTAGAAGTCGACAAACAGTTTTAAGAAATTAAAACAAACTACAAAACGACGACGTGAGTCAAGCAGTTCAAAATTTCAAATTATTTTCTTTTCAAAACTTTTAAATCTCAAACATGCCATTTCTTTATATTAATCATAAAACCTTAAAAAATGAGTGAAAATCAGCAAATGCACATTAAAATCTAACTTAGAAGTGAACATCGAGTGCTACTATAAAAAAAACAAACAAACAAACAAACAAACAATCAAACGGAAGACAGTTCAAAATTTCAAATATTAAAACGACAACGCAAATAAAACAAACAAATTTCTTCAGTTTTTTAGGCAATGATTTGATCAATACCAGTAGTTTCTTCATGAAAGTGGCATTTCCGCTGTGAGCAGCTAAGAACAGAGGCGTGACGTCACTTTTGAACTCTTCGAACTCGACGCGGACTTCGCTCGGCATTTCCTCGCGAAGAACAACCTCAGTCTTCCTCGTCTTCAAAGAAACCGCGCCGACGAAGTTCACGTCAACGTACGGATCGGCAATCCACTCCATCGCCGATTTAAGATCGCCGGCGAGCGTGGCTTCTAGGAGTCTCTGAGACACCTCGGCCTCGTAGTCCACCGGCACCACCTGCCTAACAGAAAACACCGTCATTATGTCAGGGACACGCGTCGTGCGTGCGGACTAAGTGTACCAAACTGTTGGTGCTGCTTCAGCTGAGCGTTTCGGTTTTGATTTTTCAGTCTCGAAGCTCGAGAGAACGGAGAAACTTGAAATAAGAGAGAGGGAAGGTTCGGGCTTATTTATTGTCGTTGTTTTTTAACTCGAGGGTTCTCTACCTACGGTTAAAAACAAAATGTCAACAAATTTCACATTACTTCTAATTTAACGAGACAGGTAAGATTTTTTTTTCTAATAATCCTACTACACTTACCTGTTACCTTATATAAAATTTAATATATTATTACAAATTCATTTTAAATTCATTTTAAAAATAGATAATATTAAATTAATGGGTTGAAATTATTGGTTTACCTGAATGATATCTTAACTTGTTGTCCCCAAGGGGTGTGGCTTGGTGGTGTAGGGTCCAGGATCTCACCTTGAGGTTCTGGGTTTGAATCCAATGGGTGCACTTTTTGTAAGAGTCTGGGACAGCCAGTGGTTTTACCTGCGCCGCGGCCCAGAATGGGTGGTTTGGTGACGGGATTTACATCGTTTCCAAAATATATATATATATATATATATATATAATATATATATATATATATATATATATATATATATATATATATTAACTTGCTCTTAAATATATGCAGAGTGGTCATTAGAAATTGGTTTAATATAAAAATATGATATATTGTTGGAGAAAAAAATTATATCTCACTTTATATGTTTATGGTATGACATCCATTTTCGATCTCTTTGAGATATTATAGTGTTATTTAAAGTGTGGGACCAGCTCGGATTTTCGTATTTGATTTTAAAAAGTAGGGTGCTGAAAATCATGAATCCGGAGATGAAAAATCGTCCCGAATAAAAAAAACAGGTGAGATTTGGGACTACAAATTATTTTGAAAATCTTGAATATCGATCAAAATTCGGGATCCTAAACCTTTCGGATCGAGATTTGAGATAATTTTTTCATCTTGTATCATAATTTGGATGAGATTCAATCGTGACGTCAACTAAAAAGATAAATTTTTTGTTTCCTTAATAAATTGACTATTTACTAATTTTCTGCAACTTTTTCCATAATATCTTATTAACAAATCAAAATTATCATTGATTTATAATTTATAATTTTATAAGTTTTTGAATTGAATGAGGTTCCGCCATTCGAGATGACGGATGAAATTGCTACGTTCAATAGTGAGGCTCATGAAGCCCGAAAATTATATTGTGTGGGGCCCGCCTGCTGTAAGAGAGAAGGTATATACACCCGACACATGATATACCACCTTCATAAAGCCTTTGCTTCCCAACCATGAAGCCCACCGATGCTTTGAAAATTTTGTAATTATTACAAATTAATTTTTTTTTTTTTTTAGCAAAAGTAATTACGTATTAAATTGATAGTGTGAAAATTATTGTACTTGTGAATTCAGTTAATTTCAATGGCAAAGAGTAAAACAAAATTGGGTAGAGCGTAGACTTCCAATAAAATTAATTGCGGTTAATTTTATCAATAAATGATGGGGTCCTTGTGATATTAACCATAATAACTTCTTTTTGACCGAGTTATACTCAATTTTTAAAAAAAAAAACAAAACAAAAGATGAAAGCTTGTGCTATACGTATGAGGCCCACAATAAAAATTTAAAATGAAAATGGGGGGCAGGCCGCAGGCGTATCCCTATTCCCTATGGGGTCTCAAATCCTACCAAATCGTCTTTTATCTCCATTCTCCAGTCACTAACGAAAACGTTGACAAGGTCAATGACCTCATTCACTGTCATCTTTTTCAAACAAACTGTGAAACTCAACAAAGTTATAGTGTACAAATTTAATTCAGCAGGCCTATACTTAAGTTGTGCCACGGCTTATAGCTCACGAGACAGTATATCATGTTTCGAGTATATATATTATCACTCTCTATTTAAATCACCGATCTGATATCGAACTTGAAATCGTATCCTTAGTTATATATTTTGCGTTTTGCTCTTATTATTGTGGTAACCCGGGATGGTTTGACTAAGTTATATATAATACTTGCACCGACCTTCCCTGTTTGTGACTGGAGTGAATCCTCTTTTGACCAATATTTTCACTTTGTGTCATAAACAAAACCATGCTCTGTCGTCCAAATCACTGCCAATTCCCGATCTTGTCGAGCAAACTAATGTTATTCACTACAGTAATATATTTTAAGATAAAATTTTTGCAAAAAAAAAAAAAAAAACATTTATTTTTATTGTGCTATTTATTTTAAATTTAAATAAATGAAATATGACGATTATCCAGATCACGGTCCAGTGGATGTACAACTAGACGTCTACTGCCGCAGAGGATAAATTGGGGAATAAGGAATCCTAGGAGATTTTTCTTTGGCCTTCAGTTCGTGTCACATCAGTTTCCACGTGGCAGGACGTCAATTGTGTTTTGCAAACTCAATCATAGCAATGACAATTTTATTGGGTATCTGAAAATTTTGATAGCAATTCATACCTTTGAACCAGATGGCCGCGGCGATGGAATCTGGGACGGAGGACTCGTAGTATCTCTCTGGCAAAAGCGAAAGACCCCCTAACGTAATTCGAATGGAGACTGACTGCTGAGCCCACTCTGGCCTCGCAGGGCGGCCCCCTGTGGTTGCGAGCTGGAGCTGCCATAGCTTATGTCTAGAGCAATGGGAGGGGCCCCAGCGTATCAAAGTTTCATGTTCAATACAATTTTGAGCATTGAACATGCAACTTTGAGTATTATACATGTAAATTATATTAATAAATATAAAAATTTTTAAAACATGAAATTAGTTACATATTTATTGGTAGAAGTTACATATTCAATGCTCAAAGTTGCATTGAACATGCAACTTTTAACCCAAAGATATTTGATACCCTTGGGTATCATAACATTACCCCAATATCTAAAACCCACTAAAATATTCGGGAAAAAAAATGGTATCTCGATATTGTTACATATATTGATAACCGGATAGTTAATTCTTGATGTTTAGTCCCTAAGAATGTGTGACTTGATGGTATATGGTTCATGATTTCACATTGAGGTCATGAGTTCGAATCCAGATATTGTGTTTCTTGTAAAAACCTGGGACAGCCGAAAATTTTACATGCTCTGCTTAAGCCTGGAATGAGTGGTTTGGCGATGAGATTACCAACGATTTCAAAAAAAAATTCTTAATACTTGAGAAACTTATATTTGACCTAAACCATAAATGTTGAGATTATTTAAATTTGATTCAATTACTAAAATTACATTATTCAATAATCTTAAAGAGTAATTTTTTATACTAAAATAATTGTTTTCTTCTTATATATATGTTAATCACACAATTAAGTCATTAAGAAATTAACTCTTATCATACTTTCAAAGTTTCAACAATAGACTTATTAGAATAACTAAGAAATTGATCTCCTTAATTAACTAATAATGATCAAATGTGGATGAGTGCATTGGTATGATTATATTGTTATTATTTACTAGTTTTATTATCACTATTGTTATTTGTGGGTTTCAAGAAGACTCATGAAGTGAGTGGACCATACTTTCAATAACATGTGGCATGAGAATATTTGATGTCGGATAAGTTGTGAGTTCGTATGTAAAACTATTTGTGGGCTCCGGAGCTCTCTTAGGTAGGAATCACAATAGGTCGAGTATGATATGAGAATACCCATACTCATCTTGTTCAGTCAAAGAGTATGAAAATTATCTCCTTATCCACATGAGGAATTTTGTCATCCCTACTTTTAAGATGATAAATAGTGATCCTTATGAATCTTGATGATTTTGGAATGGAACCGATGTGAGAAGTACCTTCAAATGATCATCTGATGCTCAAGTCAATAGTGAATGTATTGTATCTAATAGGCTTCTTATTTTATATTTAGATAAGGAGTGATTTTTTTTAATATGCTTCAAAAAATATTTCAGTATTTAATGAAGTATTTTGGTTTAAGGATGTCTAGAATGAGTGATCCAAGAATTATTGTAGTGTTCTTTAGGGTGTTGAATCTTTTAAATTATGTGATGAATTCACATTTGATAGTTAGTGAGATTACACATAAAATGATGGAATTGGTTGGAATGTTGGTAGTTAACCTATGAGTGCATTTTAGCACAGGTGTCATATAGGCTGCTTATATGTTAAGCAAAGTGTGTTAGTTTCATATTAAATGCAAATAATGAGGATTATCGTGATTCAAAACCACTTAGCCTTTCCAGGCCTTTAAGCTATCCATTAATATGATGAGAATTGGAATCCAGTCGTTCAAGTGTCATAATATCTTATTGTTCTTTTTTTTTAAAATCGTTGGAAATCTCGTTGCCAAACCATCATTTATGGGCTTAAGCGGAGCACGTAAAATTTCTGATTGTCCTAGACTCTTACAAAAAAAACATACTCTCTGGATTCGAACCCAAGAACTCAAGGTCACATCCTGAGCCTACTACACCATTAAGTCACGCTATTTAGGGACGTCTTATTGTCACTCATGCACAAGTACAACTCATATATTGCAGACAGTGTAATTCCGCAATGAAACTTGCTATAAAATGTTTTTTTTTATGTAACACACCAAATTTAGGGCGTAGATATAAATGATACGCTTTCATTAATATATTCAAAAAATATATATCCAATATTAAAAATTATAATTGATTGAAATCAATTTCAATTATATATTTTTAAAACCAAAACTTATTTATTATGGATATCATATAATTTTTTTTGATCGGATAGGTAAGACTATCCAAATATCCAAACAAATTAACACCCTTCCTTAAGTAGTGATTGCTGTCAAATTATAATTTTAACAGTAAATTTTGTGATAAAAAAAAATAGTAAAGTGAAAGACATCAGCAACAAAGCATGGCTTTGATTTATTCAATTATTTTCAAATAATGACAAAATGATGTATTGATAGTTGAACCTTGAATCTATCCTTCTCTCTCTATGTAAAAATAATTTATAAAATTAATAATTGATTAATTAATTAGCTTTAAGACAAATAGATACTTCTACCCATTAACGAATCCAACCGTATCCTAGAAATTCAATGAATAAACTAAAATCTTTTATATGCTAAAGCCCATCAAAATTATGTATATTTTTAAAGTTTTTCCCGATGTTAAATTTATATTTTTTATTGACTCGACACATAGTAATATTATTTGTTTTAATTTCTTCAGTAAAATATTAAAAAAATTGATGTTAGACATGCCGCACGTGCCCGTGCCACAACAATATTTAGTAGCAATGTAAAGTTAATCCATTTAATTTTTTTTTTCCAAAAAAAAAAACATAAATAAATTAGAAATAGAAAATAGAAAGTAATAATGGATATTAAACAAGTGTTACGGTAAACGTGCAGAATTTGTAGCGTTGTGGGCACATAGCCGCATAGGGGCATGGCTAACATGCAAGGCTTGTCGACGGGATACCCTACATTGGCGAGGCAGGCGTGTGGCCCGGCACGTGATGGTAGGGCCTCCATTTAATATATAAGTTATACATTTTTTACATTTCTCATCGGGTCGCATGAGACATAATCTTTACCATTTTTTATTATCTATTATAATAAAAAAATATATTATAATCTTTTATTAAAATAAAAAATATAGGTGACATATAATCTCTACAATTAATATTTTTATTATCAAATTATCAAATTAAAATAATAAATTATTAAAATAAAAAATATTATAATAAAAAAATGTAATCTTCTATTAAAATAAGAAAGTTTAATAGTAGTTGTCCACAAAACCTCGCTAATTTTTTGAATTTCAGATTTATTGTTATTTGTTATTGTATTTTGAATTATTTCTACAATTTTTTTATTTCATGAATTTCTTATTATTTACTGTGTTTCAGGATGCAGATTCTGACTATTAATTCTTGTACGGTAAATTGAAAATATTATTTGAGAATTGAGAGACAAACGAATGAGATATAAATATTACGTGTACGTTAATGAGATATAAATATTACGTGTACGTTATAAAATCAACAAGATCTGGAACATTTATAAGATTAATAACTAAAATAATAGTTCAACAGCACAAAGTGTAGACTATGTGCTAGTTATTATTATTTTTTAAATATTTCATACATACTACTACTGTCAGATTAAAAAATTATTCGATTTTCAAAGTTTAACATATATTGTGTATGTTTAAAATATGAAATTAGTAGCTTGAAATAGTTATTAGATAATCATAAATTTTAATATTTTCGGACATTTGATGTTTTATATCTAATAACAAATAAAAAGATAAAAAAATATTAATATTAATAATGATAATATTAATTTTTTTGATAGAAAATAATTAAATAAATTTTTTTAATTTATCTGATATTAGATATCCATTATCAATCAATAAGTTTCTAGTTTATTTTTTAAAAAAAAATAATTAATTTTATGATTGTTACGGGTAAAAACGAGTTCAGAGCCGACATGGGCCCAACCCAAGCAAAACAGGCCCACCGGTGTGAGAAACTCATTGAGTAATCAATCTAACCCACAGAACCAAACATCGGTTTTTAGCCCGCTCATCATGAGGAGCACAAAATTGATCTCGTAAGCTATCCAAGACGTGATTAGCCCCAAAAACCACAACATGCCCCCTCACCTCCTTATATAGAACTCGTTGGACACATCCTTTGCGACCTCGAAACCAAGGAAGACACTTTCCCAAAATATCAAGATCGTTGCTCGCAAATCATCGTCAAATGACCTATAAACTGCAAGGAGCTCGAAATGTCATCGAGAGTTTTATGGAAGGAAGAATACTGCTTCAAATCAATAACATCTTCGAGAATCTGTCCCACCAATTTAAGATGGAATTAAATCCCAATAAATCAAGGATAATCAATGCTCACGATTATCTCCAACAGTTACTACTCCAATTGTAACACCTCCCCAAGCCATAAATAAGGGATAAATCCATTGTAACAAAGGGGAGAAAAAAAAAACAATACAAGAACTATACCAAAATCAAGACAGATTGGTAAGCTCTTGAGAGTTCATAACCACCCATTTATAAAATTGACATGTGGACGTAAGTTTGTTGATTTGTCGAATCACGTTAAAATCACAAACTTGTTCGTATTTGGCGTTAATCGATTTTGACTGTTAAGAACGATTATTTCGGTTGAATACGAATATCAGTTGTTCGATTTTGAATAACATACCAACCACAAAAAAATTATCCAAAATAAATTTCCAATTTCGAATACGGGTGATAAGTATATCTTAAAAAATTACATATATTTTATCTGTTTTTATCCCTTCATACTACTAGTGCTATGAATCGTGCGTGTATGATGCACCTACTCATGTGAAGCATACTTAATAGCCAATTAATGATATTGGATGTCATATCTAAAGATACTAGTCGTTGGATTTACCAAAGGGTAATTTTTTTTTGGGTGAATCCAATGACAATATAGTCGTGGGTAGACCCGGCAAAGGTTCCGGTTCGAAATCGGAACCGAACCGGTTGGAACTACACAGTTTCGGTTCCAACCGATTCCGATTCCGGAATCGAACCGGAACCGGACCGGTTCGGTTAGGGTTCTTACCCTAATCGAACCGGTTGGAAACGCTGGAACCGAATGGTTCCAAGGTTCCGGTTGGAACCCCAGGGTTCCAACGATCACCCAACTGCTAGTAGCCGTTGGGCTGGGGGCAGGAAGTCGTTGCTCCCTGCCCCAATTTAAAATAAATAAATAAATAAATTTTTTAGATTTACCAAATTACCCCTAATAACGGTAATAAAATGGTTAATTTTAGGGGCAGTTTATGTATCACAAAAATATTCTAAAAATGTATAAGTAGTGGTGATTTTTCATTATTTATAATTTAATGTAATTATGTAATGTAAGTTCATTGTATAAATTCAAATTCATAATTTTAAATTATATTATTTTATTAATCTCAATTTTTTATTTAAAATAAAAAACCGAATAGAACCGGAACCGTTCGGTTCAGTTTCGGTTCGGAATCGAACCGAATCGCCGGCCACCCCTAGTCGCGGGTACTCAAAAGTATTATAGATGTGTCCATATTTTTTAATAGGCCAGTGTTATGGTATTTAAGGATATCAAATATCTTTGGGTATAAATATGTAATTTTGATTATTGAACATGTAATTTCTATCAATAAACATGATTTCATATTTATGGATATAATTTATATATTTAATAATTTAAAACACATGTTAAATATTTAAAGTTGTAGTTTGAACCCCCCAGGGTATCAACCATGGATGTGCCCTTTTTAATAGACTCGAGAAAAATCTAGATGGAGGGGTTCATCAATTTCTTCGAAGGTACGGACAGACACATAGCTATTAAGTGTTATTAATAACTGTCAGCATGGCACGCGGCACAGCCATCAATAAAGGTACACATTACTCGATCAATAAATGATTCATTAAGTTTAAAGATAAATAATTTAATCAGCGAGAAATCACCGATAACTCAGTAATTTCTCGCCGAACTCTATCGTAGTGATCCAATTTGGTCGAAGATCATTAATTTAATTTTTACCTAAAAAAATCATCAATTTCAATTTGATTAATCATTGATTTTCATTTTTTAAAAATCAACCGATTTGCATAAAGATTCTTATTTTTTTCCTCATTCTTTCTTATTCTTCTTTAAAAATTTTATGATTATTTGATCATTTTTTTTTATCATAAATAAATATTTTTTAGTGATTTTTTTAGAATCTTGATAGATAAATTTTTAATTTTTTTTTTTTACTCAATTATGAGATATGCCAATTTTACCATTCCCAAGTAATCTTCGAATATTTTAAATTAATCATAAATCGCTCAATAATTTGCTATTGATTGACGATTAAATATAATCGCAACTATTGATTTTTGATTAAATTAAATATGTTTAAAGATATGTGTTAATTTCAGAATTCTATCGTTCGTTTATAATAAAAGCTTGTAACTTCACCAACATATCAAACCCACCTCATTTAACTACTCAAGTCTCTTGAGGTCTTCACTTCCAATCACTAGTGTCATAGACTATAGAGCCCACTACTCCAACTTTCAAATTATACACCAACCTAATCATTATCTTTCAAATTAGGGAATTAGCCAAAAACTGACAATTTTCCCAATTAGACTTTATTAAGCTTTTTTTTTTCTTTTTTTTTTTTAAGGCAAGAATCACATAGAGAGATCAAAATGCCCTCAAAATAACTTTTCACCTTCACTTTTCACTTCTCTCCGACGAACAATGTTGTCAGTTTCACGAGAAAGTGAAAAGTGAAATGTGAAGTGAAATGAGATAAACGAGTTGTGGATGAAGGTGAAGTTATTTTGAAGGTATTTTGATCTCTCTATATAATTGCTGGTTAAAATAGATAAAACACCTGATTATAGTTAATTGGAAAAAAATATATTATTTTATTGACTAATTTGACTAATTTCCCTTCAAATTATTAGCCACATCTTAATCAACATAATTACTCCAATCCGTTAACTACTTTACACTTTGCCTCATGAAAACATGACTTTAAGTTTGAAATTCTTTATTAATCTTAGATCATCAAAGTCCACAAATTAAACTTCTTACTTGCAAAAATTGCAACAGACCCACCTAATTTTGGACCCCAATAATTAAATCTTCCAATCATTGCAATTTTGCTAATTGTCTTCCATGATTGCGACATTGGAGAATCTTGTTATATCCACCTTCTTCTTCTTCTTCTTCTTCTTCTTCTTCTTCTTCTTCTTCTTCTTCTTCTTCTTCTTCTTCTTCTTCTTCTTCTCTTTTTAAAAACCTCAAATTCTTTTCAAATTAAACAACCAATACATGAAACTTTAGAGTATTTTTGAAATTATGGGTAGATTAGAAAAGACATAATTAGAAATTAAAAAATTATGAAAAAAATAGGTGTGATACTGATTAATGAAAAGACAATAAGAAACATTATATGTAAACATTGAAGTGTATCGATAAGAAAAAAAAGAACAAAGATTTAAAGCGACATAGATAAAACTAATAAAAAGAGATTTTACTGAACATTTAATGAAAAAAAAAATACTTTTATATAGTTTAGTTTGGATTTTCATTTTCAGATTTAGAATGCACCAAATGAGAAACATTTGTTGTAATTTAAATTCCTTAGGCGCCAAGGTTACTAAAGATGCTAAGTAAACAAATTATCTATGTGTTACTCAACAGACACAAGTGACCATCTTGAACTTTTTGTCTACAATGATGAATTCTTTTGGTTTAATTCAAATTCCCAATAAATTCAACCTGAATCAATTATAATAACCTAACTAACCCAATTAAAAAAAAAATGAAATTTTATGGACCATTTGTCCACTTATTAAAGTGGCCAGGTATATTTTTCACTAAGATTCCAACTAACCTCTATTCAATTCAAAAGTTGATTGTGTGTTAAAGTTCCCAATCTTAAGCAAATATGATTCAATTGCATTTAATCTCTAAAGGGAAAGGGCATTTTATTTTCATCTA
Organism: Zanthoxylum bungeanum; assembly: GCA_019454045.1. NCBI lineage: Eukaryota > Viridiplantae > Streptophyta > Magnoliopsida > Sapindales > Rutaceae > Zanthoxylum > Zanthoxylum bungeanum. The sequence goes on from SKCR01024847.1 coordinate 228,070, forward strand.
TTTTAACATGGTTACCAATCTTATAAGCCGAGGCTTCTCCACTTCAAGAAAAGAGACAAAATGGAAAGCAAGTTACTTAAATATTAATTAATGGACACTTTTGTTTCATTTTTAACATCACACCAAATGTTTAAATATGATTAAAGATGCCCAAATCCAATATCGGCCTAAACCTAAGAAAAAAAATCATTAAGCCAAATATTGGTAATGATAAGACACTCATTTAATTGATAAAATATAGTATTTACTCTTGATATTGGAAGCCAAAGGACCAAAATTAGGCTTGGGCAAGACATGATAATTACAAAGATATGATTGTTAAATAATCAAATAAGACTACTTTATGTGACCAAATGGGTTTTATTAACGTATTTAAAGGTTAGAAAGAACAAAATTTTGATGAATTATAATGTTGTGAAATATATATATATATATATATATAATATATATATATATATATATATATATAATATATATATATATTTTAAACTTAATACTACACGAATATTAGGATCTCAATTGATGGGGTGATTATATAGGAAAATTTATAAAATTGACTCATTAACTTTTCTCATCCTCAAAATTAACCCAATTTTGAAAAAAAAATATATTTTTATTGATCAAAGATAAAATTTTCAAACCAAATTATCTTCAGAATTAACCGAAGAGGGGGCAACCATTTTAATTAAAAATATATTTCTCATTTGTGATCTGCATTCTCATCAACTGGGCAGCAAGCCATGGATTCAAGCTTCTAGCTAGCTAGCATTTGGTATGTCAGTTTCCATTGCCCCATTCAAAAAGGATAAGGGGACAAAGCGTGTAATTTAATTTGAACCAGTTGCATTAATATCGTAAAATCTAGCAAATTATCAAAAGATTTATTTTAATCTTGCAAACAACTGTGTATTTCTCTCTCATGAAAAAAAGAGATGGTTATTTATTATGAAATTAGGGATAATTTAGGAATAATAGATTGTAATTGATTAATAAAGATATTTTTCAGAACCTGGGTTAATTTTGAACGTGGCAAAATTTAATTGATTATAATTGTAAATTTCCCATTTAATATAAGTTGCCACATCAATGAAGACTTAAATACTGAGATTTTTTGAGTTCAAATAATCCCACCATTTCATAAAGTTATCTCCAAAAATATAATTCTATATAATTGTCGCAATGAAAAGAAGAGGTCTAAGGGTTCAAATTTCTCTCATATATAAAAAGCTCAAACAAACAGCAATAATGGTAGGGTATAAGAACCATTGAAGAGGAAACTTTTCAGGAATTTAAAAGCAAACCCACAAAGAAACTTGACAATCTGGTCTTTTTTAACAATAAAAACCATCACTTTCGAACTTATCCTTACAAAAATGGGAATAAGTTCGTAAATTCTGTTACTAAATCTATCCCATCCTTATAAGTAGTGAGAATTTTTCATTGAATTTTTAAAAAACTTTTTAGCGAAGCTGTTAACGAATGTTTTTCGTTTCAAGGGTAATATAGGAAATTAACCTCTCGAACAAACATCTCCCAATAATAAATTTGTTTGATTAATAGAAAACCAAAATAAACATAGCAGACAAACAAAATAAACACAAAGTTTACATAGTTCGGCGGAGTAAAACCGAGTAGAACAACAACGGGGAAATGAACTGTCTCAGAGATAATACACTTCAGGTCTTACACTAGTGGGGTACAATTCACTCACTTGGTCAGGTAACCGACCAATTTTCTCTATCTATCAATAATTTTTAAGTTCTTAATTTTGTTTACAAGTTGTGAAATACGAAATTTGCATATCTTTAAGTCTGAAGCTTTAATCCCTTTATATAAGCTTCCAAATTCACTATTCTACCGCCAATGAAATCAACCCATGTCACTTTTGTCATAATTACCATCACAACTCTCTTCAACTACCTACCAGCTGGGCCAATCAGAATCGCCCATCTCACGATCACTACGCCAGCCTATGGCGACTCTGCTTTGCCACCTCTCTGCCATTGCACTAACCTATGGTGGCTTTGTTCTGCCACCTCCCTGCCACTACACCGGTCTACAGCGGCTGGCAGAGCTACTTCCAATGAGAACCGTTGTTTTTCCCACAATCATCATTAGCATTCTAGAAGCTTATCCTCTCAAGTAGGGCATACATCACATGACTTCAATACAGGTCCTCCTGAGATTCCATCTTCATACCTCAGGTCGGAACACCGAGGTAGATGATACTATAAAAGTCTTCATTCAACACTTTAAATTAGGTCGGGTTTCATTATTAAAAACCCATCGGGTCGGGTTTCACCAAACTCTTAGAAAATTCTGAATCCACATTCTCCAGGTGGTCGGCTCAGTATCCTACTTGCTTCATTTTCAACAAGTTTTATCTTTGAGAGAACCCCTCTATACCATGAGGTCGGGTTCCTCTATCAAGTCACTTTTATCTCTCCAGGCCCTTAGTGTTGGACAATTATGACCCATAACATCACTATTTGTAAAGAACATTGTGTTTTTGTACAAATTAACTATGTGACAAAAGGAAATTGCTATTTTATCATTATTGTAATTGGATTACTTGGATATATATATATACTAGATTTTACCCGTGCCTACGGCACGGTGTTACAGTATTTGGCCCGTACCTACGGCACGGTGTTACAGAATTAAATTATTTTATTTTTTAATTAATGATGCCCGTGCCTACGGCACGGCACGGTGTTACAGAATTAAATGATTTTATTTTTTAATTAAATGATGCCCGTGCCTACGGCACGGTGTTACAGTATTTGGCCCGTGCCTACGGCACGTTGTTACAAAATTAAATGATTTTATTTTAACTTTCTATTTTTTTATTTGAAAATTTGAAAATTTGAAAATTTTGACCATTTCTATCAATCAATTCACTCTCTTTCCCCCCAATTACCAATGAAATGATCTGAGCCGTTAATTAAGCCACATAAAGAGAGCCGTTGGATGCACTCTCTCTCCTCCAACACCATTGTGCTTTATAATATAGATATATGCACTCTACGGCACGGTGTTACAGTATTTGGCCCGTACCTACGGCACGGTGTTACAGAATTAAATTATTTTATTTTTTAATTAAATGATGCCCGTGCCTACGGCACGGCACGGTGTTACAGAATTAAATGATTTTATTTTTTAATTAAATGATGCCCGTGCCTACGGCACGGTGTTACAGTATTTGGCCCGTGCCTACGGCACGTTGTTACAAAATTAAATGATTTTATTTTAACTTTCTATTTTTTTATTTGAAAATTTGAAAATTTGAAAATTTTGACCATTTCTATCAATCAATTCACTCTCTTTCCCCCCCAATTACCAATGAAATGATCTGAGCCGTTAATTAAGCCACATAAAGAGAGCCGTTGGATGCACTCTCTCTCCTCCAACACCATTGTGCTTTATAATATAGATATATATATATAAATATATAATGATAAAAGTCCATATGGTTAAATAAGATTAATAAGATATGAGACAATATTAATCCACGAACGGTTTAATCATTAAATATCCCTAGTCGTAGTATCATCGAGACTGGACATCGATAATGCGGAATAGACTAGTATTACACTTGTGCGCATTATGGAAGCTTAACGACATAGTTCTCATATATTTAGGTATTAGATACTTATGCAAGTGTAATAAGATGTTCTATTTGCCGTTGGACCAAAAACAGTTTCGCTCTGGATATACCCCATCGAAATCTCATTGGTATTATGACTATGCGTCTATGGGAATCCGAATCAGGGTAGGTGTATGTGATCTTTAACCTGAGACTTGCGTCGTTATTACTTGCGACAATCAGTTTACTTTGATATTGGTCGTCTGAAGCTTTAACAGGTTCTGTGTACGCCTATATTGGGTTTACTGAGAATCGTAGTGTATTGGATGTGATGTCAAGATGAGAGTATCACTTCAGTCATATGGAGATGATGGTCACACAGGATACGGAACTAGCACTCTTAAAAGCTGCAGTTATCGTGAAAGTATGACTAGGTCATGACTTTTCGATTACAAAGACTAGTTACTATGGATTCGATATATGCTTCGTACGGGGTAGACACAGAGCCAGCCCTAGGCTTAACATGTGACATCCGATACTGGATCGTATTATGCATTACGTTGTATTACTACGCCTGATACAGATTATATTCCTCGGAGGATATTTCTGGAGAATTGGGTAGGTACAGTGCTTTGCTAGAAGCCAACCATGTATTGTAAATCGGTGGGAACGTGGTACGAGGTACGCACGTGTTCGGATAGTCCGATGACCGTATTTACTGCCAACATATCCAGGAATCTCTTGGGTCGCTTCCCAAAGATTCACCAATGACATTTGACTCATATAGAATTAATCTGAGATTAATTATGAGAGAGAAAATTAATCTGGGATTAATTGCGGTAAGAATTAATCTGGGATTAAATTCGTATAGAAGAGAGAACGCGATTAATTTGGAAATAATCGATAAAATAAATTTAATATTTAAATTGGATTTTTCTATTTAATTTATTAATTTGGGCTAAAATAATATATTGGACATATTAAATGAAATTGGATTTCAATACGAAATTAAAATTGGATTTTAATTCGGGCGAACGAATTAATTTGGAATTAATTCGTAAGGGACTATCGTAATAATTTTGCTAGGCATAATTATTTAATTAAATTAGATTTAATTATGTCGCGACGACAAATTTGTTTATTCGGAATTAAACGAACCCGGGCCTAAAGCTTAGTTGTGTGTTGATGAAGCCAACTTAAATTTGAATTTAAATGAGGTGGGACCCATAACTTATATCAAATGTCTTAAACATTGATGAAAGTTGTTGGCTTCATTAATTGGATTATTCAAAACACACAACAACCAAAAAACACAACCAACTATTCACTCATCTCTCTCTTTCTCTCATTTGGCCGAAACCTCTCAACACAAAGAGGGAAAATTTTTGCTTCAAATTTTCTCAAAGCTAGCACTTGAGGAGTCTAATGAGGTGTTAGGGAAACTCACCCAAGAGTTTAACAACAAATCTAAAGCTTGGAGTTTCATCCATTCAAAGCGAATTTCGAATTTCTCCATAAAATTAATGTAAGTATTTCCGCAACTTTACTTGTCCTACTTAGGCCTTTATCCTCTATTTTAGCTAAGTGCAATACTTGTTCTACTTCTGTTGGATATTTAAACATTCCTCAAGGTGAAAAAACCAACATCAATATCTGTCTCATAGCTCTCGGTAACAACTAGTTGATGAGTTGATGTCAGGAACTTTATAAAAGATAGAGGTGCAAGTAAATAAAAAACGACCCCATGTCATCGGGTTGTTGCTCATTGAAAATGCCATATCACCTAAGCTTTTCCCATGTTCATACTCCTCGAGCTAGCTGCTCTGTATACAACCAAATATATCATTTTTCATAATGATTTCCTTTCTTTCACCGCTAATTGAAAAGACATTCATATGGTTTCTAAATCCTCTATAGGAATATATGATGGCATAATGGTCTTCCTTAAATATCCATCACATCCGTCAAATCCCTTTCTTTTTACCTCCTCATATGCCAAGTGTCGCACATCCATAATTCGTGCACCAAAACTCGCATGGCTAGGATGAATCGAACTCGTGGCTCTCATCTGAACCCTTGATCTGAACTCAACGACAGTGATTGCCCCCACACATGTCATCAGTCCCAACTTCCATCCCAAATCAACAATCAAGATCTGTCCGAGCTGCCTATTTAAATGCCACGTCTATTCATTTCCTTACATTTGCCAACTTCGTCTCCCTTAAAGCACTCTCAAGAACTCAAACGTCCTCTATAACTCTGAGACTTCTCCACAACTTCCTCTTCTCAACCTTCTTCTTTAGCATATAAGTAAAGGCTCTTGGATCTTTCTTTCTATTTTCTTCGCACTGAGCATGCTTTACATTAGGGGTGTTCACGGGTCGGGTCGGGTTTTTTTAATTTTTTAATGTCCCGATCGGGTCGGGTCAGTCGACTCGAAACCCGAAAATTGAGTAAATGACCCGGGTCGGGTCGGGTCAGAACGGGTCGGGTCAAAAAACTGCGGGTCGGGTCGGGTCACCATAAAAATTCACTAAATATAATATATATATATATATTTTCATTGATAAAAATTTAATAAGATAGGCGATTGGCTGAGATGGCAAAGTAACTGGCTAATATCTAAGTGATCTTGAGTTCGAATCTCATAAACTACATTTTGTTTAATTAATTAAAATTTCAAAAATTGATTACACTAGGATTCGAACTTGGAAACCTTAGAGGAATCAGCAAGGACTTTACCAGTGCAGCTACGCTAGTTTGTGGTAGAAGTTGTAGCATTAAAATTATATATTATAATTATTATATTATCTACTTCGGGTCGGTCGGGTCAGACCCGAGTTTTCCAACCAAAACTCATGACCCGACCCGACATTTCGGGTCGGGTCAATTTTGACCCGAAATTGAATTTTATAATTCTTAAACCCGATCGGGTCGGGTCGGGTTGATGCGGGTCGGGTCGGGTCGCGGGTCGACCCGACCCTATGAACACCCGTACTTACATTTACAATTGATGTGCAATGAATATGAAGAATGTACGCCTTTTTTGATAGCATGCTCTGAGTTTGTTTATGGTTTTGGGTTTGCCTGTATATGTGTTTCTGGATTTATAATGTTGTTGAAAGGGTGTGTGTTTTTTATTTATGTTAGGTTTAGGCTTGTGTTGATAGGTATGGTTGACTTTCTGTGTTTGGTTGTGCTTTTGTTTGCAGAGTTATTGTTCCACTATTGTTAAGGCATTTAGAGCTTTCTAGGGTTAGTCAATTGATAGGGATGGCATGAAAAATCCTAGGTAAATAACAAGCTCAACTAACAGTAGGAATAAACCCATAAAAATTATAAATAAGGCTTAGTTCACTTTTGACCAACTTTCCTCATCAGGTCACTTCTTAATAATGTCAGACTCTGAGTAATCTTATGCAATTCCACTCAACGTCTTGCCCTCTGAAGCACCTGCCCCATGCCCAACCGAGCCAGTTGAAGTGGGAAGCTCAGGATCAGTGAGACTCAGGAATTATGACACAATACCGACACTCTCAGAAGAAGCAATCCAATCCTATTGTAAAAGAGTAGTCTGTTCTGAGCCTACACCTTCCGCCTTAGACTTCGTCAACTAGGATATGGACATAATGTCTACCATCACAGAGGCTGAACTAGATCCGCTAAGGAAGAGATTCAATATTCCCGAGTTGGTCAGCCTAAGCATTCCAAATGGTGCTCAAGTTTCCCTATACACGGCTTTCTTTGACGTGGGTCTACGCTTGCCAATGTAATAGTATTTTGCTAAAATGCTGACTACCATGAACCTAGCCTCGTGCAAGCTTGATGAAGGGTATTAGCCGGTCTCTATGTGTTTTGGAGTTGAGCCAAGCTAAGAGAACCATCAATTAAAGATGTGAAGAGAATCTACCGAATGAATGACAACCCGAAGAAGTATAAGGGTTGGTATTATCTATCCATATATGCAGGAGGGAAATCCTTGATCATAAACCTCATAATCACCAATAAAAATTTTAAGGACAAATGGTTCCGGGTTTGAGTTTTCTAAGGTCCCATGATCAAACAAGACATGAAATAATGCGTGAATACACCAACGAAGATAGCGGAATACTTACATTGGTTGGTAGAGTCGATTTGAAGACAAATGAACCCAAAAAACGCACTGCTATGTAAGCTTACTGCATGCAGTCCACTGTCTCCAAAAAAAAGAATTTTGAGATGAGAAACGCAGCTCCTAGCTTCGTTGGATGGATCCCGGCTCATGGTCGAACCTCCCTACCACCTTCGCAAGACTTGTAAGTGTGCTAGCACTTGAATTTTCACCATGAAAATCCTCTTGCTTCCCTATTGTTCACCCCCAAACTGGTTCAAAACCAGTGAAGAACAGCCACTGTTTTGGCGTGAGAGAGATGAGAGAGTTTAGGAAAAATTTGTTACAAAAAATCAATTTATATTTATGCCATAATATTTATTAAATTAATAATAAACTTATGACACAAATCATGCAATGGCTTAGAGTGTCAAACACTCAATTTTCATGCAAAACCATTGAGTGCATTGTACACTATCTCCATGCAATGCATTAGAATTAAATAATGCATAATATGACATGTGTCATGTGGGCCCCACACGTTTCCAAATGAAAGTGGGCCCACGTGCACTCACGCGTTCGGGTTCGATATTTCCGAAATACCGAACTTACGTCGCGACGTTAATTAAATCGAATTTAAATAAATAATTGCGCCTAGCGAAATTATTATTTACGTCGCTAACGAATTAATTCTAAATTAACTCGTTGCTGCCCGAATTAAAATCTAATTTTAATTCCGCGTCGAAATCTAATTTCGTTTAATATATCGAATATATTAATTTACCGATTAATTCCAAATTAATCGTTATCTCTCTCTAGACGATATTTTATCCTAGATAAAATATCTCCGTAATTAATCCTAGATTAATTTTCTCTCTCATCTATATAATCCCAGATTATTCAAGAGTGCAAGTTGTGCGTCATCGGTGGATTATCGGGAAGCGACCCATGAGATCTCCGGATAAGTTGGTAGTAAATACGGTCGTCGGAGTATCCGAATCACGTACGTACCAAGTACTACGTTCTACCCGATTACGATGAGACAAGGTCGACTCCTAGCAAAGCACCAAGTCTACCCAATTCTCCGGACATATCCATCTAAGAATATTAAGATCTGTATCAAGCGTAGTATACGATTGTATTGTGTATATCGGCCCAGTATCGGATAGTCACGTGCTAGGCCTGGGGCTGGATAAGTGTCTGCCCCGTACGAAGCACATGTCGGATGTCTGGTAACTAGTCTCTATAATCGGATATACATGACCTTGTCATAATATCCCGATGGCCGCGCAGCACTTAAGAGCACTAATACCGTATCCTGTGTGACATCATCTCCACTATGACTGGAGTGATACTTCCGTCTTGACATCACATCCAATACACTACGATTCTCAATATACCCCGGCATTGGCGTACACAGAACCGGTTAGAGTCCTAGACGACCTCAACTAAAGTATATCGATTGTCACAAGCATTAGCGATGTAAGTCTCAGGTTAAGACTATACACACCTACCTTGATTTCGGCCTCCCATAGACACATATTCATAATACCAATGGGATTCCGAGGGGTCTATCCAGAGCGAAGCTGTTTCCCGTACCATCGGTGAAACACGACCTCCTATCGCACTTGCATAAGTATCCAATACTTATATATATGAGAACTATGCCGTTGTGCCCTCACAACGCACACAAGTGCAATACTAGCCTATTCCGCATTATCGATGTCCAGTCTCGATAATACTCCGGCTAGGGATATTTAATGATTAATCCTTCGGGGACTGATACTGTCTCATATCATTCTCAGTCCAGAACTAATCATAGGGACCTCTCTTCATTTATATATCTAAGGTGATCTAATCACAAATGATGAGAGTGCAATTTCCTTGTCACATAGTTAATTTGCTACAACAACACAATGATCTGTGCAAATAGTGACGCTATGGGTCATATTATCCAACAATCTCCCACTTGGCACATAGCCAGTCACTCGAGTGTCTAACACCCGAACTATGTACGGTTCGCTCAAATTGCTGAGGAAAGGTTTTCGTCAGCGGATTTGTATGATTATCGTCTGACGCGATTTACACGATCATCACATCGCCACGATGTATGATCCGAACGAATCAGATGATATAGAAGTATATATCTGGATCGTCGATGAGACCTTTAATTCCTTAGCCTGTGCTGACGCCTAGCTCAGCTGCTAACAGAACTATATCTAATCTAATTAGATTTATTTTGATCCAAATGGCTTCTTTTGCTGCTCAGCTGCGCAACAATAATCCGCATTTGTTGTTTATTACGGCAACATTATCTTGCTCGGAAGATTCCAGCTCACTGTCCCGTGTTCAAACTTTATAGTACCGTAGTATTTAATTGTTTGGAAACTTGCGCAGTGATCCCAGTCACTTCAAGTTCTCCTTCTCCATAGTTTAAGATAGCATCTTTAGTTCTCAGAGATACTAACAGATGTTCTTAACTTCAATCCAGTGACTATCACTTGGATTGACCCATTGTGACTCCATATGCTCGAAGCGTATGAGACACCAATACAAGTACATTTTAAATGTACAATTTCCCAGAGAGTGTTAACAAACTCCAAATCTATCCCAGTAGATCTTTATTCCTTGAATAAAGGTTGTTACTCCCCAGAATTCTACGGAGAATTTCTATTGAAAGAATATTTATGAAAGCCAAGCTTTCACCAATTGCTTTATGGGAATTTCATTGTCAGTGCGCTCTCCCACTAACCTCCTTATATACACAAGAATTATTTCGTTTTGAGTCAAATCATAAACCATTATGATTATTTCAAAACGACAGTTCCAAGAACCTTATGCTTGCATCAATCCAAACATGGATCGAATAACCCGCAAACCTCGTTTGTTGGTTATACAAAATCGTCAGGATGTTGTAAACATCCTCCAAAAGGTTTCCTTTTCAGGAAAGCGATTTTGATCTGCACTTCAAAATGGAATTTACCATGCAACAGTTAAAAAGGTTGAACCGTTATTAACACAATGTTGATAACGATACCTTTCCGTCAAAAGCCCAGCTTTGTACGTTGGTATGTTGCCTTCCATGTATGTCTTCCTTGAAGACGTTAATGTACCATAGGCACAATGCCTTGTGGTACAACAACTAGTATCCAAAATAGTTGTTATACATGGAATCCATTTCGGACTCATGGCACTTTGCCATAATAGGGAGTCGATACCTCGTATCACTTCCTCAAAACGTAGTCGGTGGATATACCTTCATAAGATTGACATCTTTATGAGGTTAGATCAGAAACCCATACCCTAGGTTGTTTTCTGACTCTATCCGATCTACCCAGTTCTTGTGTATTTGAAGATTAATGGTATAGATTCATCATAGATGAACTATTTGTGTTCCATTAAGGACTTCGTGCCTTGAACGTATTACTTACTCCGATTTTCATCGAGTATCACTATCCTCCCACTGACCACTGCATATCGGTATTCCTCTCAGGAAAAACCACATGGTGAGCAACAATCACATTGTTCTCATGTGAGAATTATAAGTACTATACTTATGGTTTCCCTTAGGATAACCTATATTGGCACTTATCCAATTTGGGTCTTTTAGTTTGGTATCATCCAAACGTTATGCCTGGCATACCCAAATTATTAGGAATGAGAAACCTCGTTTCTTTCCTGTTCATATCCTATATGATATCTGTCAAACAGATTTATATGGAACCTTATTCTAAATAAGTTTTGCACTGTAATACATATCCTTTGAAGGAAATGGTAGCTCAGAGCGACTCGTGATAAACCTTATCATGTCCAACAAAATTCGGTTTTAGTTTGGACACACCGTCTAACTGACGTGTCTCGGGAGGAGTCCTCATCATGAAAGAATACTATACTCTTTCATGTATGTTTGAAACTTACTGCTTAAGTATTTTCCATTACGGTCTTACCGTGACGGAATAATACTACAGTCGATCTGTTAATCTACTTCGTGTCGAAACCTAATAGTTTCCGATCTGTGTTCTTCAAAAGAAACACATAACCATAACGTGATGTTACATCCGTTAAGGTCACGAAATATTCATGTTCACATCTAGCCTAGCTAGATATGGGCCCACTAACTTCACCATGAATAGGGCTAACAGATCGGTGGCCTTTATACTATTACCAAGTAAATAGTATTTTAGGTACTTTACCTAATAAACTAGATTCGCAGACCTTATTTGAATAGTCAAATCAGTCCTAGTACCCACTCTTCAAAAGTGTGGATATACGAGTCTCGTTTAAATGTGTCCTAGACAACAATGCCACAAATAAGTCTCTATTGATCAAATCAATTTGAGCTATTTATTTGTCATTTTATATGTTTGAGATTTTATTTATATTCAAAATATAAATTCTGTTATTCACATCTAATGTATTTATCTCAGTATCATCTTTATATAATGAAACACTTAGTGTTCAGAATATAAAGGTTTTATTTATCCGCACTGATTAAACACTGATATAGAGATAATGTCTCTAGTCAAACTAGTTACATTATAACAGTTCCTAATTTAAGTACATACCCGAAGGGTAGTTCCTAAACTTAGGTATCTACGGTCGAAACAGCAACTTTCGTCCCGTTTCCGATTCGCAGAGTAATCTCAGCTTGAAGTCAGTATCCTGCTCAAAGCAGATTCTGAACATCAATACATATATTTTATGTACCACACTAAGTATTTAAAATCTAATTTCAATACTAGTAGTGAACATAACTTTGACAAATATTTTAAAGAGTTAGAGCCTCACCCTTTCTTTAATTCCTTCGTGTCTCCATATCCAAATGGTAGTTACTTTGGGATATGTCAATTATCTTTTCAATATTTCACAAACCTTTGGCCAAGCCTTGGGTTTCGGAATATCGAAACGATGTGCACCTTGTGCAACATGCCCAATTGCAAACTTTGACTTTTCTCCCCATAGAATAGTCAAATCAATTCTCTAAGAATTATTAATTGCAATTTAATACTTTTAAATCTAAAGATAGATTTATTGTAAGTATATTAATTAAGCACTAAAGTCATCATCATCACATAAATCTTCCAAAGATTTTATGCTCTACTTATTTGCTTAATTATGGGCCTAGTCATAATAAGTTATTTTATCAAATAAATTAACCTATTATTATTCCCAATAGAAAATTAAATCATTTAAAACATTTAATCCAAGGATTATATATTTTAAATATTCAATTTTTCAATTCTTTCTTCTTGATTTCAATAGTCCAACTATTTAATCAATTTTAATAAGGTACTATTTATTATAATGATTACAATAATCCAATTATTTAATCAACTATAATTTTAATATTGATTACTATAATCTAATTATAAAATCAACTATATCATTTAATTCAATTATATTGATTACTATAATCCAATTATAAAATCAACTATTATTGAATGAGTTTGTATATAGTCCAACTATATATATTTTTAAAACAACATAAAATATTAGTCCAACTAATACTTTTGATTAATATGACGAGTAAAAATATAGATGAGGCGCGTTTAGCGAGTATTCGAACGAATGTTGCAAATTCAATACTTGCCTCCCACTATTTTTCGTCGAGCCTCTAACCCTCTGTCGAGTACTCGGGAAACCGTGTTTCCTAGTGGGCTAGGATTCCCGTTAAATATCACACAATCTTGACTTTGGCCAACAAATTGTATGATAATTAACTAAGTAGATCTCGAAGATCAATTGGATCTCATCCAACTCCTAGATCCAGTAGGTGGACATCCAAGTCCCAAACATATATCTTATATATGCCTATACATCGAATGTATACCCTAACCTTTTTCCTCTGAATCAACTAGGCCTTGGCTTTGGCACAACAAACCTAATGATCCCAGTCAAGCGCGGACCCATTGACATGGAAGCTTCGTAATCAATGTCGTTGGACAAGAAGTGGTCTTGACTTTGGCCAACAAACCACAACTTGGACAAGACACCAATATGGAACAAAGCCTCGTGATTCAAACACATCATCTTCGACGGACAAGGGCTTGACTTTGGCCAACAACCCATGCCAATCTCGGATCTTGAGTAAGAATCACTCAATGGAAGGAAAAAACGCTTGATATTTGATGAGGGTTTTTCGCGTGCAAATTGGCTACCAATTTAATTATCTTTGTTAAGGTCTCATCATCATACACCCTTAAACATGCATTCTAAACACATAATAAAGCGCATATGAAAATAAAATAATAATGATATGCGGATGGATACTTTACACACATTGATCCTAGATCAAATCTCTCCCTTTCTCACTCAGCTAGCACTTGTACTACTTCTACTACACTACGCTACTGTTACACTACACTCTAAAGAAACCTCATATATATAGAGGGGAATAGGTGAGAAGAGAATACAAAGAGAAAGAAGGTGATAAGGCTGGACACGCAGGTCCAATTTAATAAATCGAATTTATTACAACAATTTCTAAAATTGCCCACCCACTAATATCCATCCGATATACATTATTCATTCAACACAACCACGTATTCACACACATAAGCATGCTATCAATCAATCTAATCAAATTAATTAATCTGATAATTAAGTGATCATCCAATGTTCAAACAACGATTTGATTTTGTTCGAGTCAAACTCGTTTTTGCGAATAAGTACTTAAAGTACGAATTCATGAATTAAATTAAACTACATCATTAAATCTAATTTAACATGTATTTAATACTAATTCACTATTCAATTCCAAATTAAATATTACACTTTTATTTAATAAACCTTTTACGATTTAAATTCCAAATCTAATCGTAACGCGTCTCAAAGACCGATTAACGTCCAACGTCAATTCAATTAAAGTCCAATGGGCTTTTGATTGATTTCTTAAGGCGTGGACTTTTGGTCAACTCGGGTCAAACCGATAACCAAAGTCCAATCCGGGATTTACCCCATAAGCCCATAAATCAATCTTGGCCCATTAGGCCCAATTGAACTTTAAAGGTTCATTAAGTCGCATTTGGGCTTTATGGTCAAGGTTTTGGGCCCAATTGGATCCAATCCATTTGGCCTAAACCAAACTTGATAAATCAAGCCCAATAGGCCCAAATACAACATTTTTCCAATTTCCAAAATAGGCCCAATAATTAAATTCAAAAAATCCAATTTTCCCAATTTAATTACCAAAGTGTATTACATGATCAATCAACTAAATCAACATTTCTAAAACACCATATTAGTCCAATTAATCATGCTTGATTCATTATCATATGTCCAACACACAAATTGAAAAATCAAACCCATCTACATGCTTAAAGGTCTCGGCCAAGGGAGTGATTTCATGTCCAATTCGGTTTCAATCCAATTAATCCGCAATCGACATTAAATACATATCCCGAATGATTTCCAATACATCCAATTATCAAAATCAAAATTTACCAAGACATTAGGGCATTAGTCACATTCGGCCAACTTAAAGATTTTGGGGTTTTTGTCCAATTCGAAATCCAATCCAATTCGATTCAAATTAACATCAACCTAATCGATTCTAACTCATCAAATGAATTAAAAATCAAAAAATCCAAGATCCCAAAATCATCAAACCATTCGGCCAAGGACAAATATTTGGGGAAAATAATTCCAAATCATTTTTCATCAAATTAGTCCAACCAAAATGAAATTAAACATGTTATAAACATACTCAAACAAACAATTTATTCAAATCATGCTCAAATCACATTTACCCAAATTTTAAATCCCTAAAATTTCATGCTTGCAACATTAGCTCTTGATGCCATTGTTGAGTTTTCTAAGGTCCCATGATCAAACAAGACATGAAATAA
The DNA here is from genome assembly GCA_019454045.1 of Zanthoxylum bungeanum. Lineage (NCBI taxonomy): Eukaryota > Viridiplantae > Streptophyta > Magnoliopsida > Sapindales > Rutaceae > Zanthoxylum > Zanthoxylum bungeanum. The sequence goes on from SKCR01024847.1 coordinate 243,593, forward strand.
TGCGTGAATACACCAACGAAGATAGCGGAATACTTACATTGGTTGGTAGAGTCGATTTGAAGACAAATGAACCCAAAAAACGCACTGCCATGTAAGCTTACTGCATGCAGTCCACTGTCTCTCCAAAAATAGAATTTTGAGATGAGAAACGCAGCTCCTAGCTTCGTTGGATGGATCCCGGCTCATGGTCGAACCTCCCTACCACCTTCGCAAGACTTGTAAGTGTGCTAGCACTTGAATTTTCACCATGAAAATCCACTCTTGCTTCCCTATTGTTCACGCCCAAACTGGTTCAAAACCAGTGAAGAACAGCCACTGTTTTGGCGTGAGAGAGATGAGAGAGTTAATTGAAAAATTTGTTACAAAAAATCAATTTATATTTATGCCATAATATTTATTAAATTAATAATAAACTTATGACACAAATCATGCAATGGCTTAGAGTGTCAAACACTCAATTTTCATGCAAAACCATTGAGTGCATTGTACACTATCTCCATGCAATGCATTAGAATTAAATAATGCATAATATGACATGTGTCATGTGGGCCCCACACGTTTCCAAATGAAAGTGGGCCCACGTGCACTCACGCGTTCGGGTTCGATATTTCCGAAATACCGAACTTACGTCGCGACGTTAATTAAATCGAATTTAAATAAATAATTGCGCCTAGCGAAATTATTATTTACGTCGCTAACGAATTAATTCTAAATTAACTCGTTTGCCCGAATTAAAATCTAATTTTAATTCCGCGTCGAAATCTAATTTCGTTTAATATATCGAATATATTAATTTACCGATTAATTCCAAATTAATCGTTATCTCTCTCTAGACGATATTTTATCCTAGATAAAATATCTCCGTAATTAATCCTAGATTAATTTTCTCTCTCATCTATATAATCCCCCAGATTATTCAAGAGTGCAAGTTGTGCGTCATCGGTGGATTATCGGGAAGCGACCCATGAGATCTCCGGATAAGTTGGTAGTAAATACGGTCGTCGGAGTATCCGAATCACGTACGTACCAAGTACTACGTTCTACCGATTTATGAGACAAGGTCGACTCCTAGCAAAGCACCAAGTCTACCCAATTCTCCGGACATATCCATCTAAGAATATTAAGATCTGTATCAAGCGTAGTATACGATTGTATTGTGTATATCGGCCCAGTATCGATAGTCACGTGCTAGGCCTGGGGCTGGATAAGTGTCTGCCCCGTACGAAGCACATGTCGGATGTCTGGTAACTAGTCTCTATAATCGGATATACATGACCTTGTCATAATATCCCGATGGCCGCGCAGCACTTAAGAGCACTAATACCGTATCCTGTGTGACATCATCTCCACTATGACTGGAGTGATACTTCCGTCTTGACATCACACAATCCAATACACTACGATTCTCATATCCCGGCATTGGCGTACACAGAACCGGTTAGAGTCCTAGACGACCTCAACTAAAGTATATCGATTGTCGCAAGCATTAGCGATGTAAGTCTCAGGTTAAGACTATACACACCTACCTTGATTTCGGCCTCCCATAGACACATATTCATAATACCAATGGGATTCCGAGGGGTCTATCCAGAGCGAAGCTGTTTCCCGTACCATCGGTGAAACACGACCTCCTATCGCACTTGCATAAGTATCCAATACTTATATATATGAGAACTATGCCGTTGTGCCCTCACAACGCACACAAGTGCAATACTAGCCTATTCCGCATTATCGATGTCCAGTCTCGATAATACTCCGGCTAGGGATATTTAATGATTAATCCTTCGGGGACTGATACTGTCTCATATCATTCTCAGTCCAGGAACTAATCATAGGGACCTCTCTTCATTTTATATCTAAGGTGATCTAATCAAAAATGATGAGAGTGCAATTTCCTTGTCACATAGTTAATTTGCTACAACAACACAATGATCTGTGCAAATAGTGACGCTGTGGGTCATATTATCCAACATCCGGGCTGTGGGAGTAAATGAGGTGTACAAGATCATCAAAACGGTCAGGAAATAATAATGTCGACCGTCTCTTCAAAGTTGAAGGTAACATCCCGACCTTTTGACCATTTTTCCTTACTCCCATAGGATTTTTACTAACATAATTTTTCACTTTGTAGCCGGCTGGGGTGATCTCACGAAGTTCAATGTAAGGTCAGAAATAGGGTGAAGCTTGCATCTCACTTTTGCAGGCACTACAGAGACATCCTGAACCTTTTGTCCTTTACCGATGTGAATCCCATCATGAGCATCACTCCACCGATTAAAAAGTAGCCGGGTAAGGACTGACTAACTTACTAACTCATTTTCATTCCTTCTTACTGTTTATTTATAATTGATTCTTTCATTTTGCATTTATTGTTGTACGGGCCAAATTTGGGCCCAAGGGTAAAATCATCTATTCACTTCAAACCCAATACCAAACAAAATCCCAAAGACATTGACCCGACCCATAAAATTTTACATTATTAAACTAAAGACAAAACCAACAGCTTAATGACGAACTACTTTTCCAAACATATCATCATCATATCCAGATTATTTTCCTCTCACCGAAAGCAGAGACATTAGCATGTTATCGGCCCCTCTTTGCTAATTATAGCTAAAAAGCCAGCCCAAAAGGTGATACCATTTCTCCTATAAATAGCAACATAATTCGAAGCATAGAGGCAGGAAAAACGGAGTTCTCCAATTCAAACTTGACTTCTCACGTTCAAGTCTTTTGCTCTCTGACACAAACTCTCAGAGCTTCCCATTCCCTAAACACTTGTTACCGCCCTCACGGCCACCCAAAAAAAAAAGATAAGGTAATAACAAGCCTTGCTTATACATTTTTCTTATTTACTGCTCATTTCCAACTACTGACTTGGGCGTCAGAGTGCCCCCAGCACCCACCACACCGGTGGGTAGTATACTACAGCTCATTCTACCTTTGTTTTGCAGGATTGCTAGTGCCCCCAACCTCCAAATTCTCGATTGTGGACCTCGGCCGAAATCCAGCATCTATAATTTGGCACCCACCGTGGGGCCTTAGTGATTCATAGTAAACAAAGATCTCTCAGTCTACAATTCCGAAAGCACTGTCACTCATGGCTTCAAGCAGTGAGCAGACGCCAGATCCAATTGCAGCCCAAATAAATATGCTGCAAGAACGATTACGAACTTTAGAGGAGGATAACCTGACCATGCGAAGCTCCAATATAAACCTTCGAAAGCAGTTGGAACTAATTTCTTCCACCTCTCAACAACGTAATTCTCCCGACAATCCCAACAATGATATAACTCCATCCAATCTTTTGGAGACATTCAATGATGTGGCGAATGATGATCTTTCCCCAGACAACCATCCAAGGAATCATACAAGTGTGCCAATTTCTCCAGCCGACCAGGCTCAGCAAGTCGCTTCCAACATGCGCAAAGAAATGTTAGAGTTCAAAGAAGCAATCTTGTCCAGCCTGCCAGACGTCAAACTACCAATAAGGAAAAGTAGAGCTGAGACAATCTCTGACACACCATTTATTGAGTCAATCACTTCCGTAGAATTACCAAGGAAGTTCAGTCCTCCAGATATGAAAATGTATGACGAGTCGGCTAACCCAGACGACCACATCATCCATTACAAGTATAATATGATGTCAACAGGCCTAACCCCCCCTCGACAATAGGAAGCAGGAATGTGCAGAGGATTTAGAGAAACATTGGCGAGTCCAGCCTTAAATTGGTTCATCAATCTCCCATAAAGGTCTATTGGGGCATACCAACAGTTGGCAGATAAATTTGTAAAGCATTTCATAAGTTCTTGTGAGATTGAGAAGACTTCAGACGACCGTTACGCCGTCCAATAAAGGAAATGAGAATCTTTACGAAGCTACGTGGCTCGCTTCAATAAAGAAAGGATAATTATCCCTGACCTCCATCAACATACTGCAGTAGAACCATTTAGAAATGGTTTGCTTCTAGAAAGTGGACTTTACAAGAAACTCACTAAATTTTGATGCTACACGATGAATCAAGCCATGGCTCGAGCTCAAATTGAAATAAGGTGGGAGGAAGACAAGAGGAATAAAAGAAAGGAGAATTCTTCTAATTTACTATGCAATAGTACTCAAGATACTATTAAACGACACAAAGAATTTCCCAACAGAACACCACGGCCAGCAGACATGAAGAACCATCAAAAGATGCATCGACATTTCAACCGAGACTTCAAACGTCAACCATTGTCGTTCAGGGTACAAGAAAAATCCGTGAACGGGGAAAGACTTATAGACTAAAATTTCACTGTTTCCCCAGGAGAACTGGTTTCGGTCCTCAAGAAGATGGGGAGCGAAGTAAGATGGCCCACACGCTCGGGATATTATTCAGCCAAGAAAGATACCAGCAAATGGTGTGAATTTCATCGGGATTATGGGCATACGAAAGCAGATTGCGTGGCCCTGAGATTGGAAGTATTAGAATTACTGAATAAATGACACTTGAAGGATTTGCTTTCAGAGAAGGGTAAAGCTACAATAGCTCGGAGAAACGAGAAAGAAGATGGCCCCACACCACCACCACCAATCAACAATACTGTAAGTTTTATTTCTGGTGGTTCCGAAGTCAGCAGTGTCTCATATTCAGCCGCAAAACGACATGCCAGAGAAGCAACAATGGGTCTTTTCCATTCGACCATGTCAATAGAGGGGATGTTTAGAAACTTAACAATTGAATTTACAGACGACAACAACTCCAGTCAAATGAATCCACATCATGACGCGCTGGTGATCTCTTTGCAGATTGTAAATTTTATGGTCAAACGAATCTTAGTTGACACGGGTTCGTCAGCAAACATCATTTTCAGAACTACACTTTCTGATATGGGAACCGAGATAGAAAATATCAACATGAGGTCAACTGTTCTTATTGGATTCAGCGGCGAATAGAAATTCACCATTGGGGAGATAACACTTATAGTCTATGCGGAAGGAATCAATAAGATGACTATTTTTTTTGTCATCGACTGTCCCTCAGCCTACAACTTAATTGTTGGAAGACCTTGGATTCATGAGATGAGGGCAATGGTAAAATCGTCTATTCACTTCAAACCCAATACCAAACAAAAGCCCAAAGACATTGACCCGACCCATAAAATTTTACATTATTAACTAAAGACAAAACCAACAGCTTAATAACGAACTACTTTTCCAAACATATCATCATCATATACAGATTATTTTCCTATCACCGAAAGCAGATACATTAGCATGTTATCGGCCCCTCTTTGCTAATTATAGCTAAAAAGCCAGCCCAAAAGGTGCTACCATTTCTCCTATAAATAGCAACATAATTCGAAGCATAGAGGCAGGAAAAACGGAGTTCTCCAATTCAAACTTGACTTCTCACGTTCAAGTCTTCTGCTCTCTGACACAAACTCTCAGAGCTTCCCATTCCCTAAACACTTGTTACCGCCCTCACGGCCACCCAAAAAAAAAGATAAGGTAATAACAAGCCTTACTTATATATTTTTCTTGTTTACTGCTCATTTCCAACTACTGACTTGGGCGTCGGAGTGCCCCCGGCACCCACCACACCGGTGGGTAGTATACTCCAGCTCATTCTACCTTTATTTTGCAGGATCGCTAGTGCCCTCAACCTCCAAATTCTCGATTGTGGACCTCGGTCGAAATCCAACATCCACAATTGTCTCGATCTTTAATGCATTGTTTTCTAATCTTGTGTTTTCTTGATGCATGCATGTCAGGAAGAAGGCCCAACCATTGTAAATTACTCGGGAAGCCAAAAACTGAGCCCATGATGGTCATAGCGAGTCTCGACTCACCACACCAATTCCTCCATCCCAGAAATAAAAAGCCCTTATACAAACCTCTACCATACCGACCCAAATTGTAAATACTCCCCACCGAGACAAACTCAAATGCCATCCACCCAAACATCACAAACACCACTTGTACCCCTAATTCCTAAAAAAAAACCTCTTCCATCAGGCCGAGGGTGAGACATTTGAAGAGACCCACGAGCAAGCCCCGCGGAAGAATACCACTACTCCTCCCAATAAGGCTCCGACGACTTCTGCTCCCAAGAAAGGGGCAACCTGTACTTTAGGGGTGGAAGACCTCAAGGAGAATACGAAGGAAAGTCTGACCCACCTCTTACCGACCATCAATTTCTTGAACCAACACGTAGACATCAACATGACCCTGGTCTATGAGAGCATCTCTCCCGATGAGGTTGTTCAGAAAGTGCGATGCCTCTAATTTGAAGGTAATTGCTCTTAAATTAGCATTTTGCTTTGACTGATTTTCACAAACTAACCGCTATTCTCATGCACAACTGACTGATCTCTTGGCCACCAACATGGACGTACTTTCAAGCATCATTGCTGAGGGTGGTCAGGCTAAAGGCTCCAAAGCAAGCTGACTGAGAGGGAGTAGGAGTTGCAGAATTAAGTGGAGGAGGCCAAATGAGAAATTGAAGCTTTTCGTCAAGCCTTCCAAATAGCCAGAAATGAGAGGGACGAAGCTCGAGCTGAGGCCGCCTCTAAGGCTTTTGAACTGAAACTACAGCAGATGAAGACAACCATCGCAACTTGGAAGCGTGGAAAAAAATGATACAGAGTTGGAGAGAACCGGGATGAGCTGGCTAAGACAAAAGATGAATTGGCCAAGACCGGAGCCGATCTAAATAATCTGCAAGCCAACCTTAAAGACAATATTGAAGATGCCAAGGTTGATACTCGGGTCGTGGGTTTAAATGAGTCATTAGAGTTGATCAGGGAGATATACCATCGACTTAGATTTAAGTCGGCTGTAAAAGGTCCTCTAGGTCGCTAAGAGGGAAATAACCATCGAAGAGGCCTTCCCTGGTCCAGCCCTCTAACCTCTGTCCCTCATACTACTGATGCTCATGCTCCCACTGAAGATGTTCACGTACTGTCTTCTCATGTAACCGATCTCCCCCACGGAAAATTCGGAATGGGCCTAAAATGTAAACTAAACAATAATAAAAATTTCTTTTTGTATACTCTCATGTATTTTTTCAATTTTCATACTGAAGCACACACTGAGCAAAGGCCCAATTTAGGATATTTTCTTCTTTCAACACTTAGTAAAATTCTGATTTTACATAATCAACCTTAATAATCAAGTCGGTAACATAACCAATCTTGGCTCATCAACTAATCAAACTGACCTAGTAAAGGACAGTTCCTCCCACAATAATAATGATGTCTGAGCACAACATGAGCTAACCCATTATGACAATCTAATCCGGACTAGACCATTAGTCTGTCTATCTCTATTGCGATGTCCCAATGAGGTCATGCATTTCGACCCGATATCATGAGATAACTTTAAACATTTGGAAAAATTGTGAACCTCTTCAAAGGAACCATTCATCGAGGTCTCATACTCAAATAACCCATAAAATGACCCGTCATCTTGGAGGACATTCTAACACCCTGAGGTAATCATCCCACTATTTTAAACTGACCTGAGCTAGTTGGTATTTAACCAATAATTTATGTTCCGCATATCTCGTTACACCCTTTGATGATGTTAATCTTCGAAGGTGTAAGTCATCGGGTACTGACGTTCCGACCAGAGGCTGGTGTGCCACGGGGGTGCGTATTTTCACATATCATCTTGCACTTTTTACTGGAATCGATCTTGGGTATTTCTAGAAAATATCGAGCATGTCTTTCCCATTCAAATAAACAACAAATGTGAAAAGTGTGAGTGATCGGTGAAATCACACACGTTACACAAGCGCACGTATCACTCAAGTAGTATAAAAATATTGAACCCACGAGGACTTAATTTCTACGAATATTAATTATTGATGCTATTTATTTACATGTATCTAATTGAAGTTGGAAGGGATTGTTCGCTGGTTGAAGTTGGATTTGATTAAAATAAATAAATAAAAATATAAAATAAAACAAAGGAAATTAATAATAAAGAAAACATCTAGGGTTGTGAATCATCCCAATATTATTCTAATGATGAATTGATTCTCCTATACATGTGTAATATATTAGTTGTTAACCTGGAACACGAAGATATGCATAAGCCTCTTCCGATGGTCAGATGCAAACACCCAAAGTAACCCAATTAACTATATTCCTATGTTAACTAAGTTACCTGAATTCATTAAGGTCAAGTTCCAATTATGGCTACCCACGTCCGATAGATATATTCTTATCCTGAGAGGAAATATCTAAGGTGAGATCGTGAGCTATTAATTCTAAGGCTGAAACCTAAAATATTTTTTTCAAGTTAATTTTAAGTTTACCACAACAATCTTATTGGTGATCAGGCAACAAGAATCATTAATGTTAAGATTCAATAAACAAGCCAATGTACAACACATTATAAAAGAAAATCAATTATTAAACTCGTGAATATTGTGCTTCATCACTTTCCTGGATTTAAAATAAAATGATGAGGTTGGGGATCCACCTTTAATATTTCAAATCTAGAAATCTCCCTTATTATAATATATAAATTAATTATATTAAGTCCAACCGATTATATTGGCGATATCCAATTAAGTCAGGTTAAAAAGATATTAATTAAGTCCAACCGACCATATAGGCGGTATCCAATTATGTCAGGTTAAAAATAATTTATATATAATAAAATAAGGGAGATTAATCTAAATTATCATATTAAAAGTTTCACCATTCCCCCAGCGGAAATTAATTACTAAACATAAAAGACAGTAAAAATACACAAACTATTATTACTAAAAATAAAAATACATAATTAAAATACTAAAAATAAATACAAACAAGATACAATCCTTAAGTTTCTTAATAGAAACCTCAAGGAAAGTATAAAAATTATAAATGAAATCAGCTACTATTTATAGGCTCCAAAATCGATGCGCGTCGTGACGCGCTAAGTCTTTTGCGTCGCGATGCGTGCTGCAGTAGATGGCGGCTGCATTATTGTGTCGGCGTCGCGATGAAAAATGGCTTGGGCGTTGCGACACATGCTATAGTGATGATGCAGTGATGACGCGTGTCGGCAGTACATGATTGGCTTGGTGTCGCGACGCAAAAGGCTTCAACGTCGTGACGCTCGCGGAGTAAAATTCTCATTTTGCCTTTTTTCATCCACTTTTCTCCGTTTTAGCCCCGATTTGATTCCAGTGAGTCCGATATTTTATTTATCTACAAAATAAACACAAACACATCAAAACGTTCATAAAACCCGAGATCCTATATAAAATATTAGGTAAAAGGTGTGGTAAATATTGATATATTTTCCGCTCATCACACCCCATATCCTAACATTTTGCTAGTCCTCGAGCAAAATAAACAAAACAAAATGAAATAAATAACTAAGAATAAAATAATCTAAGCTACTTTCGTAGGGATCACGGTTACATTTAGCGTATGCAACAAGCCTTTAAACCCCTAAGAGTCCTTAGTGAACGAGTTATAGTCTCGTGAGGGTTTACAACAACGATACCCACAAACGTCAATTAAATGCAATCAAACAAAAGTGAAAAGAAACAAAATAAATAAACTAAAAATTCAACTAAAAAGTGAAATTCTTATCCAAGTTAGTAATTGTTTTATTTCTTTCTAAATTACCAAATAAGTAAATTCTCTTACTCTTTTTACCATTATTCATATAAACAATCAACAAGGTATTAATCAATTCATTGTGCCCACAATATTCACAAGAGTAATTGAAAAGAGAGTAATATTTATGTCCTAAAGTTATGTTAGAGTTCACACATTTTGGCAATGAAAGTTTATTTACAACAATAAGCATTTTTTTTATCAACCTTTACCGTTTGACGTGAACGATTACTACTTACTGAGGCAAGATGTCCGGTTACTGAGTAAAAACTTTATTAAACTAGTTAAGCTCTACCTTTGACACGAACAATCACTATTGACCAGGCAAGATGTCCGGTTACTAAGTAGAAGCTTACTTATTATCTAACTAACTCAAGTAGTACCGTTTGACGCGAACAGTCACTGCTTGTTAGGCAAGACATCCGGTTACTAAGTAAAACTTGGTCAATATTATTCTCTCTTTTTTTAAGTAAATATTTCACTGCATTTAGGTGCTAGCTTCAATAAACTAGAGAATTGAATATTACAAAATTTTCACTTACAACCCATGTTCATATGTTACCGTGTATGTTGATAATACTGTCAAATGAGCATATGAAGATCAAATTCAATCAATATTATGGAGAACGCATGAATTTAAATAATTCAAAAGGAAATAAATAAAAATTAACTTGTTACAAAATAGATTGAGACACGTCTTAGGAGTGCAAACTCCTTACACAGCTATCTCAAAACAATAATTTCACTTGGTTAGTTAAAAATTAAGTAAAAAATAAAAACAAACACAACAAAAACAAAACCAAGAAAATTAAAAACAAACTAGACAACTAAGAAAAATAAAAAACACAACAAAAGAAAAGAAAACTAAAAACAAACTAGTCAATTATCCCCTCCCACAACCTAATTGAGACATTGTCATCAATGTCTTAAAAAGAAGATGAAGAGTTTAGAAGACATCAACTCGTTAACGTGTAAAAAGAAAACATGCGTTAAACAAAACAAAACATGTAAAAAATAACAAGATAGAGCTTGCAATAATCACTCTCAAACCTAAATCTAGCATTATCCCCAATACAATACAAAACAAAATAAAGAGAATGGAACAACACTACCGTGCAAATTGCTCGATTTTTTAGAACCATTCCTTGATGGTTCATGTTTTCATTGGCTTGGTTTGCTTTAAGTGCTCCGTCTGTGCTTTTTCCTACAAAAATAACACACAAAATTAAAAATGCTATAATATGTATACACAAAATACGAAAATAGAAATTTAAATAAAAATAAAAATAAAAATTACATGGGTTGCCTCCCCGCGAGCGTTAAATTTTACGTCTTCAGCCAAACATGATTGTGTTGGGGTTTTATTGGGAATTACAAGGTTAGCGTAGCGGAACGCGAAAAACGATTTCTCCGATTTCAAAAATTTTTCTTGGAACAATTAAATAAACTTATTTATTTAATTAACCAATACTTAAATTATGAAATATAACCTAAGAAATCATATTTCTTTTAATTACAAAATTACCCAAAACTTTTACAAATTAATTATTTTAGTTTTAAATATGTCAATTACATATTTAATTAATTCCAAATTAATCCCAAAATAATTTTTACAAGTTTGCTACAAAACCAGAAATATTTTCAAGATTTGCGCCACTGCCCAGATTTTTCTGGAATTTACAAAACAGCCCGGAATTTTAATTAATTGCAACTTGGCCCAATTTATTCAAAACATGTCAAGATCAAATCCAATTAATCCCAAATTTTACATGCATCAAATATACATCAAATTAAAGCTTATATATGAAAATCCCCAAATTTGAGTGGGTTAAGAACCCTAATTTCACAAATCACTCAAATTGGGCAATTTACACTAAATTAATAAAATTCAATACTTTAATCTTCAAATTACTACACCAATTAATTCTCACCATCATGAAATTAATCAATAATAATTCTAGGCTAATTATGAATGGCTAATTAACTCTAGACTAGAAACTTTAATTTTCTAATTAATTTATTAAGCTTAATTACATTAATGAGCAAATAAATTAATTCTACATGCTTAAACACATCCAACAAGCATCCAACAAATTTAATTACAAACTAAAAGAGTAGAGACATGATCTTAACATCACAATTGAAGCTAAGAAATATTGAAACAATTTTCATGAAGAAGAAAGAAAATTAACTTACAAAATCCAATTTTGCCTTGATTTCCTTTTTTCTTTATTTTTGCTCTCAATTCTCTCTTTGTAATTTTTGTTGAAGTTGTCTAAGTTTGTAAAATGAATCAAAACAATTTTGATATACACAAACCCTCATGGCCGAAATTTTCAAACAAAAAATTAAATATATAATACAAAAATTTGTTTGATTTTAATTGGTCCAAATTTTGCTAAATTAAAGTAACACTTTAACTTTAATAAAGTTATCAAAAATGTGTTCCAATTAAAACTTTCCATTTCCAAATTAATCATGACTTTTAGATATTTGTTTTATAAAGTAATTTAATTATTTAACAATTAAATAATTAATTAATAAATATAAATATCTTAAATATATGTATTATATTTACATTAAATATCTCAAATACATATATTCATGATATAATTATAAATATCACAAATTGATATTTATTTAATGTGTATTTAATAATATCAAATATTAAATACAAATACATATTAATTCGGAAATGACTGCTAGGTCCCGATTGCATGTATTTACCGTTTAACCATTAAACGAGTTATAAATAATCAGTATTATTCATAACAGTTGCCCTAGTGCTCTACGAGTAAATTTCATTAGTGAGACTCTCTAGATTCAGGCATATCCGTCACGAAATCAAATTACGTGTCCATAATTCACCCACCCGTAAATTATGACGAACACGGATAAAATCACTGAATCATACAGGTCGAGGTCACTGCATACGTATAATCCCTCTGTCACAGGTATCCGGATTAATCCAGAGATATAGATACAAACGTCAAATCTCTATAGATATAATCACGTCGACGTTTCCATTAGAAATCCATCAAAAAACACTTAGAACTAATTTCTAAAGTGTACCACGGGCCCATGGATTTAACAGATTGCTAATACCATATTGAATACATATACTATGTACACAAAGCTGACAGATCATATCTTGATACACACAGGATATCCTGAGCATCAGTCCACACCCAACGAAAAGACAGATGTCTGATCTAAATAGATCGGTGACGTGACTTCCATCTAAGTGTGGAGGATAACTCAGATATCCACAGTGGTATATCAAGTCAAAGAATCACTATGCTCACTCAACCCGAGAAGATTCTTATTGACGTTGGTGTACCATCCATTAAGAATCTTCGGTGAGTCGTTCAGTGTTTATCCGCTATAAACACCTACACGTCTATACGAGTCTCCAAGACTCATGGTTCACTGAGAAACCATCGGAATCCAAGATTCCAATATATGACATGTACCAGTCTCTACGGGTTTACTTTACTGACCAAGTAGTGTAAACCTTGACCGAGAACTGTCTAAGAATGACAACGTCATGATACAACTCAATGTCAGTTGCGACGCTTTTACAACAGTATCATAACTAATCATTCTAAGGTCGGTTACGTCTTTACCATATTAAAGAAGAAGTTATATAAAAGAAACTGTTCATTTTATTCATAATAAAACGTTAAATTAGTATTTACATAGAAATACATAATAAAATTGGCGCTCGGAGCACCAACCCTAACAGATTGAAGATCATCCTTCAATGAGGCTTCAATGTGGTTTTGGACGTCCTGGAAACGAAAATGCCATGTGTGTTGTTTTTCCAACGTCTTTTCCAAAAATGAGGTGGCCAAAAGGATTTTCTCTGACTCAGTTCTCGTATGATGCTTGACTTTGAAAGGTTGTGCCATTCTGTCAAGCCTCTGGGCGGTGTCCTCGATATATACTCCCCACTGCTACGATGTTTCATCTGGTGTCATGAGATTCTCGTTATGCTCCCACATTTGCTCTTGTATTTGCCATGCATCTTGTTCCACCATTTCTACATAGATGTATTTTAGAATTTCCTCATTCTTCTCTTCATCTGTCATCTGTGTAATGCATGATCTATAAGTGTCAATCTGAGGATGTAAATATTAGGGCAGTTGTGGAACCCATAAGGTCGGATCGGTACCTCGGGTAGTGGAAATGGGTCCAACCCATGTATATCAAGTATGAGTGTAATTTTAAATTATTTAATAAAATAATATATTCCATTACGAGTGTATGGGAAAAAATCGAGACTGAATCGGAGTCCGGAAGCTCCAGAACAAAGCAAAATAAAAATTGGCACGCGCTAGCACACGTACGCGCGTGAACAGTACACGCGCACACTATGCGCGTGAATAGGGGTGGAAAAACGAATCAACGAATCGAATTTATATCGAATCATAAATGAATCGAATCAAAATATGATGGATTCGTATTCGATTAGTTTATTAAACGAATGCTAATATCAGGATTCGTATTCGATTCGTTTAATAAACGAATCGAACACGAATATTCGTTTAGTCATGATATTATTTAATAAAATAATTTTCTACACTTGATTTACATTAAATCTTCATAAATATATACATATGAAATATGTAATTAATATATTTACTAAAAATACCTCACCAAATATCGAAAATATTACTTTTTCTATGGTAATTAGCTATAATTTCTTGAATCTTAATTGAAAATTAACAAGAACTAGTAAATAAAAATAATAAAACAAATCCTAAACAAATAAACGAATTAGTGAGCTTAATTCATATTTGATTCATTTAATAAACGAATCGAATCGAATTGACCCATTTATTAAACGAATCCATTTTTTCAAACCCGTATTCACTTTAAAGCGAATCGAATCGAACGAATAAACGAATCTTGACCCAAATTGTCACCCCTACGCATGAATAGTACGTACGTGCACTGTTCACAAGCCAGCATATATATATATATATATATATATATATATATATATATATATATATATATATATATATATATATATATTATATATATATATATTTTGTTTTTGTTTGCTAATGCTTCACAAAGCTTCAGCTCTCTGGAAAATTTCCAGAGAGCTGAAGCGGTTAGGGTATCTCACCCTAATTAATTATGGTATTTCCTAAACACTTCAAAAACATCAAAAATTAATTTTAAATTTCAAAACCAACATTAACACATGTTATAGAATAAAATCAAGTTTTTCAAAATATCAAATATTTTTACAAAAACATAAATTGAGTCTAAATACACCCTTGCATAAATTTTGAATCCATTACACAAACCAAATTAGAATCCCAATAAGAAATGTCTCATGAATAATTCTAGGTCACCCAAAAGTGGTCAAGTGATTCTAGAATTGTAGCCATAACTCTAAGCTTTAATCTAGAGTTCCAAACTCTAATTAATTGTTCCATGTCCAACATGAATATTTTGACCTAATTATAAGCATATTGTGTTTATACTTCCAAAGCATCCTAACACAATTTATTAGCCTTATTTCAACATTAAGCTATGTGATCATGCATCTAAAACATAAATAAACATAGCTTATGAGAAGATCATATATTACCTTGTAAGCTTGATGCAAGATCCAATCTACTTCTCATTTGTTGAAATCGTCGGAGAACCTCCAAGGTGTGCAAGCTTGACTTCAATATCCAATCTTGTTTCCAATGCTTCCAAACTTCACTTCAAGATCCAATATTGATTTCTCCTAGATGAAATGTTGTAGAGACCTCACAAGCTTCTCTAAACACTTCTCTAACTTAGGCTAATCTCTCAAGAATTTGCTTATGCTTGTATTTGAACTTGTAATTAAAACCTTCCCAAAGCTTGCTATTTATAGCAAAACTTAGGCAATTTTTAATTAATAAAAGTTTTAATCAACTTTTAAGTGTGCTTAATCTAATTTGTCCAAATATGTATAATTAGGTGTGACTAATCTCCATTGTCTCCCACTTTAATTTAATCCAATTAAATCAAGCCAATGATTAGGAAATGAATTAGTTAAATGTTTGCCACCTTGATTTAATCCAATTAAATCAAGCCAAAACCAATTATTATTACATACTTACAATTACCATAATATCCTCAAATGGTAGATATAATTATGATTTGACAATTAAGCCCTTGTGTATTTATTGAATTAATCCAATTAGGTCAAAGTAAATGATCAATGTTATCCAATAACACTTGATTACCTTAGTTGATAATTATAATATCGAATATCATCTTTTATCAAAATTAATTGGCCACCCAAGTGCTTAACGAGTACACTTGATATTGGGACTCTCTAAGTTCAGACACGTTTGTCATATAAGCCTAGCTAATATGTACGCAGTTCGGCCACCTCCGAATTCGCGAAGAACACAAACGACCTTTCTGAACTATACAAATCGAGGTCATCACATATGTTTAACAATCCCTCCATTGTATGTTATCCGAGTTGTGCTTAGGAAACATAGAATATACCGTCAAGTGTCTGAGACGTACATCTCATGTCGACATGTCCACGATTCTTCATAACTGATTCGATCCACACTGGGTGATCGACTTTGGCTAAAGATTTAAGAATCGTTACTTTATTAAAATGGATACCTAAACCCCTTATGGTACACATACGGGCCGACGGGCCAATAATTCACCTGCCAACACACGTCATCACTTGCGTCATCATTGCGTCAGCACTGTAGTGGGCGTTAAGACTCTCAACCTTTTGAGTCGCGACGCCGATATAATAATTCAGTCATCATTTATTGTAGCACGTGTTGCAACGCAGAAGAGTTGGCGCGTCGCGACGCGAGCCGTTTTTGGAGCCTATAAATAGAAGCTGAAATCAGTTAATTTCTTCATACTTTCTTCTGAGGAATTTCTC
Source organism: Zanthoxylum bungeanum (assembly GCA_019454045.1). NCBI lineage: Eukaryota > Viridiplantae > Streptophyta > Magnoliopsida > Sapindales > Rutaceae > Zanthoxylum > Zanthoxylum bungeanum. The sequence goes on from SKCR01024847.1 coordinate 260,106, forward strand.
TAGAATACTAAGAAGAGAGTATCTTGTTTGTTTATTTTCAGATTTCTTGTATTTTATTTTTATTTTAACAATAAAATTATTTTTGTTTTTATTTAAGCATGAGTATGTAACTTCTTTCTGCTGGGGTGAAAGGTGAAACTTTTATTATGATAGTTTAGATTAATCTCTCTAATTTTATAATATAAAAATTATCTTAAAATTTGACTTAATTGGATACTGCCTTTATGGTCGGTTGAACTTAATTAAATTAATTTTAACCTGACTTAATTGAATACCTTCTATATGGTCGGTTGGTAATATAATGCAAATTTATATATTATAATAAGAGAGATTTCTAGATTTGAAATATTAAAAGTGGATCCCCTAACCCCAACATTTTATTTCATTGTTTTATTTCAACTTTTTAATTTTCTACTTGATGTATGATGTTTTGTTTATTTATGTCTTTAGTAATCCTAGGTATGTATTGTAACTAAATACGTTGTCTAGGGTTGTGATGAAAACCAATATCAATGATTTAATAAGTTGACTTTTCTTATGTCTCGTGTGATGTTTTGGTTTATTTATTGAGTCTAGTTCTTAATGCTTCTTGTTATTTGGCCACTAATAAGATTGATTAGATAAACTTAAAATGAACTTGGAAAATGGATTTTAGGTTTAGTCGTAGACTGAATAGCTCACGATCTCATACTCACCTTAGAGATTCCCTTCCAGGATAGGAATATACCTATCCGGCGTGGGTAGCCATAATTGAAACTTAAAGTTAATGAATTCAGAGTTTCTTAATTAACATATGAATATAGTTAATTGGGTTATTTGGGTGTTTGCATCTGACCGTCGGAAGAGGCTTTTGTATATTTTTCGTGTTACAGGTTAATAAACTTTTACGTTACACAAACATAAAATAATCAACTCATCTTTAGAAAGATATTGGTAGGATTCATGACCCTGAATATTTTCATATCATTAATTCCTTTTGAAATCTACCTTTGTTTTATTTGTTTGTTTGTTTTAGATAAAATCAGCATCCAACCAACAATCGAATCAATTAGATACTTGTAGACATTTAGCTTCGTAAATTAATAGCATAGGTTATAAGTCATCGTGGGATCGATATATTTTATACTACTTGAACGATACGTGCGTTTGCGTAACGTAAGTGATTTCACCCGATCAGTTATCAAAGATGACGGGCAAGTGATGAACACTAAAAAGTGTACGTTTATTAAAAGGAAAATGAATCATTTTACACTTGTAATTTCATTAATCCCATTAATTTAGCACGTTTGTGATATAATAATTAAATTTATGTTTTATATATTTTTATTATGATCTTTATTTCGTATGTAGGTGAAACAATAATTTGGATACATAACTAGAAAAATGGATTTGACATTTGGATTTTGGAAGTTGGAAACTTGAAAGGGCGTTCTAACGGAATACAATTTCGGAAATTTTAGCTTTGCGTAATTTTCATATTTTGGCCATAATATTTTACTCCGATATCGGATTGAGGTGATTCTAGTTCCCGATGAAAGAAGACTCAAAGATCTACAATTTTGATGTTAACAAGAGTTTCTAGTCCGGATATTTTCAAGGTCGAAATGGATGATGAAGTCACATGTGCTGCATGTAATTTTAATTATTAGAAAATAAAATAAATAAATAAATGCCACAATTCACTTTAGGTGGATTGTGACAAATGTTTGGTAAAAGATCAACAAAAAAAATCAAAAGTCAAAAAAAGAAGAAGAAAGAAATTAGTAAAGGTTTGTTGTTTATATTTGATTTGGAAAGTTGTAATGAATAATTGAGAGATGAGAACTGCTACTATAAATAGAGGTGTTCACATCTCATTTGCTTCATGCTTCTTTCATTTTCTCTCTTGGAGAATTTGGAAGAAGTGTCATGTATGTTTTATTTTTAAGCTTTCTTGTATTTTTTTCAATAATAAAATTATCTGTGTCTTTATTCAAAGCATGAGTAGGTAGTTTATTTTTATTGGGGTAAAGGGTGAAGCTTTTAATATGATAATTTAGATTAATTTCACTTATATTATAATATATAAATTGTAATCTATTGATTAATATTTTATTTAAATCTGAATTAATTTTTGATAAACTTTGTTATTGCATATATGACTGGTTTTATATATTTGACATAATTGAGTACCGTCTATATGGTTGGTTTATAGACAAATAATATCATCGCCTTTGTGACTGGTTATATATGTTTTGACATAATTAATTCTTGAAATAAATTAATTGGACAACAATGACAATTTATATATTATAAAAAAATGAGTTTTCCATATTTGAAATATTAAAAGTGGATCCCCTAACTCCAGTATTTTATTTTATTATTGCAGTTTAATTTAAAAGCCTCCAACCATTTTTATGATATTTTGTTTAACATTGATTATTTATTTAGTAATCTTAGCTATGTGTTGTCACTAAATACATTATCTAGGGTTGTGATGAAACACAATATTGATGATTTTATAAGTTGAATTATTTTATATTTTGTGTGATGTTTTGGCTTATTTATTGAATCTAGATCTTAATGCTTCTTATTGTTTGATCACCATCAAGATTATTGTAGTAAGAAATTCTCACTTTAAGGGATTTCCCTCCATGATATAAATATACCTATAGGACAGGTGTAGCCATAATCGGAATTTGACCTTAATGAATTTGAGGTTTCTTAGTTAACATAGAAATATAGTTAATTAAGTAACTTTGAATATTTGCATTCGACCATCAAAATAGGCTTGTGGGTACATTCGTGTTCCAAGTTAATAAGCCAGCATATTTCACAAGTATAGGATAATCAATTCATCTTTAGAGGAATATTGGGAGGATTCACAACCCTGTATACTTTCATATCATTGATTAACTTTGTAATCTATCATAGTTTTAATTATTTATTTTAGGGACAATTATCTCATGTAGTGTTTAATATGTTTTTATAGTAAAATTATCCAACTTCATCAATTTTGGATGAAAATGCCCTTTTAAAAACTTTCCTTCTATCTTTTTCCTTTTCCCTTCTCACAATTTTCTCTCTATTTCTTTGTTGGATTTACTTTTCAAAATCTAAAAACAAAATATATATTTTAAATTATTTTTCAAAATAATTTGATGAAATTCACTTGGGTAATATATATGTAGAATGATGAGGATTAAATATGTAAGATTTTATTAAAAAATTATAAGTTGTAATAGAGCACTTAAGATATTGGATAAAATGTCAATTTTAGGTGGGCGTACACCATGAGTGTGTGTGTGCGACGGCTGTGCGATGGGTGTCGTCGCACATCCATCGCATTGTCATTGTTCTTTATTGCTATAAATTGGTTTCAAGGGTTATTTTTTCCAATCAATGTTTATTTGGAAAATTGGATAATAAAACATAATAATGACTAATAAAACATAATAATAACTACTTATACTATAATGGTTATTATACCCTCTAGCAATGAGCATCTCTCAATTGCAAATGACTGAAATTCAAAAAAAAAAAACATTTATTCCTTCATTCTTCAATCTTAAACTTATCCATTTTGATTTTTTTTTCATTAATTAAAGGTGCTTTGTTTGCCTTTTTTTACCCTTAGTCATCGTTCAGAATATCTATTTTCCTCCTTCAGCCATTTTATTGCACTTTCCCCACCACTATCTTGAGAATAAAGGCACAAGAGCCTGGAGTTTACTCAAATCATAGATTCGACAGGACTTGAGTCCCTTTGTTAGAGAGTTCCTCAAGTGGATCAAATCCGTTTTAGTTGTTAGGAGGTCTGTGACGAGGAACGTGTTGACGAAAAAGTTTATACATTGTTGTTTAACAGTTTCAACTACATGCTATATATTGTGTTTACCGCCCGACGCTGATTTGACGTAAGTATGGCGGCGCGGTGATACTCGACTGTTGCCGGTTCACCGAGCGAATAGAAACTTTCTTCAGGTGCATTATGGCAATCATTATATTTATTATATATGCGTATTCCCGGAGGACAAGATGACGTGCGTCATTTGAGGCGATTCCGAGTGTCACATTAGTCTTCGGTCCTTTTGATGGCCTTGGTGCCATGAGGTCTGCCGGTATTTGTGGCATGTCTAGAGCTAATGTGAGAGCTGTCTCACGACTCTCAATGAAGAAGACAAATGTCTCAGCTATTCATAGTAAGACGGAACTATACCATGTAAGAGCAGTTGAGTCATAGACTGTCGCATCAATAAAATATGTAGCAGTGGTTGAGAGTTTGTAATGATGGGTTTTTACTGACATGGGTGATTGGACTCAGTGGCAGTACAACTGTTTGTTGAGTGGTTAGGGAAAAATGAGCATGGGGGCGATGATGGCCTGGTGATGACGGCTGATGTCATGGGTTGATAGAATAGTGATTTGAGAGCCTATATAAATGGATTGAAATCTCAGATTCAAGGGTTAGTAAATTTTACATCTCACCACTTAGAGAGAAGCTGAGAGTTGAAGAGTTAGTAATAGGGAGTGAGAAAGCAGGTCAGCACTCAACCACTTGAAAGATTTGTACCAGACTTATTGTAAAACCCGATGTACTTATTTTTGTATTCTCTTACTCCCAATCCTCTACTTATAGCTCGGGTCGGTCTTGACCCCGAGCGAGTAATAAAATAAATTATTTCTCTCTCATGGATGTAGGTTGGAGTCACTCTCTGTCGAACCACATAAATCATTGTCTCTGTATTTTTTCTTGTCAGCTTGCTAAATTTGCTTTTGGTTCCCTACTAACCAAATAAATTCACTACTTGAATGAGGTTTATTCGAGGGGTTAATTTCTCATATTTCCATTCGAACGAAAAACAATAGTCAACAGTTGGCGCCGTATATGGGGATTAGTAAGAAAAAACAGGAAACACACTGAGACGATGACAGGAGACGGAAACCATAGAGCTTTGGAGACTTCAACGGTGGAATGGATAGAAAAGATAGAAGAGAACTTGCGGTTGGAAAGAGAGAATGCATGAAAAGAAAGAGAGGTAACCCATGCATACATGAAAATCATAATGGAGAATATTGAGAAGTTGGAAAGGAAGACATGAGAGCAGGCACAAGCTGGGAAGTCCTCGGGGGAGGCGGTCTACAAGGTATTCCCACTAAACATGGGGGATCTCTATTAGCAAGACGAACTGAACTACGAAAGTCCTTCGTGCATCATTTTAAAGGGGCATGCGCACCAATGAAGACGGTTGGGTCATTGAGGATGATGAAGCAGCACGATGACAAGCCGCTGAAAAGATTCAGCGACAGATACCATAGCCTAGTACTAGAGGTTGGGACGTACTAATCCCCGGAGGTATTAGAGAGCTTTAAAAGAGCCTTAAAGATTGGAAGTTTGTGGTCCCACCTTTGGATCTATGAGATATCAGATTATGCCATGGCTTTGGAGCAAGCGATGAGGTTCGTATTGTTAGAAGAAGAAGAGAAGGTTGCATGAGGGAGTGTTTCTCGAGTAAAGAAGGAACCGAGGCAGGAAAATCATCGATATACTAGTAGTGGATGAAGAAGACAAAGACCTAGACGATAAAAGTTTAGGCCAATGACTCAGGGTAATTCAGCACCTGAAATGAGACCTCTGATCAAAGTAGCACATGTTAGAGGGGGCACGAGTAAACTGCCATCAATAGGCCTTTGGCGCATATATCTCGGGAGATACTAAACAAATGGCTGCTGATAGAGCCTGACTTGAGAAGGTTCCCAATAGAGAAAAAAGATAACATGGCTTATTGTACGCATCATAATATTATAGGACACGACACCGAAAACTGCAGAGATTTGTAGGATCAAATGGAGGACCTGGTGAGAAATGACTACATCAAGGAGTGCATTGATCATGAGGCTATAAGGGTTAGGCAACGAATGTAAAGATGCATGTGTTCACTATATCCGGAGGAAGAATATTGGTCGGAGATTCAAACTGGGCAAGGAAGAATTATTTTCGGATCCACAGTCCCGAGGTAATGACTACAGAGAGGGCCCCGAGGATTCAAAAAGCCAGACCAGTGCTAATAATATATACCGAGGAGGATGCTCATGGTGTGAGTTACCGTCACAATGATGTATTGATAATCAAGGTCAACATTGGCGGTTCAGAGGTAGAAATGATATTAGTGGACCCTGGGAGTCCAGTGGACATCATATCCAAAGAAGCCTTGAATGGGCTGGGGGTAGAGTTCACCACATTGATTAAAGACGTAACTCCACTGTACGAGTTCGTCGGATCTAATGTCATCCCACTTGGTCGGGTACAGCTGACAATGACCATTGGAACGAGCCTCTATACTCATATAATTATGATGGATTTCACTGTGGTAGATTACTTAATTAAATAACAAATTAGTTTATGAATTCCATTCATGATGAAATCAATGGAAACTATGTCGAGCTAATACTTGAAGTTGAAATTCTCGACCAATGGAGGGGTCGTGATGGTATGCGACAGTTAGAAGGTTGTTTCACAGCGACATCCAAGAAGACCATATGTATCGATGATGTCACAGAGCAGAAGATGAAGGAAAGGGCAGAAGACTCAGTTGAGGTAGAGTTCACCGATCCTCGATTCGAGGACCCCATTCAGTATACAGGAGCGGGAGGGAAGTTTAAATTAGTGGAGCTTTTTTGGCTCGAAGAAGATGGTCAAGGTTAGGGTCGGGTTGTAGGAGAATCTGAGGGAGAAACTCGTAAACTTCCTGAGAGAGTATGTGAATGTCTTCATATGGAGCCATGGAGACATGCCTGAGATAGATCATCGAGTCATCAGTCACCGCCTATCAATATATCTGGCTCATAAAACGGTGAGGCAAAAGATGAAGACTTTCAACCAAGAGAGGTACGAGTTATTCACGTAGAGATAGACAAGTTGATGTAGGCCAGTTTCATTGGAGAAGTAAAATACCTGAAGTGGGTTTCAAATGTGGTCTTAGTGAAGAAGACCAATGGGATATGGAGAATGTGTGTGGATTTCTCAGATTTAAACAAAGATTGCTCAAAGAATAAATTCCCACTTCCTAAATTGAATCGATTGGTGGATTCGACGACTTGCCATGGGCTTCTGAGCTTCATGGATGCATTCTCAAGATATAATCAGATCAGAATGCTCACCAAGGATGAAGAGAAGACAATATTTATTATAGGCTATGGGTTATATTATTACAAGGTGATGCCTTTTGGATTGAAGAATGTCGAAGCAATATATCAGGATTGGTGACCGAATCTTCAAGCCTCTCATCGGCAAGACAATGCAAGTCTATGTCGATGATATGATAACCATGTCAGTATATCCAAATGATCATCTGGAAGACCTCCAGGAGATGTTTGAACTACTGAGAAAGTATGAGATGAGACTGAACCTAGATAAGTGCGCATTTGAAGTGTCATTGGGAAAATTTTTGGGGTACATGGTTAGTGCAAGTGGAATCGAGGCCAATCCTCAGAAGATCAAGACAATTCTAGATTTGAAATAACCCAAGATAGTGAAAGAAGTGCAGAGCTTGACTGGTCTAGTAGCAGCACCTAATCGGTTTATTTCAAAGGCTACCGATAAGTGTCATGTCTTCTTCCGGCTGATCAAGAAGGCGAATAAAAAAGTTGAGTGGACGAGTGAGTGTGAGCCAATGAGGCATTCTAGCAACTTATAGAGTACCTGACTCAACCTCCACTTTTGGCTAAGCCAAATCTAGATGAGATGTTATTTCAGAGCATGCTGTAAGTTCAGTACTAGTACAAGAAATAGACAAATTCAAAGGCCCGTGTATTACTCTAGCAAGGCCTTATTAGATGCAGAAACTCGATACTCAGCCCATGAGTTGATGACATTGTCTTTAGTTACTGCAACAAGGAAGTTATGACCTTACTTCTAGGCTCACCCCATCGGGGAATATACCGACCACCCCATCGGGTTTTTAGGGGCAAGTCGGGTAAAAGCAGCGGAACGCGGAAAATCAAAATTTTCCGATTTCAATAATTTTTCTCGGGTATTTAAAATAAACATATTTATTCTAATTACTCAATACTCAAAAAATAAAATTTTCACGCAAAAATATGATTTCTTCATAATTACCGAATGACCCCTCATAGTTTGCATTTTGTTCATTTTGGTCATCAAATTGTCAAATATAATTTTAAGTGATTCCAAATCAATCCCAAAATGATTTATACATGTCCAATACATCAAAATACAAATTGCAATAAAAATTTCAAATTTTTTTACAATTGCCGAGAGGTCCCTTAATTTTCCAGGATTTATATTTTGGTCCAATCTTGTTCAAAACAAGTCAAGATGAAATTCAATCAATATCAAATTTAATATACATCATATATACAATACATATATGAAAAGCCTCAAATTTGGAAAAGGTTAAGAACCCTAAATTGAACAAATTACACCAAATTAAATAAATTCAACACTTTAATTCAATCTTCACAACACCAAACAAGTCTCACCACTTTGAAACAATATAAGAACAATTCTAGGTCATCAATGAGTGACCTAACAACTCTATCATGCCATAATTCAATTTATTCAAAAAAATTAATCCAATTAATTTACACCAAATTAATCACCACAAATAAAGCCTCAAGAACAATTCTAGGCAATATTAGAGTGGTAACATCACTCTAGAATGGAAAATTTTAATTTTAAGATTAATTATCTAATTAATCTCAAATACACATGTTTATAAGGAAAACTATTAAGGTTATTAATTAATCAACACCAAAATTTTTGATCCATATACATATCCAAGATATATTATATATTTTAAAAGTCATGCAAAACACATATCTAATACATATTTTCATGCTTTGAAATAAAAAAAACTAAGAAATTAGAAATTTGGAACTTTTTATTACTTTAATTTCAAGCTCCACTTTTCTTAATTTCTTCTCCTTTGGTGTTGGTTGATTAATTCTCAAACCCTAACCCCTCTTTCCTTTTGTTCTCAACACATGAGAAGTGATTCAAACTTGTAAAATGAAAACAAGTTTCAATTTTATACCCAAACCCTACCTTGGCCGAAAATGGGTATTATTTTCAACAAAATTAATTTAATTTTGGCCAATAAAATTGACACACATTTGATCTTTATCCAAATGTAATTATTATTTTGATTTTGTCAAATAAATCCATGTGTTCAAAACCCATGGATTAGCAATCAAAATTTACCAAATTAAATAAGAATATTCAAAATATTCTTATCTAATAAATAAATAAATAAATTTATTTATTTATTTATTTATCTAATTAACAAAAAGACAAAATAAATACATGAGAAATATTCCAAGAATATTCCTTTATATTATTATTAATAATTAATTGATAATTAATTAATTAATAATAACAATAATATAAAGTATGTATCATATATAAATACACATTATTTAATACACATGTGTAAATTATGAATAATTTGAATTATCCATAATTAATTGCCCAAGTGCTCAACGAGTACACTTTATATTGTGGGAGTCTCTAGGTTCAATTTTATCTGTCATGGAAATCATTTCCATGTCCGTAATTCGTCCACTCACAAATTACCATGACCACAGATAATCGAGTTGAACCATCCAAGTCGAAGTCATTGCATATATAATCCTTCTGTCATAGGTTATCCGAATTATTCCGGAGATATAGATTAAACGTCAGATCTCCGCTATGAACAATTCATGTGTCGCGACACAATTATGATTCTGAAATAAATATTCGGAACTCGTTTCCGAATCATACCTCGGCCAAGGATTTCAAAGAATCACAAATTGGACACCTAAATCCCGTACACGGGACTGGCGGATCCTCTTTGAATATATTACATGATATCATTAGTATCAGTCCATACCCGACGAACATACGGAGGTCTGATCTAAAAAGATCGTTGACGTGACTGCCATCAAAGTATGGAGAATATCTCACATATCCACAGTGATATCTCAAGTCAAATGAGCTAATATGCTATTCGACTCGTAAAGATTCTTATTGACGTTGGTGTACCATCTATCAGGAATCTTTGAATGAGTCGTTAAGTATTTATCCAATAAATACGTATGTGTCTATATGAGTCTCCCAAGACTCATGGTTTACTGAGATAAACCATTAGAACAATTCTAATATACGACACGTACCGGTCTCACGGGTTTACTAACCGACCAGGTATGTAAACCTTGACCAGGAACAATTTAAGAATGAATTATATTGTGACATTTATCAGTAACAATTGCGATGCTTTTTTAATTATGTCACAACTATTCATTCTAAGGTCTTTTACGCTTTTACCATATATAAGATTATATTGATGAAAATTACTTAATTTTATTCATAATAAAATAAAATGTACATCGTATTTATAATAAATATAACAAAATTTAGCGCGTCGAGCACCAACTCCAACAACTTGGACAACCAAATCTTAAGCCTTATTCCATTAAATCACATATTTTGGGAAACAAATTGAACCACTCACTTGACCTAAAGCAAACAAATACGCTCTAATATCAACTTACTCGATATCACTTCAATAGTTTTTATTAGTACAATAACAGACACCAATAGAAGATGAAATTGGTTGTTAGTTCCATATGTGTTAGTAACTTTCGTAATAAAATAAGTTCAATTGAGTTGTAATGAATGTTTAAGATCTCGGAGCAATTGGACAAGTTTTGACAAGTATTTGGACCAACATCAGATGTATATATCAGAGCAATATTAACTCTTTTGAAAATTCCAAATGATTTAGAGCTTCAATTGACATGAGGTCAGTTTCATTGAAAAGTATACTCGAAGACGATCGCATACTTGTAAAGAACTCATGATTTATCCATTGCACTTCAAAATAAGTCTGCGACGTGCGTTTGAGTTGCGTTCGATTGAGAGTTCAAACGCCCAGAGGCGGAAACTTTATGTTCGAGTTGCGTTCGACAGGAAAGTGGTGTTGTTACCAGTTGCTACACAGTCAGACTTATTATTCTTCTGTTCTTTAAGGAACTTATAATAATTCTTTTTGACATGCCCTTCTTTTCCACAATGAAAACACTTTTTATTTTTATTTTCATCTTTATCTTTGTTCTTTTATTCTTTTTCTTTCCCTTAAAGATTTGGTCACCATATTGGTTCTATAGGTTACTACTATCTTTCTTATCTGGTTTCCCTTTGGCAAAGAGGTTAGCTCCACCTCTTTTACTGGTTTTCAGTTCTAATTCCCTAACCCGTATTCCGGAGATACCAGAACTACCATAAAGACTATCCCAGTATACTTAAGTGCATTTTTAACAACATTATATTCTTCAGGTCGTGAATTCATGAGTATCATGGCTTCACTAGAACCTAGAGACTGTTCGGTGTCTTTCAACATTAAGGTTAATTTAGTGAATTCATCTAGATTTTCATCCATTGATTTATTAGTGTCCTTCTTGTAATTAAACAAATTACGCTTTAAGAACACAAGATTAGGGGCAGAAACAACAAAATACAAAGATTCGAGTTTACCCTATAATTCAAAGGTCGTATTCATGCCATCTACTTTCCTGATGAAGATGCCTCCAAGATGAATGAAGATCAGATTGTATGCCTCCTCTATGATTTCCGCTTTGGCATGGTCTTCAAGTTTGCGCCATTTTCCTTCATCTAGTTCTAGATCAATCAACACATTGTGATGAGATAGCAAGACTCCCATCTTTTTCTTCCATGGAAGAAAGTCTCCCTTTCCATCAAAAAATGAAACCTATAACTTTGCAGTTGCCATTTCAATTTCTTCAAATTGAAGAATTGAACTAATTGAAAGCCATTGTGATTGTCCCTGGTAATGGTCATTGTCTTCAAGAACCGGCCTTGTTCTACGAACGACTTTTGTGTGGAAAAAAAAAGTATTTTGTGTTTTTCAAAAAAAAAACTACACACAAACTAACAATAAATTTTTGACTAACCAAGTGAAATTGTTGTTTGGAGATGGCTGTGTAAGGAATTTTTGCTCCTGAGACGCATCTCAAAATAATTCGTAACAAATTATTTTTGTTCATTTCTTTTTGAATCATTTAAATTTGTGGATTCTTCATAATATTGATTAAATTTGATCTTCATATGCTCATTTGATAGATATTATTAATATACGCGGTAACATATGATCGCATGTTGTAATTGAAAAGTTTATAATATTCAGTTCTCTAATTTATTGAAGTTAGCACCTAAAGGGAATGAAATTTATTTTTTTATTCAAAAAAATAATCATGCTTTTAATTAATAACCATACATCTTGCCTCAGTAAGTAGTAATTGTTCGCGTAAAAAGGTAGAGCTTGAGTTAGTTTAATAAAAAAAATGATAAAATTTTTACTTATTAATCATACATCTTACCTCAGTAAGTAGTGATTGTTCGCGTAACAGAACCTCAAGGTTACACAGTCGCACACAATCACAAAGTAAAAGTACATAAAGGAAAAAGAACATGAAAGATTTTACCGTGGTTCGTCCGAGTCAACTCCGAAAATGGAGCCCATTGCACTTGAAATAACCTGTTACAACCCTCTTTACAAGATTCACACCCTCACAGTATAATATCCCACAGATCAAGAACCCTCGCTAACAAGGAAGTGCCAATCTTAACCCTAAACCCAATTACACCATTTTCTAATCTACTATATACAAGAAAAAGAATCACTGTAATTGATCCACATAAAGATTACACAAGTAGTAGCCCGAGAGTCTTTAAGCACTGAGAGAGAAATTAGAGAAGAAGAAAATACTTTCTAAATGTTGTAACGCATACTCAAGGTAAAAGATGACGCTTTTATACGTAGGTTAACTAAGGAGCTACAATGGAGATTTGTCCACGGGTATTTCATCAACCGCTAGAATCCTCAAGCCACTTAAAGTAATACGACAAGTCGTGTGTAGGGGTGGCAAAACGAATCAACGAATCGAATTCGTGACGAATTCTAAACGAATCGAATTGTAATGCACTAAATTCGAATTCGATTCGTTTATTAAATGAATCCTGATATTAGGATTCGGATTCGATTCGTTTAATAAACGAATATTCATATTCGATTCGTTTATTCGTTTACATAAATCAAATGAATCGAATCGAATTTATTATTCGTTTATTATTCGCATCCGATTCGTTTATTATTCGCCTCCTATTCGTTTATTATTCGCATCCGATTCGTTTATTATTTGCATCTGATTCGTTTAATAATCGAATATTCGTATTCGTTTGATAATCGAATATTCGTATTCGATTCGTTTAATCAAAATAAAATACAAAATCTAAGCATTCATTCCATACCATATTCAATAACATATTCGATGTTATAGTCTTAAAATCCTTACAACAAGCTCCAAATTTCAAATTACAAATCAATTGCATAATAACACTTAAAATATTCAATACACATTTTGACCAAAATCTCGAATATAAGTTGCGACGGTAAAGACAAACTTCTTTATCATTATCATCCGGGATGAAAATCCTGCAAATAAAATCAAACCCAATAATCAAACCCAGATAGAATAATCAAAACTAGGTATAAAATGAACACAAAAAAAAAAATGAATATTGTCATACTGCAAATGGAAACTGGAAACACATAAAATTTTCAATTTTTACAGTTTAGATATTGCTTAATACATACTCATCAAAACTGATACATCCAAGCCAGTAAGCAGTAAGTATGAAATCTAAGCCTTATTAAGATTTAAGACATGGAACAAAAGAATCAAAATTAACATAAAGCACAGTGCTTCCGCCAAATGGGACGAACCAAAGATCATGTCCTTATCAAAATTTGTGACTGCTTCTTTGCCAATGCATTTCAGAACTGCCCTGTCATAAGCCCTGATTTCCAGAAAAGTAACATATGCACCATTAAACGAAGGCAAAATTAGACACATCAAGTATCAAGGGAGATGTTAATAGTAATCAATTACACACATTTGTATAACCCTAAGTAAACATACATGTAAACAGCCCACATTTGTGCAGTGTGACTCCCTTGTACTTTGAAGTTCCTCTGCTACCAGCCGCAGTGTTCTGGTGGCGGAGAGTATACACAAATTCATCCTTTGTAAAATTACTCATCTGTAAAAAACAATCACCAAAATAAAGGAAATGAAAATGTAATCAAATCTAAATCTCCTACTTTAGTTGAATAATCAATTGCAAATCATGGACTCAAACCCAATTTATTGATGCTTCACTTTTAACATAAACAAATGACAAAGCAAAACAGTTAACACTATCAAAAGCCAATGAATTTAAATATAAACAGTTTAGAAGACCCTGCTTTTCAGTTTTAAAAACTGAAGACGTTCAATTGTTCATAACCATCTACCTCTAGCATCCAGTTCAACAGCTTATACTTCCAGATCACAAAACCAGCAGCTCCTAGCTACTTCGAAAACTCTCATTCTTCCCCAACACCACTTCCTAAAAGCAATATAATAATAAATTAACCAATTGTGCTTCCTATAACAGTAACCCCAATAATTAATCCAAAACCTAAACATGTTGACTAAGTATGTTAAAAAATAGTTTTGAAATCAGCCCCTAACTTAGCAAATCATATAGAGCCATGGCGGGTTGAGGCTGTCATCTTAGGCCGAGATTTTAACAGGTCTGTCTTATGATGCCTCGAGTCACCCAAACGATCTAAAATTACTATTTTTTTAAAAAAATATATTATATAATAGAACTGAAAGCGGAACAAAGATCTTGAGTTTCTTTATAAACGAAAAAGTTACCGAAAATAAAATTTTTAATTTTGAAATCCAAACCGACAGTGTTGTTAATCGCGTTGGCATGGTAGCTCGGCCCCGATACTTCGCCGAAAATGACAAAAAGATATTATCTTTAAAAATAACCAACATTTACTATTATATTTATTTATTAATTATAATTTGTTATTAATAAACTTATTAATGATATGAAATATAATGATGATAATTCTTTGGAGAATGAAACTTCAAAACCACACTTCATGCTTAGACACAAATTATAGCCTATTTAGATATTATAGGTAATTTTATTTCATAAACATGAATATTTTTATGTATTAATTTATATTAATTTGATGACGTTTAGTTTTTTTATATTTGGATTGAGACTGTCACCTAACCGGCTCCCTTGCCTCACCACATACCGATTACCGAATAAGTTTTCGAACATTGGCAAATCAAATGGCCCGAAATTCAATTCCAATCCAGACTCCACTCTTTCCACATCAAAATACAAAACCCCCCATATATTACCACCAAAATAGAAAATAAATACTTAATACAACCCCATAATCAGATTCTTAAAACTTTTTCTCTAAACAAATTGTTGCATAAAATGAATTTGAAGCATGCATTCGTTTGTCATTCTCTTCCCCCTTCCTCTTTTTCTTCTCGTTTGCTCTCTATTTCTCATTCGTTTTTTTTACATCACATGTTGGAAATAATTGTTGTTAATTATATGGTGTTGTTAAATAACAACAATTAGTAATAATTTCATGTTGGAAATTATTAAGTTAATTATTTGGTGTTGTTAAATAACAACAATTAGTAATAATTTCATGTTGGAAATTATTAAGTTAATTATATGGTGTTGTTAAATAACAACAATTAGTAATGATTTCATTACTAAGTAAACAACAAGAGTTGTTAATTAAATAATTAAGTAACAACAAGAGTTGTTAAGTGACAACAATTAGTAAAATGTTAAATGAGGAACATATGATACACCCATGATGGTAACATTTTTGGAAGAGTTAGAGAAAGTCATTCTGCATCCAAATACATGTGATTAAATAGTAATCAATGATTAATAGTAATTCATGCATGTGAGCTAATAGTGACTTGGTTTCCCTCCTATAAATAAGACCATTTGCTTATTGAGTTAAGCAATCAATTAAGTTGATTAAGAGGTCTTTACAAGAAGAAAGGTATGCAATTGTGTTGTGATTAACTTAGATTTATTTCAATTAGCATGTAAATAAATCTAGGACTAGTAATAAATGTATGGTTAGATCCTAAGAGGACAAACATGTAAATATATAGGGATTATGTTTCCTAACATTGGTATCAGAGCTTAAATGCATGTATTCTAGTTGGATTACACAAAAATTGTATGAACATGCATGAAAAATGTTGAAAATGCTTCTGGTTTTTGTTTTTAAAAAATGATTTTCTTCCAACTTTGGGCCGTAATAACTCTCTGTAGAAAATTGATAATCGCATGTCAAATATGTTTTGAAAACTAGGTCATGAGATCTTCAATTTGGTATATCATTTGCTTAATTTAGATTAAAATTGAGAAAGATATGGACCCTATAAGTTGGCTAGTTGAATATGTTTTTTCCAGAAAAATATTCCCAGAAGTGTCGTACTACATGTCATCCGGTATTTAGAAAATAGGACGACAAGTCGTCCGAATATTATACGACAAGTCGTACACATAATAATATTATAACCGACATGTCATCCGAGTAAACTTTAGACGACAAGTCGTCTGACTCTTTAAAATATAACCGACTTGTCATACGGTCACAGATCTCGCGGACGACATGTCGTCCACGCGTGAAAGTTAACCCGAGGCTGGCCGGCGCGTGAGGGCGAGTAGAAGCCCGTGACCGGCGCGTGGCGGCGCGTGGAGGCGCGTGAATGGCGCGTGGCCATCCGTGTTGACCCATGTTGGTCATGTCTGTATCGGTTTGCTTCGGTAATTCCGATCCGTCATGGTTAAAAGTCTAATCCTTTGTGCAAAATGTTTTAATCGACCACGATAAATTTGTTTTATCATATAAACTTTGTGTTTATGAAAATGAATATCTTTGTGATGTTTATTTTAGTCAATGTAACTTTTTGTTTCATTGTATTGATTTTTTCTTGTATTTGTTGCAGAAAAATCATGGCGATTATTCGAAGAATTGCAAAAGTGATTACGACACCCACAGACCAGGAGATGATATTAGACATGTTGATGGAAATGGATAAATATCGAATGAGTGAAAGCGATGATATGATTTCGCATATCATCACTTTCAATAGCATGTTACATGAGTCTATCTGGGCAGATAATTGGATAGGACAGCCGAATAGATTCAGATTACTGAGAAACACTCTCCCCAAGATATGGCAAAAATAACTTACTCGTATTTGGATTTAGTAAAACGTGAGGAAAAACATGTTCCTTATAATAAAGCCATTGAGAGGTTAGCGGTTCAGTATCTACGGCATAAGGCAAATAATACTATTTTTCCTTCGATGTCCCCGAAACGTTGTAAGGATCCTAAATTTGCTATAGGTTTTCCATGGCTGTCCAAGATCAATTACGAGTTACCCAAAGAGTTTGAGGATTCGTATCCAAAACATATATGAGTTGAGACTCTACAACTGGGAAAATTATTATTGTAATATTAATTTCTTTCATGTTGTTTCTGTGTGTTATATTACGGCATGTAAATATTGTATTTATATGTATGAATGTTTCATGTTGAATTTAATTTATGTAATTAAATCAATGATTTTCATGTACAATTGTCGAATGATTAAGATGTTCTAAGAATTTATGTAATTTTTAGAAAATGATTTTACATGATTGATTATGTTGATAATATTTTTACATTGGGTAATTGGATGATGATTGGACACATAGTGGCCTTTTGACTCCAACCCCATTGAAGAATTTTATTAAACATAATTCATTTCATGATAAAATAAACAAAAGTATTAACAATTGTGCATGAATGTCTGTAGAAACTTTGTGTTTTTTAATATGGCTTCCGCAACAAAGAACATTATTGCTGAACTCAACAAGGGTGAGAAACTGAATGGCGATAATTATGAAATTTGGAGCATGAAAATCCAATATGTGCTAGAAGAACAAGAGGTTCTTGAAACTTTGAAAATGAGCATGGATGAACCTGAACAGGGCACTACGGTCCAACACAGAGGAGACTGAGAGGCTTATGAGGCCTGAAAGAAAAAGAATTTCATTTCCCGTATTACGTTGCTGAGCAGTATGGATAATGACCTAATTAAAGAGTTCAGGAAATATGACATGGCTAAGGACATGTGGTCCACACTAGCTGAAAAGTTTGGTAGTACCTCAATAACCAAACTCAGGTCACTGACAATCAAGTTTGACACATACAAGAAACGTCCTGAGTTCACTATGTCAAAACACTTGAGGCAAATGTCAAACATGATTACTGAACTGGCAGATGCTGGACATGTTCTTACAGATGAACAAAAAGTCCAAGCGGTCATTCGTTCTCTTCCAAATAGCTGGGAGCATATGAAGATGCATTTGACCCACAATGAGAGCATCAAAACCTTTGATGATGCTAAACGTCACCTTGAATTAGAAAGCGACCGACTCGCGGCGCTAAGTCAAATACTGAAGTGTATATGACAGAAACTAGCAAACCTGGGGTTTCAAGAAGAAAAGAAAATTTCATGGTGGTGGGTTCCAGTTCGGAAAAGAACAAAATTCTTCCAAGCCAAAAAGAAACAGAAAACCAATCAACATGGGAAAGGAAAACGTCATACCAAAAAGAAAAACATGGCAAGGTTAAAATTTTTAACTGTGGTAAGAAAGGTCATTTTGCTCGTGACTGCACTGAGCCTAAAAAGGTGAATACCTTTCGTGCATATTTAAATGAAATATGTGTTTCAAGTTCAATCTTTCTAACTGAATCTAATCCTTTGTGGACTGTAGACTTAGGAGCCACAGACCATGTAGCGAAGGATAGAGATGCCTTCGTGGAATTTCAGCGAATTTCACCTGGGGTGAAGTGGATATATGTTGGCAACAACTCACGGGTTGAAGTCAAAGGCATAGGAACATGCAAGTTAGTCATGCATGGTGGAAAAACTTTACTACTACATGATGTATTGTTTGCTCCACAAATTCGTCGAAATTTAGTTTCTGTGTTGGTTTTGGTTAATTTAGGTTTCAATTTGAACTTCCATAAATTTGGTGTTGATTTGTACTTAGGTACAATACACTATGGTTCTGGTTATTTTCTGGATGGTTTTATTGTATTAAATGTTGAATGTTTTAATCACAATTCTGTTTTTCGTTTGTTTGTTACTTCTCTGTCAGTGATGATAGTGATGTAACTGTGTGGCATGCTAGACTTGGCCACATTGGCCAGCAAAGAATGAACATATTAGCCAAAGAAGGTTTTCTGGGAAATATTGAGAAGGTGGAATTGTCAACCTGTGAATATTGCTTGGCAGGAAAAACTGCGAGAAAACCATTTGGAAAAGGACTAGAGCAGAATTTCCATTACAATTAATTCATTCAGATATCTGTGGTCCAATGAATGTCAGGGCAAGGCATGGAGCATCTTATTTCATCACATTTATAGATGATTTTACTCTTTGGTTATGTCTATTTGATTGCTCATAAATCCGAAGCATTAGAATGTTTCAAGAAATTTATGAATTTAACAGAAAATCAATTGGACAAGAAAATTAAAGCACTACGCACTGACCGTGGTCGTGAGTACTTATCTGATCAGTTCAGAGAATTATGTGATGAAAAAGGAATTAGTCGTCAGTTGACTACTCCTGCTACTACTCCTCAACAAAATGGTGTTGCGGAAAGAAGAAATAGAACTCTTCTTGAAATGTTTAGGTCTATGATGGCACAAGCAAATTTGCCTATAACCTATTGGGGTGATGCATTATTAACTGCCACATATGTACTTAACCGAGTGCCATCTAAATCTGTGTCCACCACACCATATGAGTTATGGACAGGTCGTAATTAGAGATATTCACTTTCTAAAACCTTGGGGTTGTGCGGCTTATGTTCATGTGCGTTCTCACGAACATGGAAAGTTAGGCCCAAGAGGAAAAAAGAGTATCTTCATAAGATATTCTGAACAATCAAAAGGATATGTTTGCATAGGTGAACATGAAAGTGGAGGCGTGACATAATTTGAATCACGAGATATCACATTTTTAGAAAATGATTTTCCTAAGCAGGGAGAGATAGGTCAAGATTTATCTCTATATGAAACTCAAGATCACATGGATCACATGATTGGTGAACACTCGGGTTTACCTAATTCAAGTGGGAGTGATGAGAGAAATTTGAGAAAACGATGAATCTGTTTCACATGAATCTCAAAATGATGAATTAGTTTCACACGAGTCTCATTTACGTGATCCAAGTGGGAGTGATGTACATAATCCAAGTGGGAGCAATGTGCACGATCCAAATGGGAATAATATCGAAAGTGAGGAATCAGTTCCACCACTAGAATCCCAATTGCGACGTAGTAATCGTATAGGCATTCCTCGACGTCGTTTCGATATCGAAGGAGAAACCTTTATGATTCTACCTCAAGATGATGAAGAATCTAGAAACATAAGAAAGGCTCTTCAGTGTCTTGCTAAGGAAAATTGGATGAAAGCAATGGAAGAAGAGATGGAGTCAATGAGGTCCAACCAAGTTTGGGAATTGGTTGATCTACCCAAAGGACGCAAAGCTATCAAGAACAAATGGGTTCTTAAAATAAAGCGTAATGCCGATGGCAATATCGAAAGATATAAAGCACGGCTTGTAGCAAAAGGGTATACACAACATGAAGGAATTGACTACGAAGAGACTTTTTCACCCGTTGTAAGGTTTACCTCAATTCGCTTGATTCTGGCTATAGTAGCAAGTATGGATCTAGAATTACATCAAATGGATGTAAAGACTGCTTTTCTCAATGGAGAACTTGATGAAGAAATCTACATGGAACAACCAGTAGGTTTCATAAAAGAAAATGAAAAGGAGAAAGTATGTAGACTTTTAAAGTCTATATATGGTCTCAAGCAATCGTCTAGACAATGGTATATACGATTCCACAATACAATCATTTCGAATGATTTCACAATGATAGATGAGGATCATTGTGTGTACACCAAGAGAGATAAAGATAAGTTCATTATCTTATCTTTGTACGTGGATGATATACTTATAGCCGGAAATGATAAGGAGTTTGTAAAACACATTAAAGAATGGTTATCATCTAACTTCGAGATGAAAGATATGGGTGAAGCTGCATATATTCTTGGGGTTAAGATCTCAAGAAATCGTTCAAAGAATTTATTATCTCTTTCACATGAGTCATATATAAAGAAAATTCTTGAACGCTTTCAAATGCAGGCTTGCAAACCCATTGATACTCCTATCACGAAAACTGAAGCTTTGAGTCGTAGATTGTGTCCTGAAACTCCACAGGAAAAGGAACAAATGAAGAAAGTTCTTTATGCAAATGCAGTTGGAAGTTTAATGTACGCAATGTTGTGTACAAGACCTGATATCTGTTTCGCTGTTGGAATGGTAAGTAGATACCAATCCAATCCAGGACTAGCACATTGGAAAGCAGTTAAAAGAATATTTAGGTATCTGAGAGGGACAGCTGATTACTCATTGTGTTATCAAGGAAATGATCTGCAATTGAGAGGCTATACTGATGCTGACTGGGGAGGAGATTTAGATGAAAGAAAATCTACCTCTGGTTTTGTTTTCTTGCTAAACAATGGTGTCATTTCATGGAGCAGTAAGAAACAGTCTTGTATAGCCTTATCCACAATGGAGGCTGAATTTGTGGCCTTTTCATCAGCAGTACAAGAGGCTGTGTGGTTGAAAAGGTTCTTGGATCATTTGGGTATGTCAAATGAAGCTTCTGGTCCAGTATTAGTTAACTGTGATAGTGAAGCAGCGATAGCCTACACAAAAGACCCAAAATTCCATTGTAAAACGAAACATATAGATACCAAATATAACTTTGTGAAAGACATAGTTGCACGAGAAGAGGTAAACATGAAGTACATTTCTACGCAAGAAATGGTAGCAGATCCATTGACCAAGCCTGTTCCTAGAGATGTCTTTGTTAGACATGTAAAAACTCAGGGATTGCGTAGATGTTAATGTGCTTACATATTATGATATGTTTTTTCCCAAATAATGTTTACTAATGTTAATACTCATTGATATTTGTGTTCAATGCTTACATGTTATTATGTTGATACATGTTTAAACAAATATACTATTAGTTAGTATGAGAAGTATGTCGGACAAGTGAATGATTGGCCCTCTCACACGGGCAATCGCCTCCATTACTTTGTGTTAATGGGAGATGAGACAAATTTTTAAGCTAATTATCTGAGTGATAATTTAGAGAGCTCAAGCTTGAAAATAAGTAATGTCGTTATGAAGTCACTTTCTCTGTGATATGACCTAAGGTGAATAAGTTAGTTTCACCTTACTTGTCTTAATGTCAGTTATGAGTTAGACATTGTGTTTGTCTGAACTATAATCTGTACGGTATTTTATGATGAGACATGCGCTCCATGGGAAATGAGAGAATACCGTAGCACATGTTTTCATACCATGTGTACATTTGCGGCTATTGAGGGTAATACAAGTAAAGATCTCAGTCTTGATATTGTGTGAGACCCTTGAGATTATTTCAATCTCACATTGTACCCTTTAGACTCTTGTCTGCTTCTTAAAACTTAGATTTGATGATTGCTATCTTGGAATGTTACTGAAGGATCATGAGAGATTCGATCTGAAAGGACATCTCTGGAAAAGCGAATTGAATCAAAGTTGAGAGATTCGAGAAAGGAGAAAGATCATTATATGAGTAATATCACATTAGTTTGTATTCATTGGTCGACCAATTATGTTATTCTATGTGATCAAACATGATTCTGAATACAAAATAAATATTACATTCGAAAAGAGATCGAGAGAGATTTAATGTGATAAATGATCGATGATACTACATACATAATCCACTATGGTTCTATCCATTTTTCGAGCGGCTATATATTCCTAACAGATGTATAGCAAGTGAGCTCTCGAAGTATGCTGGTCGCACGGCACAATTGCAAAGTATGAATTATTCTTGTAGAGATAATAAAAATTGTTGATCCCATCATGTGTGAGTGGGAGATGTTGGAAATTAATTGTTGTTAATTATTTGGTGTTGTTAAATAACAACAATTGGTAATGATTTCATTACTAAGTAAACAACAAGAGTTGTTAATTAAATAATTAAGTAACAACAAGAGTTGTTAAGTGACAACAATTAGTAAAATGTTAAATGGGGAACATATGGTACACCTATGATGGTAACATTTTTGGAAGGGTTAGAGAAAGTCATTATGCATCCAAATACATGTGATTAAACAGTAATCAATGATTAATAGTAATCCATGCATGTGAGCTAATAATGACTTTGTTTCCCTCCTATAAATAAGACCATTTGCTTATTGAGTTAAGCAATCAAATAAGGTTGATTAAGAGGTCTCTACAAGAAGAAAGGTATGCAATTGTGTTGTGATTAACTTAGATTTATTTCAATTAGCGTGTAAATAAATCTAGAACTAGTAATACATGTATGGTTAGATCCTAAGAAGACAAACATGTAAATATATTAGGGATTATGTTTCCTAACATCACATCTTCCGTTTGTTTTAAAAGCTTATAAACAAAGCTAAGCTAAATTGCAATTATAGGGTTGGCACCCGTCGCGTCCCAACGGATCCCGTCTCATTTGAGACTAGATTCAGGGATACATTTTTTATTTTATTCGAGATAAAAAAAAATTTAAATCGGGATGGATCAAGATTTTTTATAAAATAATACAAAATTGAAATATATTTTTTATCACATTTTATATGATCGAGATGGGACGAGATTTACCAACTCCCATCTTATCCCGGTCCATTTTCAACTCTAGTTGCAAAACAAAATGGGCTGGACTTGGGATTAAAATTTTAAAACCAATATCCATATAAGTTTTCCACAACTACCATGAAACCTTTTTTTTTTTTTTTAATTAAAATACAAGTGGATATACAATCTGAAATTTACTGAAATATCAAATACAAACATTTATAACACACTCAAAATTCTACATCTACTAGAGACGAAATATATATTCTCACACAAATATGATGAGAACTCTACTCCCACCATTGAGAGATTTTCCCAATATTGGGAAATATTTTGGACTCTACCTATGCAATCCATCATTGGGCCATGAGCGCAATGACTACCGTGAAAACCTTGAATATATATATATATAGAAAAAATTACGCGTTTTCTATCTTATAAAATAGAAAAATAAATAAAGTTGAATATTTAGGTAGAAAAAAATAATTTTTAAAATTTGCATGACAAATAATATTATAATAGGTGAAAAATAATAATTATCCCATCAAAATGCTTTAACTTATTAATATATATAAATATTATTTATAACCGGGGAAAAAATTCATATAAGATATACGTATTTAAAATCAACCAAAAATTTACATATTTAACACCGACCAAAATAGTTGGAAAATTAAAAAAAAAAAAAAAAAACTAAAATTTACAAACGGACATCAGATATATCCCCTCCAAAAAAATTTAAAAATAATTTTTATTTATTAAAGTAAATTATTATGATTAATTTTTGTGGGAATATATGACATCAAAAAAATTAAAAATCACATTCAAAAAAATAAAAAAAAATAAAAAATAAAAATCATAAATAGAGGTGAAAAAAATAACTGAAATTGGAAAACCGGACCGAGCCCGAAAAAATCAAAACGAAGTGACAATTTTATTATTTTTAAAAATAATTATTGGATATCTTAATTAAAAACATAACCAAACTGAAATAGAATAATTTTTTACTTAAGAAATGAACCGAATAGAATTAATTGAATAATAGAATATATTGAATTTTAAAAATATAATCATATTATGTTGTTATTTTATTTAATTTATCTAGTGTTTATTGATGATTAATTTCATAAAATATTTATAATTTTTTTTTGCATTGATTATCATTTTTTTTTTATTTTCTTGCATTTTAAATATTTTAAATGATGATTATATGTTATGAAAAAAATTTATTGGTGTAATTATGATGATTAGAAAAGTTATAGTATAAAAAAATTAGATAAATATTAGATTTAGTGAATATTAATTTTTTAAATTATTATTATTATTATTAAAAAATTGAAAAATACGAATTGTACCATATTAAACAGATAATTAAAAATAATTATATTTTGTTAATAAAAATCGTACAATTATTTTTTTAAAAAATCGAATTATTATAATTACAATTTTTTTTAAAATCATACGAAATCGGAGCAAATCGAACACATCCCTAATCATAAATATTCAAATACCTGATTTAAAAATTCTTTAAATTTCGATATCCAATTCATTTTTCGATTAATAATATAAATATAAAATATCCGACTAATTCTTTTCATTCACCCCAGCGAAGTGAAAGCGTTTTCGAGTTTTCCATTTTGCTGGACTCCAAAGGATTTTGAGCGAGCCGCCAAGAACCACTTAGAACTGGAACAGTGGGACTCGACTCATCTTCTCAAACAACCCGGTGAGTCTCTGTTGCCCAAAACCAATCATTTTATTTTTGCTTTTTTCCTGATGCAAATGTTTCGTTTCATATGCAAAACCCTAATAGAAAAACAGAGGAGCATAATTGTAGATTTAAATATCCAAAATGTTCGTTATCTCCAGACACTTCCCTATCTGAGCTCAATCTCAAAACCCACAAACCAACAATCTTTAACGGTCTCTTTCCTCACAAACTCATGTGGGTTGTCTTTAGAAAAAGCTATGTCAGCTTCTAAGTTGATTGAAATTCAAAACGAAGAGATACCAAACTCAGTCATTCAATTATTAACATCTAATGGGTTTACTAAATCCCAAATTGCTACCCTAATATCTAAGAACCCTCCTTTGCTTTTAGCTGATCCAGAAAAGAACCTTAAACCTAAGTTTGAGTACTTTGAATCGGTGGGTATTTCAAGTCAAGACTTGCCTATTCTATGTTCAAATAAAGAGATCTTTCGGAGTAGTTTGGAGAGCCATATTATACCCACATTTGATTATATACGGGGGTTTGTTCATACCAATGAAAACCTTGTCCATGCTTTGAAGAGATGTCCCCGTGTTGTTAGATGCAAAATTGAGAAGGTTTTGGTGCCAAATATTAACACTTTAAGGGCAAATGGTGTGCCTGAACCTCTTATTGCCAAACTTATTATATTGCATCTATCAACGCTTGTTAAGAGAGCTGATTTGTTTACAAGTGTGGTAGAAGTGATTAAGGAAATGGGTTTTGAACCACGGAGTAATATGTTCATACTTGCTCTGAAGTCGATGTCATCATTGAGCAAAGCAACCTGGGAAAATAAAAGGGACACTCTTATGAGCTTTGGTTGGTCTGAAGATGAATTTCATTTGGCATTTAAAAAGAACCCAGTGTTCATGACTTCCTCGTCGAAGAAGATTAGGAAATTGATGCATTTCTTTGTGAATAAGGCAGGATTGGAGCCATCGGATATTGTTAAATGCCCTAATTTGTTTTTGGCTAGCTTGGAGAAGAAAATCTTGCCAAGATGGTTGGTTCTTCAAGTTTTAATGACAAAAAAGTTGTTAAAGAAGGATGTTGATGTAATTTGGGCTCTAATAGTGAAAAAACAGATTTTCGAGAAAAGGTTTGTTGCTTCTTATGTGGATGATCATGAAGTGATGACGGCATACCAGGGTGGTCTGGGAGTTCAGACTGTGAGTGCAGATTTTAAAATTTGTTTAGGTGGAGTAGGTGCTGAACTTTCCCAAACATGAGCAACTACTATGGAATGACAATATGATGGCTAGGCATTGGTTGGCATACAACTAGTATCTGTGATCGTATTTGAATTTCAACAATTCCCTGTATTTGATTGATATCAATCTATGAAGAGATTCCTGGCCTTTTTACTGACTCAGACATTTGCAGTTGATATCACTTTGGCAAAACTTTTGAAGGTACTGTATGTGTTTTTGAAGCTGACATTAACCTTTATTTTAACTTAAAAGCTTTATAACATTGTCAAGAAATTTACGATTCATTTTTATTGAATTTTGAGTGAGTTGAATAATTGTTTGCTCACCCTATGCTTCTCGATCAACAATATAAGCACCGGCGGTATGATGTGAACCTTATTCATTTTGTTCATCATTTTATTCTTTCTACAGCATTGATGATTTCATTTTGTTGCTGAAAAATTATGTTTTCACAGTAGTTTTCATGTGGATTGCAGAAACAATCTGGTTGCTTAGTGTCTTGCTCTTTTCATTTTGTATTTAATCCTACTCTCTTGATCTTCAAAGTTCAAACATAATAATATTTTTCATCGTTCAAGTGCACTCCAACTTCAATTGGTATTATAAATAAAGCAGTTTGGAGTGCCCATGAAGGATGATAACTTCATTATGTGGATGGAGGTAGTCTTGTACCCCATAGGATAATCTACTTTGCTCTTGATCTGCAGTCACATTCATTTTGTGAATAGTTTTTGATACTCCAATCAGTTTGCTATATGTTTCAAGAATGCATTGTTGGTAATTCTCTTGGTTGAAGTACGCTTTTTGTCCACTTAGTTGACTTAGGTAGACCGGGCAGGCAGTTCGGTTCGGTGTGGAACCGGAACCGAACCGTCCGGTTCCGGTTCCACATAAAATGGAACTGGAACCGGAACCGAACCGTTCGTTTTTTTTTTTTTTTTACTTTTTTGAAAATAAAACCAAATTACAAATAATTACATTAATTATTTTTTTTGAAAATAATTACAAATAAAATTACATAATTACAAATAAAATTATGTAAATTACAAATTACGTTAAATTACATACATAATTACATTAAATTACAAATAAAATTCTTATCTAAAAATTAAAAAAAAAAATTAAAAATCATAAATAGAGGTGAAAAAAATAACTGAAATTGGAAAACCGGACCGAGCCCGAAAAAATCAAAACGAAGTGACAATTTTATTATTTTAAAAATAATTGTTGGATATCTTAATTAAAAACATAACCAAACTGAAATAGAATAATTTTTTACTTAAGAAATGAACCGAACAGAATTAATTGAATAATATAATTTATTGAATTTTAAAAATATAATCATATTATGTTGTTATTTTATTTAATTTATCTAGTGTTTATTGATGATTAATTTCATAAAATATTTATAATTTTTTTTGCATTGATTATCAATTTTTTTTTTTATTTTCTTGCATTTTAAATATTTTAAATGATGATTATATGTTATGAAAAAAATTATTGGTGTATTATGATGATTAGAAAAGTTATTATAAAAAAATTAGATAAATATTAGATTTAGTGAATTAATTTTTTAAATTATTATTATTATTATTAAAAATTGAAAAATACGAATTGTACCATATTAAACAGATAATTAAAAATAATTATATTTTGTTAATAAAAATCGTACAATTATTTTTTTAAAAAATCGAATTATTATAATTACAATTTTTTTTAAAATCATACGAAATCGGAGCAAATCGAACACATCCCTAATCATAAATATTCAAATACCTGATTTAAAAATTCTTTAAATTTCGATATCCAATTCATTTTTCGATTAATAATATAAATATCTAAAATATCCGACTAATTCTTTTCATTCACCCCAGCGAAGTGAAAGCGTTTTCGAGTTTTCCATTTTGCTGGACTCCAAAGGATTTTGAGCGAGCCGCCAAGAACCACTTAGAACTGGAACAGTGGGACTCGACTCATCTTCTCAAACAACCCGGTGAGTCTCTGTTGCCCAAAACCAATCATTTTATTTTTGCTTTTTTCCTGATGCAAATGTTTCGTTTCATATGCAAAACCCTAATAGAAAACGAGGAGCATAATTGTAGATTTAAATATCCAAAATGTTCGTTATCTCCAGACACTTCCCTATCTGAGCTCAATCTCAAAACCCACAAACCAACAATCTTTAACGGTCTCTTTCCTCACAACTCATGTGGGTTGTCTTTAGAAAAAGCTATGTCAGCTTCTAAGTTGATTGAAATTCAAAACGAAGAGATACCAAACTCAGTCATTCAATTATTAACATCTAATGGGTTTACAAATATCCCAAATTGCTACCCTAATATCTAAGAACCCTCCTTTGCTTTTAGCTGATCCAAAAAGAACCTTAAACCTAAGTTTGAGTACTTTGAATCGGTGGGTATTTCAAGTCAAGACTTGCCTATTCTATGTTCAAATAAAGAGATCTTTCGGAGTAGTTTGGAGAGCCATATTATACCCACATTTGATTATATACGGGGGTTTGTTCATACCAATGAAAACCTTGTCCATGCTTTGAAGAGATGTCCCCGTGTTGTTAGATGCAAAATTGAGAAGGTTTTGGTGCCAAATATTAACACTTTAAGGGCAAATGGTGTGCCTGAACCTCTTATTGCCAAACTTATTATATTGCATCTATCAACGCTTGTTAAGAGAGCTGATTTGTTTACAAGTGTGGTAGAAGTGATTAAGGAAATGGGTTTTGAACCACGGAGTAATATGTTCATACTTGCTCTGAAGTCGATGTCATCATTGAGCAAAGCAACCTGGGAAAATAAAAGGGACACTCTTATGAGCTTTGGTTGGTCTGAAGATGAATTTCATTTGGCATTTAAAAAGAACCCATGTTCATGACTTCCTCGTCGAAGAAGATTAGGAAATTGATGCATTTCTTTGTGAATAAGGCAGGATTGGAGCCATCGGATATTGTTAAATGCCCTAATTTGTTTTTGGCTAGCTTGGAGAAGAAAATCTTGCCAAGATGGTTGGTTCTTCAAGTTTTAATGACAAAAAAGTTGTTAAAGAAGGATGTTGATGTAATTTGGGCTCTAATAGTGAAAAAACAGATTTTCGAGAAAAGGTTTGTTGCTTCTTATGTGGATGATCATGAAGTGATGACGGCATACCAGGGTGGTCTGGGAGTTCAGACTGTGAGTGCAGATTTTAAAATTTGTTTAGGTGGAGTAGGTGCTGAACTTTCCCAAACATGAGCAACTACTATGGAATGACAATATGATGGCTAGGCATTGGTTGGCATACAACTAGTATCTGGATCGTATTTGAATTTCAACAATTCCCTGTATTTGATTGATATCAATCTATGAAGAGATTCCTGGCCTTTTTACTGACTCAGACATTTGCAGTTGATATCACTTTGGCAAAACTTTTGAAGGTACTGTATGTGTTTTTGAAGCTGACATTAACCTTTATTTTAACTTAAAAGCTTTATAACATTGTCAAGAAATTTACGATTCATTTTTATTGAATTTTGAGTGAGTTGAATAATTGTTTGCTCACCCTATGCTTCTCGATCAACAATATAAGCACCGGCGTATGATGTGAACCTTATTCATTTTGTTCATCATTTTATTCTTTCTACAGCATTGATGATTTCATTTTGTTGCTGAAAAATTATGTTTTCACAGTAGTTTTCATGTGGATTGCAGAAACAATCTGGTTGCTTAGTGTCTTGCTCTTTTCATTTTGTATTTAATCCTACTCTCTTGATCTTCAAAGTTCAAACATAATAATATTTTTCATCGTTCAAGTGCACTCCAACTTCAATTGGTATTATAAATAAAGCAGTTTGGAGTGCCCATGAAGGATGATAACTTCATTATGTGGATGGAGGTAGTCTTGTACCCCATAGGATAATCTACTTTGCTCTTGATCTGCAGTCACATTCATTTTGTGAATAGTTTTTGATACTCCAATCAGTTTGCTATATGTTTCAAGAATGCATTGTTGGTAATTCTCTTGGTTGAAGTACGCTTTTTGTCCACTTAGTTGACTTAGGTAGACCGGGCAGGCAGTTCGGTTCGGTTGTGGAACGGAACCGAACCGTCCGGTTCCGGTTCCACACTAAAATGGAACTGGAACCGGAACCGAACCGTTCGTTTTTTTTTTTTTTTTACTTTTTTGAAAATAAAACTCAAATTACAAATAATTACATTAATTATTTTTTTTGAAAATAATTACAAATAAAATTACATAATTACAAATAAAATTATGTAAATTACAAATTACGTTAATTCATTACATAATACATTACATTAAATTACAAATAAAATTCTTATCTAAAAATTAAAAAAATATATTATTGTATATATTCCAACCGGTTCGGCTAGGGGAGGAACCCTAACCGAACCGGTTAGGTTCCGGTTCGGTTCTGGAACCGGTTGGAACCGGAACCGTCCGGTTCCGAACCGGAACCTTGGCCGGGTCTAGACTTAGGTATCAATTAATGCTTGAAATTTGAGTCTCGTGGCAAAACTCCTTAAAGTTTTGTGTAGTTTTTAATGAGAATAATGGCTTCTACCTACCTTATTATTCGATGCAGAACTGAATTGTCAGTTTCAGTGTTTTCATTTTGTGGTCTGATTTATGAACTTGTTTCGTAACCCCAGCCCAGAGATGGCTTGTCGTTTGGCAAGGCTGAGAATCTTTTGATTATTGTCCTGAAAATTCTTACTGATGACAAGAGGCTGAAGAAAGGATAAACATTGCAGATATATGAAGGCAACCTTTGCTTTGTAGTATATATACAGTTTAACTTCTATTTAGTAATATTCTATATAGGAATAACCTCTAATTAGTAATAAAAAATTTTGGTCTCAACTTGAACGTGTTATAAATAGGTATAAACTCTATATTATAATAAGTTATAATTTTTTTTGGCCCCCTCTTAAGAAACTTACCTCCATCATATTACAAAAAATATATACTATGTTCCATTAAATGTTTAAGATGAAATAAAATATTTATCTAAAGTTGTTTAGTACAATAATTTAGTTTTCGGTCAATTGAGTTCGTGTGTTAATTTTGGGTGGCATATTTGATTTGTTAGAGGAAGAATAAAAGATAATAGTTGAATTACTTAAAGGATTACAAGGATGTGTTAGACAATGTATTTATAGAACTTACATTGGGAGGAAAAAAAGTGACTTTGTATATTCATAACATTGCATAGATATATGTGAAGTTTTTTTGAAACTATATATCTTGAATTTTACAATATCTATTTATCAGTTATTAATATAGTGCATGTTTTAGCTTTATATCACTTGAACTGAATAAAATTAAGCAAAATAATATCTTTTTCAGGCTTAATACATAAATAGCCCCCTTTACTTGGCACTAATTGTCATTGCGTCACCTAAAGTTTAAAGTTAACAATTGCACCTCTTGTACCCAATTTTCATGTTTGGAAAAACACTTATCGATCCGCTTATAGAAGAAAATGCAAGCAAGGTAGCTTGCTTACTCTCCCGTTGGCGGCAAGGAAGGAGGCATTGGAAAGACTAGACCATACATACTAAAGTAAAGAGGCATTCGGGAAGCGACTAGTCGCTTCCGGCGAAGCTTCTAGAAGGCCGACCACTATATATAAAGAGATCCATATACCAGTCATGAGCTATCGCTCATGAAACTTAGAAAAACATCGGCTTTAAACACTGATACGTGCCACTTTGGATACATATCTGGCACACACACAACAGTGGCATGTAGTACAGCAGTAGCATGTTAGGAGTGGCTACGTGGCCTAATTTATTTGACTTAGTCTTTGTTTGTTTAGAATAAGTTAGTGGTTGCTATTTCTTCTCCTGTGGTTGCTAATTCTTCTCATATTCTTCATCATTATGGTTATTTACTTTCCATTGTATGGCTATAAATGTAGCTTGAAAAAGTTCAATAAGATATGCAGTTTTTATATTTGACCAGTAACCTTCCTCTCCTCCTCTTCTCTTCAAAGTCTCTTTCCCTTTTTTTTTTTTTTTTTTTTTACTTCTGTTCATATCAATGGTATCAAAGACGGTTTCGACCATGAACACTCGCGGCAAAACCAATGCAGAATTCTGAAACGATGTCAATGAAATCTTAGCACGACACGAGTCAAGCTTCGATCAAGTAAACACTGCCTTACAAGCGGTGTTAATCGAGCTGCAAACTCTTCGAGCCTCCCGTAGCCAAAACCCCAGCCCTTCTGAAACCAACCCATTTGCTCGTGATAAATCCTCACACCCAAATACTGCTCGTTCTAACACTATCAATGACCACCCTCATCAACACCTTAAGTTGTCCTTCCCAAAATTTGACGGAGATGACCCAACTGGTTGGATTTACAAAGCAGAACAATACTTTGATTTCAAGAACATCACACCAGGCCAACGAGTTCAGCTGGCCTCATTCCATTTAGAAGGCATCGCCTTACAATGGCACATGTGGTTGACAAAATTTCATGGACCACTCACATGGGATGAGTTCACCAAGGCTGTACAACTTCGATTTGGTCCAACCGACTACGAAGATCCGTCAGAAGCTCTGACTCGCCTTAAACAAACCACAACTGTAGCATCCTACCAAGAAGCTTTTAAAATGCTTTCTCACCGAGTTGATGGCATGCCTGAAAATTTTCTCATCGATTGTTTTATTGCAGGACTTCGAGATGAAATCGCATCGATGTAAAAATTAAACAACCTCGAACCTTGGCGGATACAATAGGAGTGGCTAGGCTGATCGAGGAACGAACCCAACTGCAGAGGAAGCCAACCCAGCAAACTCGTTTCCAACCAACCTCATTGACACCAAAGGCATCGCCCAACCCCACTGCGGGTGTGCTAGGACCTCCACCAACCCAGCGTATGAACCAAAGCTCGAGTACTCAACCAACAACATTTCACCGAATCACCAATCAAGAGGCACGCGAACGACGAGAGAAGGGATTATGTTATTATTGTGACGAGAAGTTCGTTGTTGGCCATCGCTGTGAACGACCACAATTATTCATGATCGATGACTCATCTCATATCAATGTTTAAAAATATGGGGCGGCGCCTCGAGGCGGCCGGCCATTGAATATCCAATTAGCTCAATCAAAAGGAAACATTGACTGAAAATTACAACAAAGAGAAGTCAAATTACATAGTCTCATATCAACAATTCTTCTTCGAAGTATATTATAAAGTCAAATGTCCCATTTTAACTAATCGATTCGAACAAGCATCGTATCTAACTATAAACGGAGAACACAAAACGCATTGATCAAACAAATAAGTAAAATCCAAACGAGAGAAGCAAACCGAGAGACGATGACGCAAAGCAGACGACGAAGCTGAAACCAAGTTGAGACTTGAGAGAGACGACGACGCCTAGAGACGGAAAGCAGGAACCGAGCTGAGAGAGACGACGACGAGAGACGATGCAGAAGAGTCCGAGAGACGATACAGAAGAGGCAAACCCTAAAGCAGAGGTGTTCCTTTTTTTAATAACGATGCCAAAACGACTTTTGGCACCAAAACGTCGTCGTTTTGGTCTAATAAGGAAAAAAAGGCTCACTAATGAGGCGGACGCCCGCATCGGTGGTTTACGTATAAGGCGGCCGCCTTGACGCGCCGACGCCGAGAGGTGGCGATTGGGCGCCTCGAGGCGGCGCCTCGATTCGTATTTTAAAACACTGTCTCATATAACCATCGAGGATGTCGATGGCGCTCTCCCGGAACAAGAACATCATGAAGTTATGCCAGAAATTTCTTTTCATGCAATTTCAGGTACCGAGCTGTAAGCATTGCATTTTCGCATGTGAAACCCGATGAGGAGTCTTATTTGGAGACAACTACATTTTAAGTTACGAAAGCCGCGGGAAACGGATATCGGAAGGGGAAATTCAGAACAAACAAGCTCACTGTCTTCGTTAGTGCTGCGTTCGCTACTTCGTTCGAACGGAAAACAGATTGCGGGTGTTCGTGTCGCGTTCGAACGGTGTCGGTAATTCTGGTTTTGCTGCTAGCCTCACGCCCAGCCCATTTAGCTCCCCAAAGCCCATAAAACACATCCCAAATTAAATAAATAAATATTAAATTAAATATTAAACATTAAAATAAAACATTTACCAATTAAAATAAACAATTACCAACTTAAACTAAAATCATGCCTAAATTAAACAAATCACATACTAAATCAAAATATAAGCATACCAAATTAAAATCAATCTTAACCAATTAAAGTCAATCATATATTTGACTTCCTAATTTAATAAGATAATTACCAATATAAAATATTTGTATTCCTAAACCAACACAAATTAATATTACAACTTCCTAATTTAAAATATTTTGTCCCCCCTCAATCTTGTGTATGCCTTTCTCATCTCTCCTAATTTGGATACCAAGATCTCTTCCCTGTGAGACAAGGTGAAACCCTAGACATCTTCTATATAAACAACCCTAACCAAAGCCTTTGTCTCATTGACACATAGAATTCACACCCAAACTCTCTCGAAATCTCTCTAGACTCTCTCTACACACCCAAGACTAAACAAAAAAAGAAAACACTTCACACATACACAAAAGAGAACAAAGAAACCACCACAAGTCACCACCCTCCATAGTTGAACCCAAGCACAACAACCACCATAGCCGAATCCACCACACACCAACAACCACCATAGCCGAATCCACCACACACCAAACTCACCCTTAGCCGAATCCTAAGACACGCCTAAACAACCTCCATAGCTGTTGTCCACACGAGCACCCCACAAACCATTCACGTTATGGGCAAACTGAAAAACAAGATGTTATGGTTTTAATAGATGGTGGTAGTACACACAACTTCATTGATCAGGCTATAGTCTCTAAGTTTGGGTTACCAGTGATCCGAGATAGGAAATTTGAAGTAATGGTGGCTAACCGTGAAAAGATAGAATGTGCCGGACAATGTCGCAGTCTCACCCTCACCATTCAATGATATTCTGTCACAGCCGACTACTACATTCTTCCGGTTGCGGCATGCCAACTGGTCTTAGGAATACAATGGCTTGAGACTCTTGGACCCATTGAGATGGATTACAAGCAGCTTACCATGAACTTCAAAGTGAAAGGAACCTCCCACACCTTCCAAGAGTTGGGACGAACTGGCATTGAAGCTTTGTCTGACAAAGAATCCAATGGGTTACATGGCACTGGATTATTTTTCCAAATAATTCCTTCCAGCAGCAGCAGTGAACCAAAGTCATACCCACCTGAGATAGGCCAACTCCTAGAAAAATTCTCCCATGTATTTGAATCACCCACCATCTTGCCTCCAAGACGGTCACATGACCACCAGATCCCATTGCAGCCGAGCGCATGACCAGTGAGTGTGCGGCCATATCGATACCCTTATTACCAGAAAACTGAGATAGAGAAGATAGTAAAGGAGCTTTTGCAATCTGGTTTGATACGGCCAAGTAACATCCCGTTCTCTTCACCGGTTCTGTTAGTAAAGAAAGCTGATGGTGCTTGGCGATTTTGTGTGGATTATCGAGCTCTGAACGACATCACAGTTAAAGATAAATATCCAATTCCTGTTATCAATGAGCTATTAGATGAACTCCATTGAGCCAAATTTTACTCTAAACTAGACTTACGGTCTGGATATCATCAAATACGAGTGCATAAAGCTGACATTCCTAAAACAACATTTCGGACACACGAAGGCCATTATGAATTTATAGTGATGCCATTTGGCCTCACTAACGCACCAGCAACCTTCCAAAGTCTCATGAACGATCTCTTCTACCTCCGAAAATTTATTTTGATTTTTTATGACATTTTCATATATTCAAGATCATGGGAAGACCACCTCACACATCTACAAATTGTTCTCCAAATCCTATATGCTAACAGTTTGCTTGCCAAAGAGTCGAAATGTCGATTTGGTGTTTTACAGATTGAGTACTTGGGTCACATTATCTCGGAGCAAGGCGTGTCAGTTGATCCAACCAAGATCCAAGCTGTCATAGAATGGCCAACACTCCGTGGGTTCCTCGGATTAGCAGTCTACTACAGGAAATTTATCCGTAATTTTGGATGTATAGCGTCCCCTTTGACCCGCCTCGTGAGCAAGGAAGAATTTCACTGGAATGAGGCAGCAGAGATGGCCTTCAAACAATTGAAGAGGCACTGACTTCCCAACCAACTCTATGCCTTCCTGATTTTTCTCAACCATTCGTGATTGAATGCGATGCTAGCGGACTTGGAATTGGCGCAATTCTTACCCAACGAAATCAACCAGTGGCGTATTTTAGTGAAGCATTGAAGGGTTCGGCCTTTGCATTATCCACCTACGAGAACATCATCAAAGCAATCAAGAAGTGGCGCCCATATCTGCTTGGGAAACCATTCACTGCCCGCACCGACCAAAAAAGTCTCAAGTACCTATTGGAGCAACAGATTACTACACCGGCACAGACGCGTTGGTTGCCAAAACTACTTGGTTATGATTACAAAATTGAATATAAACGTGGGCTTGAAAATCAAGGTGCAGATTCCTTGTCTCGTGTAGTTGAATTCCAATTTTTATCACTTTCTATGCCACATGCAGATTGGTGGTCAATACTACAAAAAGAAATACAACATGACTCATTTTATGAAAAATTGATGAGGAAAGCACTTCCCAATCAGGCAACAAGCTGCTTCAACATGATGGAGTATGGTTCAAAGGAGACAAAGTTTATTTGAGCCCCACCTCCAGCTTAATTCCAACGGTTATTGCTAACTTCTATTCATCTTCTACTGGTGGGCATTTTGGATTTCATAAGATACTCCATCGAATCAAGCTTAGCTTTGTTTGGCCTAGCATGCTCCAAATGGTGAAGGAATTTTTGCAGCAATGTGATGTTTGTCAGAGGTTCAAAACTGATTGTATGAAGCCGGCGGGGTTGCTTTACCACTGCCCATCCCTCACCAAATATGGACCGATGTCTCCATGGACTTTATTGAAGGGTTACCATCTTCTAATGGATACACTGCCATCATGGTCGTTGTCGATCGTCTAACAAAATATGCT
Source organism: Zanthoxylum bungeanum (assembly GCA_019454045.1). Lineage (NCBI taxonomy): Eukaryota > Viridiplantae > Streptophyta > Magnoliopsida > Sapindales > Rutaceae > Zanthoxylum > Zanthoxylum bungeanum. Next base: position 297,844 of record SKCR01024847.1, read on the forward strand.
CACTTCATAGCCTTGAAACACCCATTTACTGTTGTAACTATTGCCAAGGCGTTTGTCGCCAACGTGGTTCGCCTACATGGTATTCCAACATCGATTGTTAGTGACCGAGACAAGGTATTCATCAGCTCCTTTTGGAAGACATTGTTTCAGCTGTAAGGAACCAAGTTGTGTATGGGCTCTAGTTACCACCCTCAGTCCGACATACAAACCGAAGTTGTAAATCGAACTTTAGAGCAATACTTACGATGTTTTGTTGGTGATCAGCCACGAAAATGGCTCGAATGGATTCCCTCGGCCGAGTTTAGCTATAATACCTCCATTCATTCCTCTACCAAGATGACTCCCTTCGAAGCAGTTTACGGCATTCTACCTCCAAGACTACTGGCCAATGTACCAGGAACTTCCCGTGTCCAAGCTGTGGATGAGTATCTGCGTGACCGAGACACCATTCTGCGTGAGCTGCGACGCAACCTCCTGCAGGCTCAAAATCGGATGAAATGCCAAGCAGACCAACATCGGCGCGATGCCTCGTTTGCTGTGGGAGATTATGTGTATTTGAAACTACAACCTTATAGACAAACTTGGGTGGCTTTTCGGGGCTCCATGAAGCTCGCACCACGTTTCTTTGGACCATATCAGGTCATTGAAAAGGTAGGGTCCGTGGTTTATAAATTGGCGTTGCCTCCCGGTTCTCAAATTCACAATGTGTTTCATGTCAGCTTGTTACGGAGGCATTTGGGGTCAATCACTCCTACCTCTACCCAACTTCCCCCTATCTCAGATACTTCAATCATCATTCCACAACCTGAAGCCATCTTAGATCGACGTGTGATCAGCAGGGGAAATACCGTCCAAAATCTGAAATCTTGGTGAAATGGCTGGGTGCGCCAGCAGCAGATGCAACCTGGGAAAATGAGTGGCGCTTTACCAAGACCTATCATGATTTCATCATTGTGGACAAGGATCCTTATCTGGGGAGGAATGATACGTGCCACTTTGGATACATATCTGGCACTAGAGATTGCAACAAGACCCGGACCCGGACGACCCGGGTGATCCCGGGTCCGGAAAAAAAATAAAAAATTAGATTATAAAAAAAAATATAGAATATTATGCATATATATATAATATAATATAATTAAAAGAATTGAAATAAAACTAATAAAATTGACAAAATATAAATATAAATATAAAATTAAAAAAAAAAATCGGGATAACTGGATCCGGACCCGAGGTAACAAAAACTCTTCCGGATCCGGACTCGAGTCGGATTTTACCATCCTATTTGGCACACACACAACAGTAGCATGTAGTACAGCAGTAGCATGTTAGGAGTGGCTACGTGGCCTAATTTATTTGACTTAGTCTTTGTTTGTTTAGAATAAGTTAGTGGTTGCTAATTCTTCTCCTGTGGTTGCTAATTCGTCTCCTATTCTTCAGCATTATGGTTATTTACTTTCCATTGTATGGCTATATTGAAAAAGTTCAATAAGATATGCAGTTTTTATATTTGACCAGTAACCTTCCTCTCCTCCTCTTCTCTTCAAAGTCTCTTTCCCTCTTTTATTTACTTCTGTTCATATCAAACACCTTCGTTAATGAAAAAAAAGGGTAGCTGGCATGTGTGAGCTACATATTGTTGGGTTTCCTTCATATTGTTGAAAACTTTTGGCACTAAAACTCATATTCATATTTTGCATACTTGGGAATTGATTACTCAAGGTTGGCTCAAACTGGGGTGTACTTAATATATTAAATGGATGTACTTAGTACAAAAGGTGTGTGTTTAGTATAAACGGTGGACTTTTTTTTTTTTTTGTAAAATTGGGTACAACTAAAATGGTTGGTGTAGTTAATAAAGTATATTTATTTTATAATATCTCAGTTTTCTATTAAAATATTCTTGGCCTCGGTTTGGGCTTTTTGATGTAAGCCATGGTCAGGGCCTAAATAGTGTCGGGCCAGACTTAAGCCCGACGTGCTGAGTCGGGCTGGGTTGATCCCAGGCATTTTTGCCACCTTTACTGGCAACATTAAAAATATTATGCAGACTAATCTTGTCCAGCTATATTATTGTCGTGCTGCTTCGCTGTACTTTGTAAATCTGGCAGAAGGAACACTGAACATAGTTACATTTTACTTTCCTCTTATTGTAATAGAATAGATTTTTTTAATTAATCGTATCAGCTAATGAGTATCTATCAAACAATGAACGCTCCACAGATTAAGGATCCTCTTTTTGTTTTCCTGTATTATATTACTTGAGACCCTTAGAATTGTTAGAGCCAAGGAAAGAAAAAGAGATGGGTGAACAAAAGCGTGGTCAAAAGAATAATGGGCAAATCATGTTAAGTATTAATTGATTTCTTTTGTAAATTGTCATGGTTTCAGTGCATTAGAGATCCAGTTACTTTTAGAATTGTTGTTTTTCCATTGTCAATTTTTGGTCTGGACACAAAAAAAGGGTCATGTTGATGGTGATATAAAGTGGGGTTTGTTGAAACTTCAAAGATAGCAACTAGTTAGGCTAATCCAAATGATTTTTTTTTTCATGTTTCACTTTTTGTGATTAAGAATCTACTGAGTGATGAGCGGAGTTTATACTTAGTATTGGATCAACAATTAAGAGAAATATGGAACTCACATTAAATAAATCTTAATAATTGATTTGTTTAGTATAAATTTAATTTAATACTGAATCTTTTAATTATTTCCATAATCATTTCCATGGTCTTTTTGTCTTGTAGGCATCGGATGCTGCTTAATTTTGTCCTGACTTACCATGTGATTAGTAAATGATTTATGTATGTGGATACCGTTAATCATTTGTGAGATAGAAGAATCATTGCGCTAATGATGCCAAAAGTTCATAAAGCCATAATCATATGTTTTGAATACAATATACATCTGTTAGATTCCACATTCAGTAGGCGACTGAAAATTGAGAATTGGTCATTGATTTTATTTTCACCTTGATAGGGTTACCTCTTTTCAATACTAAGAATATGTTTGCTCGATTTTTGTGCACGAAGAAGAAAGAGAAACGTGTAAGGTTCAAACCTCCTGAGATAAAGTCTCAGCAAGGGGTGTTTAATTAAGTGAATAAGCCTCCAAGGGGCGCAAACACACAAATTACAGTTCTAAAAGTTATAGAAACTAAAAGATAAAAAAAAAATGCTCGTTTGAGTCTTCATTTGATTGTCCCTCTTCTCTCTGTCTAAGTGAGCTTTTATAGTGAAACTTGTAAATTGCTTGGGCGGTCCCAGTATCTCCCTGCAACTGCTGGATCGTGCCTTTAACTGTTGGGCTGTTTGTCTCAATTGCTTGATCGTGGGTTGAGCTTTTATAGTGAAACTTGTAAACCGCTTGGGCGGTCCCAGTATCTCCCTGCAGCTGCCGGATCGTGCCTGTAACCGTTGAGCTGCGTGTCTCAACTGCTCGGTTGTGGAGGGAAAACCGTCCAACTGTTGCGATTGTGGAAGCAACTGCATCATGCATTTTCGTCCTAACCGCTACTTCGGTCGTCTCGACTCTTCATCGCTCTATCGTCCTTCCTCCCTTCGTTCTTTCCTTCGTCTTAGGGCGATTTCGTTTCTAGGGTGACATTATTTCCTTTGTCAACAATTGTCCCCCAAGTTTACCATGATTGAACCAAAAGTGGAGATCGATGTGAACTTCTCCGGTCTTCCATCGAAAAGGCGTATAGATTGGAATGATAGAAACTTGTACAGTCATTCCTTTTTGTTCTAGGGTGATTTTCTTCTTTTCATCCAGGTTCGTTCTTCCGTCGTGCAGGGAAGACCACCACGCCAACCGAGCCAGTTTCATTGCCGATCCCCAGTCCAGAGAACCCGCGAAGCCGAGGAGTGTAGCACCCTCTGCGCAGAGGCATACGATCCGTCGTTGTCTCCGGTCGTCACCCATCCACAACCTGGGGATGCAGTACCTTCCACACAAAGGACCCTGGTCAGCTGTCGCTAACGGACATAGTCCATCCACACCATTACATTTCATTTCACACCTCACACCGTGTGGATGGCCGTTAGCTAATCTCTTTACATTCCATTTCACACTTCATCGAAGAGAAGCTTTCGCTTCTGATGGCCTTTGTCTAATGCAGATCTTGTCTTTTTCTCGACTTTCTTCTGCCTCTCCTGATCTTTTCTTTTTTATCTTATGGAGTCCGCTTGGTTACGGAGGGCCAAACTGCGATGTTTTGAGTAAGATCGACCTTTAAATGAGTGGTTGGGAAACCCTGCAAATTACTTCTTCAACCTTCCTCTTTTTATATACTCATAAGTCATGATATTGTTTTCACGTGAAGCGCTTTTTTCCATGTGTTACCCGACCAATTTGGGGGGCTCCCTGCTCTAGGTCTGGTTTTTTGCCGAAAGTAAGCCTGCGGCCTGATGGTATTTTCATATCAATTTTGTCTTTACTGCTTGTGCTACTAATGGAAACAGCTTGGGCGATGCCCCCTAGAGGATGTAGTATTGACATCTGTCATTGACCGATCTTGGAAGTCGATGCTAAGATTTTTAGGTTCGGCCGATCTGCTGGAGGCCGATGCTGCAAGATCGAGCAAGGTAAAACCCATGGTGGAACTCTTCGCACCTGTCGGGCTTCCTTTTAGAGTCCTTTGTGAACCTGTCACTTCTGTAATAAATGCGCGGCCTTTTCTTATGTGTTTCATCATGAGGCCCATTTAAGAGCCGTTTTTACGTCATTTCCGTGTTTCCTTCCGTCGCACGTCACTTTCGCAATGAGTTGCACTCGAACACCTGTCTAGGGCAACATTTCCCCTTTTTCATTTTCCCACCGCTTTCACTTCTTAACAACTCGTATTGCGACACCTGTCTCAGGTTAAACCATTTGTCTGTTACATAAGGATTCATCTCATTCTGGCCGTCACTTTACCTTCGACTTCCTCTGCAAAACCACTTTTATCGCATTCTCGACCTTCTGTTATTAATGGCTTCTTCATCCTCTACTCCCAAAACTAGAGTCTCAACCTTCGCCGATTATAAGATGGCGCTGAAATCTTCTTCTGTGGGCACCTTCGGAGTCCACACTCTTGATGAGAATTTCGGCCAGTGCGCTCTTGGCCCCATCTTCATTGAAGATGACACTATTGCAACGGCTCTGTTGGCTCAACAGTTCCCCTCTTCTTCTGGCCTCTCATTTTCTGAGCCATTTAACATCTCTCCTTTCATTCAGTCCAATCCGATTCGCACCTGGCCTAAACCCGGTACGGCATTCGAAGTCTGGTTTCAACGTATGCTGTTGCATGCGGATACTCGAGCCTTTTTAGACAAACATCACCTTCTTTCTTTCATCGAGCTTTCATCAGTTTTTCCCCCTTTTGATCGTAATTTGTTTCCTATTTCTTTGCTCTTTTGGTCTTCTGAATACAATGTATTCATTCTTCCGGTTGGGCCCCTCACTATCACCCTTCGTGATATTGGTGCTCTTACTGGACTGGCCCCTCTTGGAGTGACCATCTCGGCTTGTACAATCTTCAGTTTCCCTCATCTTTCAATGGACCATTCGTCTTTTTCATCTTATTCTTCTTTTCTTCGCACGTTTTCGAAAATGGCTGGTCCTGTTTCGATGTTAGAGCAAACATTTTTCCTTCATTACTGGCTGTGCAAATATATCATTTGTGTGTCTAGCCAAAAGCCTGTGGCGGGCTATCTCCCCATCTCTTCCGACCTTGCCCACGGCCGTCACTTAGACCTGGCCTCCTTTTTACTGGCCGTCGTATATCGGGGATTGGTCGTCCTCCAGAAACAACTTCGGTCGGGGGCATCACCCATTGCCTCCGGTCCCCTGTGGCTTGTTCAACTCTGGTTGAGAGCCTATTTCCCTGTCTTCGTTACAATTGATTCAACTCACCCTTATCCTTGTGCCGGTCTTCTTTTTTCTCAACTTCGGCCATATTCTTTCTCTCATCGCGCTGTTTTTTAGTATTTCTACACTCTTCCTTGGGTTCCTTGTTTTTCCCCTTTTTCTGTGTCGGATAGCTCATCATTCGTCCATGACCTCCATCTTTCGGAAGAGGACGAATCAGGTCTTCGCATATGGCGTAGGTTTTTATGTAGCCGCGACCTAATTCATGACATCATGACCGGGGCCAATGGCAAGGCCGGAGTAGAGGTGTACTCATCCAACTTCGTTGCCCGTCAATTTGGCCTCGTTCAAGGGTGGCCTATTTCTTTCTTTCACACGCGCTCTGCTTTGTCAGACCGTTTTAAGGTCTTTTCAGTCTCTGAAGTTGAGGATTCCTTGGCGAAAACTCGCTCTTTGATCTCTTCTTTTGTTATCCCTCATTTTGCTTTTTGCACATCTGTTCATTCTTCTTTTGATCGTTTATGGCCACCTGCCGCGAACGATTTTTCTCCTTGCCTTCCATGAGAGTTTTTTCTTCCATCCATTTGTCCCCCAAGTCCTCTGAGCCGACGGGGTCGAAAAAGGCAACTGAGGCGTCTAAGCCCAAGAAAATAAAGCTTGCTAAAAGGAGACAGCCTTCTCCCAGTCGTAGCTCTGATTCGGACGTGCCGCTCGTCCGTTGCTCTAAGGTATGAGTTTGAGACCCGTCTTCTTTTGCACATGAGTTTGATGTACTCTGAAATCATAATTGTGTATCTTGTGCAGGTGCTTAGGATTGAGCCACCTTTCGCAACGCCCGAAACGGCGCGAACTCTGAGGGCCGAAGCTCCTATACGTGGAGACGAGGAGGTGGGACCTGCAGAAATGTCGATCGTTCAGTTTGATGCGGATGAAGCGGCCGAGGGTCACATCATGGAGCAATTACCAGGAGAGGGCGGTGCATTCAGAGCCGATACCCAAGGTATGGAGCCATATATTGAATTTGGTTGTTCACGTCCAAGAGTCGAGGAAATTCCAAGAGACCATCATCTATTTGAACGCTTCTCTTCGGACGGTTCTGTACCATTTGTACAGGATCCGGATGATGAGGCTGAAGTGCCAGAGCCTATTTAGCCGATTGGGTCTCTTTGGCACCACCTCAAGCAACTCTATCCATTGGTACACAGGATGTCTGCCTTAGGGCTTCGAGGGTTATAGGGACGTGGACGACCTTTATAGTTTGGCCGAATTAGAGTTGTTAGAGGAAGCTCGGTCTATGTATAAAGACGACGTACTTCATCGTATTTACGAAGAAGATGAAGTCATTTACATTTCTAATTCGTTCGACTCTGATTCTCTTGCAGATGCTCGGCCTACTACTGTGCCGCAACGCCCAACGCCAGAAGTAGTATCTCCAAGTACTTCTGCGCACCAGACTTCGGCCTCCGCACAGTCGTCGTCTTCGGCTCCTTCATCCTCTCCTTCTCGAGTGGAGTCCCTTGTGCCTGAACAACCGTCTTCTCTGGCTTTCATGACTGCTTCTTCCGCAGCTCATGTTTCGACGATCCTAGTGTTAGCCGCTCCTGAACAATCATCGCCCCATCGGGCCGAGTCTCCATTTTGCCACAAAGTTCTCCTACTCGGCCATCTTCTCCTCAATCCGCACGGCCGCTGGCCCTTGTCCCCCAGCATCCATCATCTTAGATCATTCATCTCAACAAGAACTAATGTAGCCACCAGCTGAGGCATTTGAGGCATTGGTGGATCGGCCTTCCAGTTCTGGTTCTGGGGTGGTAAGTATTTCCCCCATTTCCTTTAGCTCATGGCCTTAGTTCATTTTGCTAATTCCTTCTTCGTGTGCAGGTATACGACCCATTGCTGCAATCGGTCCAGAATATTTTGGACCGCTTTCGGTGATTGTCTTCTGCTTCTTTTTGGCCTCCTTCGCCTTTGGTCAACACCAGTACAGATCTGGAGGGCCTTCGGGAGGTTCTTGGTCAATACGTTTCCTTTGCTGCACTGGAGGTTGGTCAGGCTGCTCGGCTGGAGAACATCCTTCAATTGGACAAAAGCTCCTCCGAATTAAGCCGAATATTGGCCTTCCTGCCTTGCCCATATCGGTTGACGATCGGTTTTTCCTTCAAGAAATGTAAGACGGCATATAGCAGCCCTTCTCTCTCGGTATCGCAATATGCACAGCCAGAGGGTTGGGCTTCGCTCCTCTGTAATGAGGAAAGAAACGCTTCGTGGCTCTCTTGACGCCCTTCATCAGGCCCTGAGAGACACTACAGAAGAAATGATGACCGAGGAATCGGTCTTCCTGGACCTGGAGCGAAAGCTACAAGAGATTCAGCGTCTTGTCGAGGAAAGCCGTATGAGAAAAGATGCTAAGAGGAGGACCTTTGTTACTCAAGTTACGGAGATGGACGAGTCTATGGCAGAGTATGAAGGTCTGGCCCGTATAAACTTTGAGAAAAGCTTGGCGGATTTGGATGCAGTGGGTTTGGAGATTCATGACGAATGGCGCCTGAGGAGAGAGACGCTTTCGGCCATCGAGGAGCTGCCCGGGGGTTTTCGGCGTTCTTCGGGCCAAAATTAATGATTTTGTAAGACGTTATATCGTCTATCCCCTGTATTTTTAGGACGTTTTCATCCGTAATTAATGAAAATACATTATTGTTCGAGTGTATTTTGTACATTTTCATGCTCCCACAAAGATGGCACATATCTCTTTAAGTACTTGCCGGTTATCGCTTTTGCTTGCACTCCTCCGTTCAAGTTCTGCAAATGGTAGGCTCCGTTTGGTAACACATATTTTACCACGAATGGGCCTTCCCAGTTGGGCGACCATTTGCCATACGCCGGGTCCTTAGAACCAAGTGGCAGTATAATTTTCCACACTAATTCGCCCTCCCTGAACGATTTAGCCATTACTCTGAGATTATATTCCTTTCTATTTTTTTCTTTTGTGCTTCTAGACGATTTAGCACATCGCACCTGATATCGTCCAATTCCAATAAATTCTGGATCATTGCCTCGTTTTAGTCTTCCTTTATCAGCTTTTCTTGTAACATTACCCTGGTGGACTTGATATTCATTTCTACGGGAAGCACAGCCTCGTGACCATACACTAACTGAAACGGTGTCACTGAAGTACTTATTCGTGGTGACGTCCTATAGGCCCATAGAGCCTGGCTCAAATACTCGTCCCATCGTCTAGCGTTATCTGTCACCATCTTCCGAATCAACCCTTTAAGGGTCTTATTGGACGATTATGCTTGGCCGTTTGACTGAGGATAATAGAGGGTAGTGTTTACCAGTCGGATTCCGTACTCGGCCAGCAAATCTTTCACCTTTCCACTATTTAATGAGGTGCCATGGTCTACCACTATTGTTTGTGGTATACCAAATCGGTGAATTATATGTTCCTTTATGAACTTAATGATCTGTTCTTGGGAGATTTCCACAACTGGGATAGCTTCCACCCATTTGGTAAAGAAATCGGTAGCAACAATGATGAAAGTATGCCTATTGCTTGATGCTGGGTAAATCTTCCCTATCAAGTCTATCGCCAATCCTATAAACGGCCATGGTTTAATGATTGGGATCATCTCGGTCAGTGGTGCCCTTTGAATGGGTCCGTGCTTCTGACAAGCAATGCATCATTTGGCATACGAGATGCACGATTCTCCCATCTTCGGCCAATAATAGCCACTTCGTATAATCAACCATCTCATCTTTACTCCTGCTTGGTGTGCCCCACAAACACCTTCATGTACTTCGGCCATGATAGTTTTGGATTCAACTGGCCCTACACATTTCAACAACAATCCATCTTGTCGTTTGTAGGCATTGTATTTTTGCATGTGAAACCCGATGATGAGTCTCATTTGGAGGCACTACCTTTTGAGTCACGGAAGCCGCGGGAAACGAATATCGGAAGGGGAAATTCAGAATAAACAAGGTTCACTGTTTTCGTTCGTGCTGCGTTCATGTATACGTTCGAACGCCAAATAGATTGCGGGCGTTCGTGTCGCGTTCGAGGAAGCGTTTGAACGGTGTCGGTAATTCTGGTTTTGTTGCTAGCCTCACACCTGTAGACACTGGTTTTCGCCCGAGGTCCACAATTGAGATTTCTTTGAGATGAGGGCACTGGCGATCCTGCAGAACAAAGATGTAGAGTGAGCGGGAGTACTGCCCACCGGTGTGGTGGGTGCCGGGGGCACTCCGATGCCCAAGTCAGTAAATGAACAAAGATAGTAGTAGAAGGAAGGTCAAAGTAAGATACTACCTTGAGCTTCGTAGGGTGCCGTGAGGGCGGTAGATAGCAGGTATGGTGACTTTTGTGAAAGTCCCAGAGCTATGAGTAGGAGAGCTAGAAATTGGATCCACTTCCTCTTGGAGTCATGTTCCTTAAATATCCATGGTATAGTAACGTGTGCCTTTATTGATTGTCTTTTGATTATTTGCCCGTTTAGAACATGGTAACAGTCAACTTAATGAAGTGCCATTACTGTTTGCAGGTTGGAACGGATGGCTTGTGGGTGGCATTAATGAGCCTGGGCGCTACGTGGCTCCTCATTGGGCTTGGGCTTATGAATCTCTAGGCCACTATTCACTTTAATCATCGGGCTTCCTTCTAAGGTAGAAACTTGGGCATGGAGTAAAAGGACAAAATTGCCCTTGGCCCAAATTTGGCCCGTACAGTTTGTCCCCTACTCTCTAAGTCAATGAGTCCTTGGCTTGGAGAGTATTTGACGCATGGGTCGCGTGGGATGATGCCATATTATGTTGGTGTACTCGAGCGTTGATGCTGCCTTCTGATTGAACCAAACAAATGTCAAGTTATCAACTTGACTCTACAAGAGCCATTGGGGAAGTGCCTAATCAATTGGACCAGATGAAGGTCAGAATATTAATCATACGACATGTGCCTTCCATGTCTACAAGTTGACTCGAAATGAGTCTACAGGGGATGTCCCCAGTCGACTGGACTTGATGAGGCCAGGAAGATATTAGTCATACGACATGTGTAATCCATGTCTACAACTTGACTCGATATGAGTCCATGGGGGATGTCCCCGGTCGACTGGACTTGATGAGGCCAGGAAGGTATTAGTCATACGACATGTGTAATCTATGTCTACAACTTGACTCGACATGAGTCCATGGGGGATGTCCCCAGTCGACTGGACTTGATGAGGCCAGAAAGGTATTAGTCATACGACATGTGTAATCCATGTCTACAACTTGACTCGACATGAGTCCATGGGGGATATCCCCAGTCGACTGGACTTGATGAGGCCAGGAAGGTATTAGTCATACGACATGTGTAATCCATGTCTACAACTTGACTCGACATGAGTCCATGGGGGATGTCCCTGGTCGACTGGACTTGATGAGGCCAGGAAGGTATTAGTCATACGACATGTGTAATCCATGTCTACAACTTGACTCGACATGAGTCCATGGAGGATGTCCCCGGTCGACTGGACTTGATGAGTCCAGGAAGGTATTAGTCATACGACATGTGTAATCCATGTCTACAACTTGACTCGACATGAGTCCATGGGGGATGTCCCCGGTCGACTGGACTTGATGAGGCCAGGAAGGTATTAGTCATACGACATGTGTAATCCATGTCTACAACTTGACTCGACATGAGTCCATGGGGGATGTCCCCGGTCGACTGGACTTGATGAGGCCATGAAGGTATTAGTCATACGACATGTGTAATCCATGTCTACAACTTGACTCGATATGAGTCCATGGGGGATGTCCCCGGTCGACTGGACTTGATGAAGCCAGGAAGGTATTAGTCATACGACATGTGTAATCTATGTCTACAACTTGACTCGACATGAGTCCATGGGGGATGTCCCCGGTCGACTGGACTTGATGAGGCCATGAAGGTATTAGTCATACGACATGTGTAATCCATGTCTACAACTTGACTCGACATGAGTCCATGGGGGATGTCCCCGGTCGACTGGACTTGATGAGGCCATGAAGGTATTAATCATACGACATGTGTAATCCATGTCTACAACTTGACTCGACATGAGTCCATGGGGGATGTCCCTGGTCGACTGGACTTGATGAGGCCAGGAAGGTATTAGTCATACGACATGTGTAATCCATGTCTACAACTTGACTCGACATGAGTCCATGGAGGATGTCCCCGGTCGACTGGACTTGATGAGTCCAGGAAGGTATTAGTCATACGACATGTGTAATCCATGTCTACAACTTGACTCGACATGAGTCCATGGGGGATGTCCCCGGTCGACTGGACTTGATGAGGCCATGAAGGTATTAGTCATACGACATGTGTAATCCATGTCTACAACTTGACTCGACATGAGTCCATGGGGGATGTCCCCGGTCGACTGGACTTGATGAGGCCAGGAAGGTATTAGTCATACGACATTTGTAATCCATGTCTACAACTTGACTCAACATGAGTCCATGGGGGATGTCCCCGGTCGACTGGACTTGATGAGTCCAGTAAGACATTAGTCATATGACATGAGTAGTCCAACAAAACATCATAAGTTGACTGCTAAATGTTTGTATTATATGCAGCAGGGCCCACAAAGTTGAGTCGACAATAGGCGAGAGTGTTTCAACAAAGCATCGAGAAAGACAAACAACAAAGAAACAAGCCTAAACGGCCCACAAAACCCAAAAGACCGGAATTGACCCAACGACCTGCACGACTACGGAAACAAGAGAGACTACGTGAAACAGGCCCATTTAAGGTTGAAAAGCAAACCCCAAATTCACACAAAAGCCAGACACATGGGAATGAAATTAGTCAGTCCTCCCAAATACCCACATCACCCATTTCGTGAGAGGGGCAATACAAGCAATAAAGGGGTGTGATCCCTTCAAACAAGGCCAAATACACAGCCCAAGAGACGAGAATTACAAAAAGAAACCAGGGCGATTGATATTCGACCCATCAGAAGAAAATAAACAGCCCTGAAGAACCAGACGACTCAAATTTGTGGCCCATCCAGAACCACACACAACTAGGTACGAGGCCCAATCAAGGAACCACCGACCCACGATCAAGCCTTTTGCAGCTTTTAGCTTCACGCCTTTTTGATCCATAACTCCACCACACGACAAATCAAACCGCAAGCAGGAAGCTCAGCCCACACGGTCATGAGAAGCAATCAACCAGCCCACACATCAGCCAGCCTAATTAACGACCAAATTTACGGCAAACCACCGGGTCAAACCTCAGCCCAAAACAACGCCAAGAAGCCACACGCCCAAAGCAGCTCAACAACAGTCCAAGCCTTCAATTGGACCTTATCAAAATCCAACTAAGCCCAAGAATAAGCAATTGTTTTATATGCCCACGGGCCATAGGAACCCAAAAGAAAGTAATTGGAGTCCCACATCGCCCATTGCAAGAAAATGAACAAACTTACTCTACATTCGAAGAATATAACTCACAAGAAGCATCTATATTCACATTTGCTGCAGGCGTGTCGGCTGAAAACGTGTAAGTTGGCTAGAAGCATATACGTGATTGGAGGCATGCATGGGATACGTGGCTTGCTTATCTTCAGCGTGCAATGCCTCATGTCATGGTTTGATCGAATGGGCTGGCTGGGTAGGTGGGCCCGTTGATAGGCGCGAGACCTGTATATTCACGTGGGCATCTTTCTTCACGTGGTGTCAGTGTGGCTTTGGTTTATTCCTTGATTACATGTATTCATGCTACTCAACTTTTCACAACGTGTGCCCCATTTCCCACAGTCGACGTTTACAATATAGAGCATGAACTTGTGCGCGTGAACTGTGTAGCATCTTCGTGGGCCTATCTTCGCATGTTTGGGCTGGTTTGTTGGCAGCTTCCTCATATTATTTTTCTGAAGTATAAGTGGATCTCGCAGCATGCGCAAATTGTTTTGGCTAGTGAGGCATCTTATTGGGCAGTGAGCGTGTCGATGCCATTCTTCATTTGCATATGTTGTAGAGAGCTGTTCCTTTCTAAATTATCAGTCATTCCCTAGACCTAATGAGGGTCTATGGTGCTTATGTAGACTGGATTTTGAAGAGGGTCGATCGATTGAACCTGATGGAGGTTTAAGAAGGTTCTTTATTGGCCTTTCCATGTCATCTAGAGAAGAGTACAATTCTTCCACTCATGTCCTCTGGAAGAGATGACATCCTTCCAAGTCGTATAGATCAGTAGTCTGAAGAAGATGACCTCACATTTATGTCGTCTGGGGGAGATGGTAAATCATACACATCATCCGGAGTAACAATTTTCTTCGTCTTTTGGAGAAGATGTCGACCTTTGGATGTAGTGTGGAGTTGATAACTGGCAATGTTAATTGGGATGTCCACGCCAAGACTTCATTCGTGTACGTCGACTGGGACACCGTCTTCATGCCAAGTACTTGTTTCTTTTAGAAATCCATAAGAGACAACCCAATCATGTAGTATGGAGCTGAAGGCAATCCATGCATTCTAAGGAAGATGACCATCATTTCACATGTAGTAAGAGGTTGATGACGATCAACCCATGGATCTTTATGTGTGAAAGAGTCGTAGATAGAGATGTCTTTGCTTGCTAAGAATCGCTAGGGCCCCACGGTGGGCGCCAAATTGTAGACACTGGTTTTCGCCCGAGGTCCACAATTGAGATTTCTTTGAGATGGGGGCACTGGCGATCCTGCAGAACAAAGATGTAGAGTGAGCGGGAGTACTGCCCACCGGTGTGGTGGGTGCCGGGGGCACTCCGATGCCCAAGTCAGTAAATGAACAAAGATAGTAGTAGAAGGAAGGTCAAAGTAAGATACTACCTTGAGCTTCGTAGGGTGCCGTGAGGGCGGTAGATAGCAGGTATGGTGACTTTTGTGAAAGTCCCAGAGCTATGAGTAGGAGAGCTAGAAATTGGATCCACTTCCTCTTGGAGTCATGTTCCTTAAATATCCATGGTATAGTAACGTGTGCCTTTATTGATTGTCTTTTGATTATTTGCCCGTTTAGAACATGGTAACAGTCAACTTAATGAAGTGCCATTACTGTTTGCAGGTTGGAACGGATGGCTTGTGGGTGACATTAATGAGCCTGGGCGCTACGTGGCTCCTCATTGGGCTTGGGCTTATGAATCTCTAGGCCACTATTCACTTTAATCATCGGGCTTCCTTCTAAGGTAGAAACTTGGGCATGGAGTAAAAGGACAAAATTGCCCTTGGCCCAAATTTGGCCCGTACAACACCCAAGCCCAATTAGCTCCCCAAAGCCCATAAAATACATCCCAATTTAATTAAACATTGAATTAAATAAAATATTTAAACCATTTACCAATTAAATAAAACAAAAAATATAATCATACCTAATTAAGATAAATCAAATATATTAACTTCCTAACTAAACAAATCACATACTAAATTAAAAAGATGTCATGCCTAATTAAAATCAATCATAACCAATTAAATATTTTGACTTCCTAATCTAGCCAAGATTTGTCCCCCCTCAATCCTTGACTTTCCTTGCTCAACACCAAATCAAATCTCCATTTTAATGCCAAATCCCTTTCTTGTGAGACAAGGTGAAGCCCTAACCCTTCTCTATATAAACGGCACCCTCTTTTGTTTTGTGTTGTTTTGGTTTATTTATTTTTCGTCACTTGAATTCTGCATGTTGCTTATTTATGCATGGTTCAATCAAGCGCATGGGCTTAGTAAGTGGAATGAAAGATCACCTATGGGGAGGGGTTAAAGCCCTTTACCACGATGCTTTGCCGCGCCGGTTGATGTGTGTTCGGTTGGATGTAAGATACGTTCAATCGGGCATACTAAGTTTGATATTATTGTGTTTAATTCTTTGTATGCATGACTCAATCGAGCGCATGGGCTTAGTAAGTGGAATGAAAGATCCCCTATGGGGAGGGGTTAAAGCCATTTACCATGATGCTTTGCCGCGCCGGTTGATGTGTGTTCGGTTGGCTGTAAGATGTGTTCAATCGGGCATACTTAGTTTGATATGATTGTCATTATGTTTGTATGCATGATGCGATCGAGCGCATGGGCTTAGTAAGTGCGATGAGAGGTCCTCTAATTGAAGAGGTTAAAATCTTTTACCACGATGCTTCGCCGCGCCTCGCTTTGTACTATTTGTTATTTATGTATTGCGTCCCATTTCATGCATCAGGTCTGTTCCCGTTCGAACGCGTTTACGAACGCAACTCGAACGCGCATGCATTTTGCCTTATCATGCATCAGGTCTCATTTATGTTCGAACACGTTCACAAACGCCATCCGAACGTGAGTATTCTGTTTCATTTCCGTTCGAACGCGTTCACAAACGCCATACGAATGTGAGTATTCTGTTTCATTTCCATTCGAACGCGTTCACAAACGCCATACGAACGTGAGTATTCTGTTTCATTTTCATTCGAACGCGTTCACAAATGCCATACGAACGTGAGCATTCTGTTTCCTTTCCGTTCGAACGCGTTTACGAACGCTACTCGAATGAGAACCTTCTGTTTACCGTTCGAACGCGTATACGAACGCTGCACGAACGCCCACGGTAAACAGATCCTCTTGCATCACATTACGACATGTCCATCTTAGCACATAGTTACCCCTTTTTTACGTTATGCATTTGTATTACCTCTCTAGTCGTCTACTTCTGTTATGCGCTTAAATATCTGTTCTTAATATGCATGCTAGTAAGAATGCTATTTGTTTGCGCTTCTGTGTCCACCAATGCGTTCATTAACTTGTATGCTTGCCGTATGATAATTCTTATGTATGCAAATTTAGACGTAGATTACATGCAAATAGGCTGTATGCAAATTCGAATATGTGTTACATATAAATTTAGATGAACTTGTTGATGTATGTATGTGAATTTAGAAGCATGATATTCTTAGAAATAAGTGTTACTTAAGCCTGATTAAATTATTATATAAATCCTTTCATTAAAAGTGGCATAAGTAAGGGACCATTCCGAACCCAATGGTTTAAGGTCTTCCCTTGCGAGGGGTGAGTGCGGCCTTAAATCTCATTTTCCCGGTTCACACCGGGTGGCGACTCCATTATACTCCGGTTTAGTCCCCCGTGGCTACTCCGTACTCCCGACCGGGCCGCGAGCCCGGGACAGCATGCGTCGCCCAGTTCCTATGTTCCCACATCGTTTTTTATATAGCATATCTCCTGAGACTACGTAGTTCAGGGCTTTAAGTTTTAGCCTCTGATCCTTCCATTTTTCGGGCTGTTTTAGAAACGTCTTGATTTCGCTTCTCCAATCGTCATCCTTTTCGATTTCAATGGTCGTGACATTTGTCCATTCCTTTCGTCGCATCAGGACCAGTTTCACCTCGCCGCTTCTATACATACCAGCTATGTTTGCTTGCTTGTACCCGGAAGCTGCTTGGGCTAAACTATTGGCCAATTCGTTCTTTGCCCTTGTAACGTGTTCCAACTCTGCATGATCAAATCGCTCTACCAATTATTTGGCCACATCCAATAATGCCATGACTGATGAGCTTTGGCATTTAAGGCTCCTTTCACTTGTTGGATTACTAGTTGTGAATCCCCCTTAATGGATACATGGGTTACTCCCATGTTGAGGAGTATCTCCAACCCAAATATCAAGGCTTCGTATTTGGTCTGGTTATTAGTGCAATATTCGTTCAACTTGATTAAGAACCAAAATGATTCCCCCAACGGGCTGACTAAAACAATCTCTATTCCAACTCATTTCGTTGTGCTGGATCCGTCGAAATACATCGTCCATGGTTTCAGGCTGCATTCGTCCAGATCCATTTCTATTTCTCTAATAGTGCTAAAGAATGGGTGATCGGCCAAGAAATCAGCCAAAGCTTGATTTTTAACGGCCCTTTGGGGCTCATGCCGTATATCGAATTCTGAAAGTGACAGTGACTAAAACCCAACTCTTTGATGCAAAGTAGGACGAGAAAACATGTACTTTATTATATTAATTCTTGTGATCAAATACATTATGTTCGGCCTAAGGTAGGCTCGTAATTTAGTACATGTGAAATATAGAGCCAAACATAATTTCTCCATTGGAGAATAATTACATTCATAATTCAGCAATTGTCTGCTAATATAATAAATGGCTCTCTCAACGTTCATGTCATCATCTTGCACGATCATCCAAGCTATAGACTGTTCTTCGGCCGATATGTACAATTTCATTGGCTTTCCTGGCACTGGAGTGGCACTGGAGGTACCATCACCGGCGGCTGTGACAAGTATTTCTTCAGGCTGTCAAAAGCTTGTTGATGTTCTTCGGTCCAGACGAATTCGTCCTTGTCCTTCAATCTTAATAAGGAGGAGAACACCTTTGTTTTCCCTGCACAATTGGAGATAAATCGTCTTAAAAAGTTAATTTGCCCTAAGAACCTTTGTAACTCTTTCTTATTTCGGGGTGGTATAGCTTCGGTGATCGATCGAGATTTATTGGTGTCAATCTCGATTCCTCGTTGGTGCACTAGAAAACCTAGGAAATTTCCTGCGCACACCTCGAAAGCACATTTGGCAGGGTTCAATTTTAGTTTAAACTTTCTCATTCGCTCAAAGACTGTTGCTAAATGGCTAAAATATTTTTCCACGGTCACAGATTTCGCCATTATGTCGTCCACATAGACTTCTACAGATTCGCCGATCATGTCATGAAAGATCAAATTCATGGCCCGCTGATAAGTGGCACCAGTGTTTTTCAGGCCGAACGGCATCACTACCCATTCATAACACCCTAGAGAGCCTGGGCACCTAAAGGCTGTTTTGTGTATATCTTTTTCGGCGATGTAAATCTGATTATAACCTGCATATCCATCCATAAAAGAGCAGACTTGGTACCCCGCTGTGGAGTCCACTAGGGCATCTATTGTCGGCATTGGGTATTGATCTTTTGGTGTCGCTAAGTTTAAGTTTCTGAAGTCTATATAGATCATTCTTTTTCCATTCTTTTTTCTGTCTGGAACGATATTTGACAACCATTCCACATATCTGGTCGTCCTAATGAACTTCGCCTCTAAAAGGCGTTCGACTTCTTTCTTAATATCAGGCATGACATTGGGCGCAAACCTCCGGGGATGCTGCTTATGAGGCATATGGCTTGGCATGATTGGCAACCTATGCTCCACCAACGTCCTATCTAAACCAGGCATCTCATTGTAGTCCAATGCAAAACAATCTTTGTACTCTCGTAGTAGACAAATTAGCTTTTCGCGTACCTGGGACTCCAGTTCTTTGCTGACGTAAGTGATGCGTCTATCATGCTCGCTCCTCATATTTACCTCATCCAATGCATCTTGTCCTCTTGAGTTATTTGTCTTTCGTCGTCCATTCAGAGCGTATTTTTCTTCTTCCATTGATTCGCCTCCTTCTATCAAGCAGTCCACTCCACATAGTTCTCTTATCTTGTCCTCCGTCTGATGCGTCAGCAATTTGCCTCTTAAAGCCGAAATCGCGGCATGTGCTTCGGCCTCATTTTTTCGCTCTGCTACATAGGCCATTAAACTGGCCTTGGAGGCCGCAAGGGCGACTTGCTCCTTATTCTTCATGTAAATTGATGTGTGTTGGCTCTCCAAAAACCACTATAGTTGGTCTCGTCTGTGCGAACAAATCATTCAGCAGTCCCGCGGGGTACGACTCGTCATTTTGAGCCACAATGGTCGGGTTTTCCCCTTCATTTAGAACTATGGTCGGCCCATAATTCCCTTCGTACATGAAGTACTCGGCCAAATTTGTCTCTGCAACGACAGGCTTGTTGTCGGCATGCACTATCTCCACCTCGTCCCTCTGGTTCCAGAACACTAGGCATTGATGAAGGGACGAAGGGATGCATCGGCTGCCGTGTATCCAGTCTCCTCCTAAGAGCATATTGTATGTTGTCGGTCCATCTTTGACAACAAATACTACTGTTTTCGTAATACTTCCCACTTGCAAGTCCAACAGAATAACCCATTTGGCTGTCTTCGCCCCTCCATTAAAGCCGATAAGAACCACTTCCGTAGGGAGGAGGTCTTCTTCTGACTTTTCCAAGCGTCATAGCATCCTAACTGGTATTGCATTAATGGTCCCCCGTTATCAATCAACACTTTGGTGATAGGTATCCCATTAGTCTTTGCTTTTACGTACAGCGGCCGCAGATGCTTTGTCATTTGTGGTGGTGGCTTTGGGAACATCACCTTCCCTGACAGACCTATATCCATTGCTTGATCGCCCTCGTTGGTAGCTTGAGGCGATTTCTCCTCCATGTCTCATTCAGATGGCAGCAACGTGGCTGCTGAACCTTGAGAGACGTTATTGACGGCTAATCTTCATTTTTCGGCTCTGGTGATGGTCCGTTTTACTTTAGGTGTCCCATACAAAACGAGGAATGGACATTGTCCCGAATCTTCTCCCAACGTCCCGACTGCATGATTGCCGGCCTCGTAAAATTCTTTGAGAAGCCGATTTTATGAAATCCTTTTTTTCCTTGCTTCGGTTTTGATGTATATTTCTTCTTCTATGTCAGTCATTTCCTCATCTGAAGCCTCCCTATCTGTTATCGAGAGCGCTGCAAATTCGGTCTCGTTGCCGTCATAGACGTCTTCGCTTGTTCCAGCTCCTCCGCTGTTATCCCCCTTGAATTTCACGGGTAACAAGTAATGGTGGCCACAAACGGTGGCATACTGCCGAACTGAATGACGATAGGGGTTCTTCGTCGTCTGTTTCGTCCCGCTCTCGCCTGTCGAACTTAGTGCGTTCATCGCCGCCCGTCACTGCTCCTTTTTTGCTGTCACTCATTTTTTGTTCTCTTCTGATTTCTCCATAATGCGAGGGCTACGACCCGTGGTGGCCTTTGCTTCGCCTTGTTGGCGCATCATCCGGCCATAGTTTCTTTGATGTCGCCTTAACTGCAACCTTGTCATTTCGTCCACGGGGAAATAATTCCTGCCTGGACGCTATCCTGACAGTGGCCTTCGGTATGAATGCCATATATTGGGCCGATGAATTCTCGGCCTAAACGTTCTTACATTTTGGACGAAATTTGAATTCTCCCCATAGAATCTTGGGGCGAAGGTCCGTGGCTGCAATGCTGCTGACACTTTCTTTACGGGCCTTTCACAAGTCTCTTCTAACTCCCTCATCCATTCTATATTGTTTTTGCATCGAATACACACGTTCAGCTGTTCTCCATGCTCTGAAGGTGCCTTAATCCTTTCCAGAGAGCTTGGGCGACGATGGTGATGTCCTTCATCTAGAACTAATTTGACCTTCGGCAGATTCATCTTGGCCAGGTCCGGGTTGATAATGTTCAATTCCACCGATTTTGGAAAATGGTTATTATCCACTGCCATTTTTTCTCGAACGTAATTCGTCCAGAGTCTATAGCATCCTGTAAAAATTTCGAAAAAAACAAGACAATATTAGTTGTATGAGACCATGCATTGTGCCACTTACAATATTTTTTACTACCGATTTGTTTGGCTGTTGGCAACGTATGTCGATTTCTCATACTAATTTGTTTATCTTTATACAACTGGTCGAATATGGCATCCACTTTAGTGATATCAAAAGAGAAGTTCATACTCTTTTTATCGTTCTTTTCATTGGCTTGGGGCTCCGCCCACGTCTTACAAATGTAAGGCTTCCCCTTAACCAATTCGGCCAAACATAAATTAACCGATTCGACGTCTACTTCGCCCATTTCATAATCGATGTTTCTATAATACGTCCATTTACTCGAATGTTTTATTTGCTCATCTTCTCGTAATAACCGCTCATAACGCACCACACTAGTGGTGAGTTGGGGAAGGTCTCAAAACTCGCGATCCTGAAATTTCTTTTTTTAGATCGAGATTGAGGCAACCTTGAGCGATTCTCACAAATTCCTTTTCGGGCAGAGGCACGTAACATCGGCCTCGGGCTACTTTAAACCGCTGTAAAAATGTCTCGGCCCACTCTCCTGGCAACTGTCTTAGGTTACCAAATCGGCCAAGGCTACTTCAGATTCGGCCTTGTAAAATTGCGCATGGAACAACTGTTCCATTTGCTGCCAACTCTCTACCGAATTGGCCGACAGACTGACATACCAGGAGAAAGCTACTCCTGACAATGAGCCGTGAAATAACCTCAATTTGTGGAAATCATTGACTTCCCCACACTGAATGGTAAATCACCATATGTGTTCCATGGTAGAAACCTCCCCAGACCCCGTAAATAGGGAAAAATATGGTATCTTGTAGTTTCGAGGCCCCAGATAAGCCACATCGATCCAATCATGATACTGCTTCCGATATCTTGGCCGAATTGGCCGTATGCCTAGACCGAATTGGTATTGAAGGATCTCGGTCATTTGTTCCCTTATATATCGTTGCCATTAAATGGCACAGCTATGGGCGGCGGCTGCGATCCTCTCAAAAGTGGGATATAATCGTGATTCTGCCCCTGAGAAGCCTGGATTCCTTGAGGCAACACCACTTCATGTTGTGCCATGCTTGGCCCTTGGTGCATATTTGGCCTTAATTGTGGGTCATTGCCCCAGGACTTATTCCTCCCCTGAGAACCGTAGGGATGTTGGTACCTTACGCAGGAACATTACTAGGGCCAGCCTCCTGACTGCTTGGTGCAGGGATGGGCGCGGTCCACGGTAGCGTCGTCCCGCCGTTCACACATTTGGCCATTAATTCATTTAACGAGCTTAGATGTTTGGCCATGTTTTCGTAATGTGAGTTGCTAGTTGATACGAATTTGTCTATGACATGCGCATTTTGAAGCCTAACCTGTTCGACAACATCCTGCTTGAATTCACCGAACAACTCGCGTACCGTGTTAGGGCCGAGCTCCCTCATAGGTTCTTATCGACTAGCGTCTGTCAGACCATCGAAATGACCGACTACGGTTGGAACGTGTGGCTGGTTGGTTTGCTCCAGTCCTCCTTCCTCCGCGCTCGAGACAGTTTGAGCGTTTCTTTTCGGAGGCATCTTCACTATTTACACCAAGTCTCCCACTGTGGTCGCAAAAAACTGTTTGCGCGATTTTTTTGCTCGAAGAAGAAAGAGAAACGTGTAAGGTTCAAACCTCTTGAGACAAAGTCCCAGCAATGGGTGTTTGATTAAGTGAATAAGCCTCCAAGGGGCGCAAGCACACAAATTACAGTCCTAAAAGTTATAGAAACTAAAAGATAAAAAAAATGCTCGTTTGAGTTTTCATTTGATTGTCCCTCTTCTCTCTGTCCGAGTGAGCTTTTATAGTGAAAATTGTAAATTGCTTGGGCGGTCCCAGTATCTCCCTGCAGCTGCTGGATCGTGCCTTTAACCGTTGGGCTGTGCGTCTCAACTGCTTGATCGTGGGTTGAGCTTTTATAGTGAAACTTGTAAACCGCTTGGGCAGTCCCAGTATCTCCCTGCAGCTGCCGGATCGTGCCTGTAATCGTTGAGCTGCGTGTCTCAACTGCTCGGTTGTGGAGGGAAAATCGTCCAACTGTTGCGATTGTGGAAGCAACTGCATCATGCATTTTCGTCCTAACCGCTACTTCGGTCGTCTCAACTCTTCGTCGCTCTTCGCTCTATCGTCATTCCTCCTTTCATTCTTTCCTTCGTCTTAGGGCGATTTCGTTCTAGGGTGACATTATTTCCTTTGTCAACAGAATTCTGTTCATGTGACCATTTTTCATTTTTGAAATCTCACATTCTACAAAAAAGTTCAAAAAAAAAAAGAATCATATCTTATAAGGGTGTTCAAAATTTAAGTGAATTCAATGACAAAACATGATTCAATCGGATTTGAGATATCAAATTCATCAATTTAGGCTTTTCAATCTGATCTAATTTGATCCATCTCGATTGATAAAAAGTGACTTAACTTGATATATTTTTGGAAAAAATTGACGTAATTTGATTCACCATTTGTTCTCAAATTTAGTCTTATCAAAATTTGGGAGAGCGTCCAAAGTATGGGTGGCAATTTGAGTCAGGATTTGTTTATTTGTTCTATTCGATTCGATTTAAAATGAATACATGTTTGAAAAAATGGATTCGTTTAATAAATGGGTCAATTCGATTTGATTCGTTTATTAAATGAATCGAATACGAATTTAAGCTCATTGATTCGTTTATTCGTTTATGATTTGTTTTATTATTTTATTTTACTAGTTATTGTTATTTTTCAATTAAGATTCGAGAAATTATGGTTAATTACCATAGAAAAAAAACAATATTTTCGATATTTTGTGAGATATTTTTAATAAATATATTAATTACATATTTTATATGTATATATTTATGAAGAATTAATGTAAATCAATTATGATAAATTATGATATTAAATAATATCATGACTAAACGAATATTCGTATCATGATTCGTTTAATAAACGAATCATGATATTATGGTTCATTTAATAAACGAATCTAAAACGAATTCATCACATTTTGATTCGATTCATTTAGGATTTGATATGAATTTGAAATCCAAGTAATAATATGCCAAAAAAAAAAAAAAAAAAAATTCCAAAAATCCAAATTAAAAAGAAGAAAAAACAAGTAAAGCTCCACTGGTAATTGGCCCCCAACCAACATGCCTCTTTGTCTGCGGGTTGCGCAATAAAATAGCACAACACAAAAAACAACGGCGCAAGCTTCCATAGGCCTACATTTTACAGTGCCACCTGCCCTTGGGGGCGCGTGATCAATACACACCATAAATAGCTACTAGAGTTTTGGGAAAAATTGGACTATCGCTGCTTTTTTTTTTTTTTTTTTTATGACACCTCATTATTCTCTTAATTTAAAATTAAAATTAATTTATAATTTTAATCTTAAATATTAATATAATCATGGATAAGTTATCAATTTATTATTTTTAGTTTTATTAATACTTTTTAGCAATGTTTAAAAATACGGGATAGCGCCTCGAGGCGGCCGGCCATTGAGGCGTGAGGCGTACCGCATTGAGGCGGCGAGGCGGGCGCTTCGAACCGAAAGTCGGAAAAAAAATTAAAATCATAATATCAATATAATAAAAACATCAATAATCCAAAATACATTCATTTTTCCATAATTCATAGTATATTAAAAAATTTATAATTAATGTTGATCTTTTTTTAAAAAAAAAACACAATTAATATTGATTAATGATATTAACAATTTATAAATTATATAAAGAAATAATTTAGAATTGAGATCATGACACAATTTTAAATAGTTTTCATTGCTCTTATCCTATGGAGTATAATAATTTTATAATAATAATAATAATAATAATAATAATAATAATAATAATAATAATAATAATAATAATATAATAATGATAATAATAATAATAATAATAATAATAATATAATAATAATAATAATAATAATAATAATTGCATTATTTTTTACAATACAATTCGATACATAATATTATCAAAATCCAAAAGTCCAGCAAAAGTGACAAAGTCCAGCAAAAAATCACAATTCGATACATAAAAAATTTATTATTATAACAAATATAATTAATAATTAATAACTTATTACAACTTACAACAAAAGTGGAACCATCTTATCCAAAAAAAAAAAAAACTAAAAAAATAAATAAAAGTGGAACAGCTGTACACCATTTATGCCTCTTCTTCTTCTTCTTCTTCATCTGTTTTCGTTGACTTCTTCGTTTTGCCTCTTCTTCTTCTTCATTTTTTTTTCATTTCTGCCTCTTTTTCTTCTTTCTTCATCGACTTCTGCCTTTTCTTCTTCATTTATTCTTCTTCTTTTCTGCCTGTCGCCCTTCTTCTTCTTCTTCTTCTTCTTCTTATTCTTCTTCTTTTCTGCCTCTTCTTCTTCTTCTTATGTA
This sequence comes from Zanthoxylum bungeanum, assembly GCA_019454045.1. Classification (NCBI taxonomy): domain Eukaryota; kingdom Viridiplantae; phylum Streptophyta; class Magnoliopsida; order Sapindales; family Rutaceae; genus Zanthoxylum; species Zanthoxylum bungeanum. The sequence goes on from SKCR01024847.1 coordinate 323,533, forward strand.
AAAAAAATTGGCTGAACGTGAGGCGGCTGCCTCACCCCGCCTCGCGCCGAGTCGGTACGAGGCGGGCTGAGGCGGCCGCCTCAAGCGGGTGAAAGGCGGCAAAAACGACTGGGGCGTATTAAGCGGCCGCCTCGACGCGCCGACTCCCAGAGGCGGTGATTCGACGCCTCAAGGCGGCGCCTCCAAACTTTTTTTTAAACATTGCTTTTTAGTATTCAAAAAAAAAAAATGACAATTTATTTTTATACTATGTAGCTATAATAATTTTATAATATTATTATAGATTTATTGACGATAAATGCTACTAAATTGATATAATAATACATTATTTATCATGCCAATATATTAATATTTAAGTGCAAAACTATAATAAAAATTAACGAGGAGAGTTAATGAGATATTATAAAAATATTATGGGTAAGTAATATATATTTAAAATATTAAGAAAAGTGGCAATCTCAAAAAAAAAAAAAAAAGGTTTTGAGGGAGGTTGGAGTTCACGCTTTTTTGGAACGAGTGGTGATGGTGGTGTTATTGTGTTTCGTAGGATTACTATTTCCTTAAAATAAAGTTTTGAAATTAACGTGGCCTTGCATTCAGGAACAGGCTGTCAAACGGGCAATGGGTCCCACGTTTTGGGGCTTTTTTAGCCTTTTAACGGTAATCCAAGTTCCAATGAACTAACAAATCGCCTCATTTTTCCAATTAAGCCCCTCTTAGTAGACTTGACTATTAATATATTTTATTTATTAAATGACAACATAACCCTCGGAATCTTATAGTAAAACATGCGCAGTTTAATTGGAAATTAGCAGTGAGTGATTTATAATTAATTGAAAATAATGATGGATCAATTAAAAATTAATAAAAAAATGTAAAATTAATATTTCTCATAATTGATAATAAAAAATTCAAAATTTATCTTTTAACATTTTTAAAAAATACTAAAAATTCATTTATTTAATGAAAAAGACTAAACAATCTAATAATTTTTAATCGAATCAATATTAATAGATAGTTTTAATACAAGTAGAAAAATATATTTTATTTAATAAAATATAATAAATTAAGGATATTGATATTATTATATCGGTAATAATTGGTTTAAATCGAATAATTTTTTTTTTATCATTTTAATAGAATATTTCTTCTTCTTTTTCACACAAAATTATCAATAAAAATCCAAAAACATATTGATAATAAATTAAAAAATGAAAGCCGACTATTTTGGATAATCAAAAATTAGAAATTATCATATTAATCGATCAAAATCAATCGAGTTTTGATGTCAAATTAAAGTAGTTATTTTTTAAGATAGCGATTTGCGATTAAGCTCTGATAAATCGACCTTTAAACTGCTGTTGATTTTTTTTTTTAAAGAAAAAAATGTGCATGAGAGCCTCATTATGTAGGTTTCTTTTGTCATTTTCATTTATAAAGATAAATTATATAATCAAATATTTGAAATTAGTAAATATATATTTATCTATCTCTGTTTTATTATATTTTCTGACTCTTGCACTAGTAAATGATATTCAATATATATTATCGTAACCAAGTGAGCTATTACTTTGTCAAGATATATCTACTCTATGTAATATGTATTAGGTTTAGATTCTTCATGATGACGTGAGTGAATAAATAATTCATATAACTATTGGTCTTCGGGTTTTGGTTCTATTAACCTACGAGCATTGTTCTTTTATGTTTTGGACTTTATTGTCACATCATTCAAAATAATTCTATGAGTATGCAAATCTCATTCTCATCTCGTTTGGGGTATAATTAATGATAATTCATCAAATGAAAGTTAGTTTATATAAAAACGATATGAGAGTTTTGATTCTATTCTTTTTATAATGAAATATTATGATATAATATATAAGAAAGAGAGTAAAATCTTTCTTGAACTTCAAAAAAAACTCAATATATAAACTTTAAGAAAATAACATATTCAATTTATAATTAATGGATCTTTGATGAAAATAAAATAAAATAAATGATATTTTGATTATAATTTTCCAGCAGATCTGAATTAATTGAAAATTTTTGAAACCAAACACGAAAATATCCATATCTACGATTATACAAATTAAATGAGTTGGGTTTTAAATTTTTTAGTAAGGTTTGCCATGAGAATTTGATTCTTGATAAAAATAAGATTAAAAATATATTCACATTCCCTTGCCTAAAAAAAAATCACTCTCATTTTGCCCAACTTAAACCAAATGGTTGCTCTCATCAAAAAGTGAAGGTAGTTTAAAACTAATTAAACAGGGTCAATATAGTAAAATGAAAGAATAATCCCATGTCTATTTTGGTCAAAACACGCTCAAAAACCCAAATTCAAAGTTCAAACATAATTACATAAAGAGGGAAAAGAGAACCCATGTGATGGCATAACTGCAATTAGCAGCAGAATCCTAGGACAATTCGGCTCTGTCACATGAATACAAACAAAAACAAAAAAAAAAAAAAAAACAAAAAAAAACAAAGCAATGGCAATCTTTATCTTCCATTCCTCACTCTCCTTCCCTGCTAGTTGCTACACAAAACACAGCACTCCACTTGTCTTGTCCTTCTCCACCCCTCCATTGCCATTAATGCCACCACCCATTGCACTAAATGCCTTGTCAGCTTCTCTTTCTTTTTTATCTTCTCCATAACGTGGTCCATTGTATTAATGTGAACACCCCACATTAATACGCACAGTAATATCAGTTCATAACAACTAATGCTAGCTTTGACTCCCAAGTTTTGCTACAAAGCTGAGATTTGCTTTGTTCAGTTATTTGTTGTTAACATTTTGTGGGTTCAGTTGCTTTTGAGTCTTTATTATTTATTTGTGAAACGTGTCCTGTTGGTTCTTTCACTCAACAGGAACATTTGCTTTAGGCTTCTGCTTTTGTTCATTTCTGTATGGACATTCTTCAATTTGGCCATTTGGGTAACCAAGAAATAATTAGAGACTGAAACTTCCATTGGTCTTAGTTGTATTAGCATCCAAATTCAAAGGTAGAATTTGAGGGTTTAACTCTCGTGAATCTTCTTCTTAGGGCTTCTCCGAATTCATTTGTGGAGTTCTATTTTGGTGATTCTAGATAAATATCTTTACTGGGTCTGTTTCTATTCTTGTTCAGGGTTTCTGTGGTTCTTGTGAAAATTTGGAGTCTATAAATTTGTTCAATGGGATATCTTTACATGTTTTTTCTAGTGTTTTGTTCTTGGGTTTTGTTTATTCCTGGTACCCATGAATTGCAAACCTCTCAAACTCAAGTCTTGCTTCAGTTAAGAAGGCATTTAGAGTACCCTTCACCGATAGAAATTTGGGGAAATTATGAGGGAGACCTTTGTAATCTTACTTCAACAGCACATATGAGCATTACTTGTCAGGACAATTCTGTCACTGGGCTTAAAATTATGGGAGATAAGCTTGTTAAGGTTAGTGAGTTCAATGGACATGCCATTCCCAATCAAACTCTATCTGAAAGTTTCTCTATTGATTCTTTTGTTACTACATTGACAAGGTTAACAAGTTTAAGTGTTCTTAGCTTAGTTTCTTTGGGGATATGGGGGCCACTTCCTGATAAAATTCATCGGCTATCTTCACTTGAACTTTTGGATATGAGCTCAAATTTTATGTTTGGTTCTATTCCAGCTGGGATATCGAGATTGGTTAAGCTTCAAACTTTGACAATGGATGGGAACTTCTTTAATGATAATGTTCCTGATTGGTGGGATTCATTATCAAATCTCACTATACTGAGCTTCAAGAGTAATCAATTGAAAGGCCGGTTTCCTTCCTCACTTTGCAGAATTACTACACTAACTGATATTGCCATGTCTCACAATGATCTTTCTGGTAAATTACCTGATTTGAGTGCCTTAACTAGCTTGCATGTATTGGATTTAAGAGAGAATAAGTTGGATTCTGGACTACCTCTTATGCCAAAAGAGTTGGTTACGGTCCTCCTTAGCAAGAACTTGTTCTCTGGTGAGATTCCCCAGCAATTTGGTGAATTGGGGCAGCTTCAACATCTTGATTTATCATTCAATGATCTGAGTGGAATACCCCCCTCTGCTTTGTTCTCTTTGCCAAGCATCAGTTATTTGCACTTAGCATCTAATATGCTGAGTGGGTCACTTCCGAAAGATCTTAATTGTGGTAGCAAACTTGGGTTTGTTGATATTTCTAATAACAGGTTAATAGGTGAACTTCCTCCTTGCTTAGACGGTATTTCAGATAAGAGAGTCATTAAATTTGGTGGCAATTGCTTGTCCTATGACACCCAGAATCAGCATAAAGAGGCGTTTTGTAAAGAAGCTGCAAGTAAATCATCCAGAGGAAGAGAAATAGGACTGTTAGCTGCTGTTGCATTTGGAGCAGTTCTTGTACTAGTGTTGCTGGCATTTGTGGCTCTTATTTTCTGTAGAAGATGCCGTACAAAAGGGCGACAAGAACGAAGTACGTGGCCAAAGATTGTTCAGGATAATGCTCCCACTGGGGTTTCCTCTGAGGTCCTTGCAAATGCCAGTAAGTTGTAAATTGGTCAGATTATTTTATTAACTCAGTCTAAAGATCTGACAACATCAATTTGATCAATTTCATACTAGGTATTGATAGAAGCTATGCATGGGAGTGTAGATAATAGATTGTGGAGCTTATGATACCTTTTAGTACTTATGGTTTTTTCTTTTACACTGTTTAGGGTTTATTTCTCAAACAGTGAAGCTTGGGGCCCAAGGTACCCCAACATACAGATCGTTTTTCTTGGAAGAGTTAAAGGAAGCCACAAACAACTTTGATTCATTATCATTTATGGGTGAAGGCTCTAAAGGAAAGGTAATTGCTTGTAACTATCATAAAATTAAATGATATTATATTTTTCCTGTCAGAACCTGGGAGATTAGATTGATCAACCATTACAAAGATAATTCTCATATTAAAGCTAGTTTTCAATCCTGACTTGCGATTACAAGTAGCGTGAAATGCAGTAGGAAGAGAGGGCCGTTTAGTCTGCCACACTTATATGACAAAATTCTTCCTTCACCTTTATTAACCAACTACAAATGTCAAGTATATATGTTGTTCCTCTTTCTGAGAATTCATTATTCCCCTTTGCAGCTTTACAAAGGAAGATTGGAAAATGGGACCTGTGTTGCCATCCGAGCTTGGACATTTCGGAAGAAATATTCAATTCAAAACATTAGAGTTCGGGTGGATTTTTTTTCAAAGCTTCACCATGCACACTTAGTAAGCCTTTTGGGTCACTGCATTGAGGGTGGAGGTCAAGATGATTTTAATGCCAACAAACTCTTCCTCGTATATGAATATGTGCCTAATGGGAACTATCGTACACATCTATCAGGTATAAAGCAATAGAGATGACTATAACTTTGAGAGTTCTTTTGGAGGCCTCAGATATGTCTTTTACACTGTTTCTAGAATCCATATATATAAAGACTCCGTTGAGAGATGAAAAAAAGTTGAAAATTAGAAATACAATCCGTAATTTAGAGGATCTAGTTAATGATGCTGTAAGATGGCTTCATATATTTCAAAAAGTGTAATGATAAAAAACTAGAAAAATGAAATGCACAAAACTGAATATATGAAACAGTTGCTTTGATCTTCTTTCTGAGTAGATTTTATCCTGGGGTTAGGGACTTATGATGTCAGGCTTGATTAAAACACTTGTAAGGGTATTTGTCTGTGCATTATAATGATCCTATGACATTTAACTCTGCACTTTTCACTCTAACTCTATGGAAACGGTTTGTAGAAAATTGTCCGGAGAAGGTTCTTAAGTGGTCAGATAGATTGACAATTCTCATTGGTGTTGCCAAAGCTGTACATTTTCTACACACGGGGGTAATTCCTGGTTCTTTTAACAATGGATTAAGAACAAATAATATATTGCTTGATGAGCATCGGATTGCAAAGCTGAGTGACTATGGAATGTCAATTATTATGGAGGAAAATGAAAAGCTTGAGGTATACTTTCTAGTCATGCATATCTGCTTATTGACCTAGCAATGATATCATTGTTTCTGATTGTTGTTCTGACATTCATCTGTAGGCAAAAGGAGAAGGTCCAAAAGCAGGGTATGGATTCTTATTAATCTGTTGCACCTTATAGAGAATGGGGTAATAGTTATTGACATGTAGTTAACTGTATTGTATTGTATCCTTTATGGCAGCCAAAGGACCAAACTAGAGGATGATGTTTACAACTTTGGGTTTATATTGCTTGAATCACTTGTTGGGCCTATCGTAACGGGAAAAGGAGAGGCATTTCTGCTAAATGAAATGGTATGCTAAAGCCTCCATTTAGCTGTTTTGTTATATCATGGAGTATTAAAGAAAAGGCTTATTCTCTATTGTTGTTTCTTGGTATAGCATATATTTAGGGTGTTCATATCATATACCAAATGTCTCAAATTTATGACGGCTTAGATCATATATTGAAACTCCATAAGAATATGGAACTGGGGAATCTGACAGACTGACAGTGGTTATTTTGCTTGAGATGATTCATTTTTGAGATTTTGGTTCACATATTCACAGGCATCCTTCGGCAGCCAGGATGGTCGAAGACGAATTGTAGATCCAGTTGTGTTAACCACTTGCTCCCAGGAGTCACTATCTATTGTGGTATCTATCACAAACAAATGCATATGTCCTGAGCCATCATCCCGTCCCTCATTTGAGGATGTCCTTTGGAACTTACAGTATGCTGCTCAAGTCCAGGCCGCGACTGATGCTGATCAGAAATCAGATTCTACTTCATAGTCATAGGATATATTATGGTATTGAGATACTGTGATCTGGACTGCACAGCCTTGTGTAAGTTTCAAAATAGGCATATAATTCATCAGCATTTCCTTGTTTTATGTGTAGTTGTAAATGCCAGCTTCGATCTTTGATTTGCATGACCTTGTATATGGCTAATAGGCTTTTTTTTTTAGTAAAATAGAGTTGTTATTGATGCATAGTTGAAATTGAATGTTCTATTTCCACAATCTGCGACGCGGTTGTTTCCAATGAAGTATACTATCACGGATGGAACTGTTATAAGAGTGATGTAGATGCATTGACTGGTTATTGATTCAAGTCCTTTATCTGCATCATGAGATGAATCATGAAACCCACCAAGAGCTGAGCCAGAGCAGGTTCTTGTTAGTTGTTACTCTTTCAAGTTAAGTGTTTCTTGTGTTTGTGCTGCTGGTTATGAAATCATTATTCTTTTGTTTACTTGATATTGCTGTTGTTCAGAATTAGTAGGTAGTTAGTTAGCCCTCTTGATTCTGAAGCTTTAAAATTAAGGCAAAGGGGAAGGGATTGCAGACAAATCTGACCAAAGAAAAATGGGCTATTATCATTTTAATGTTTGAGAAATTGGGAAATAACAAATGTAAGTATCAGAGTATAATATTTCATTATTATATTTTTATAAACTTTATATTTTGCTACAATAATTAAATGTTATATGCCTATATTTCTTATATAAACAGTATACTGTCAATACTTGTAGTAAAATGTAAGAATATATAATGATATAATAATAAAATATTATATTTCAATATTTTTTTTTTTATGTACATTTGTTATTTTTCAATTTTAGGAAGTAGTGAAATGATAATAACTTAAGAAAAATGTTATTAAATAAGTACTAAATTATTAATAAATCTTTTCGTAGATTATATTATAATATATAATTTTAAATTCACCAACAAGAATGAATAATCATATTTGATTTGGTCATTTGGACAAGAACATTTCAACCTTCCCTGTCTCTTCTGTCAACCATTTTCCTTTCCTTTTTCTTTAAATGTTTTGTTTTATTTGCTTTGAGTTTAAGATCATATTTTAATTTAGTATAGTTTATAAAAACATGATTTTTATGGCTGATCTAGCTTAGGATGTTAGATTTGGATTCCTAATCAACTTTGTTTAATAATATTTGTGATTAGCTTTTTAAATTTAATTTCAGCTTTGAGCTAATAATGGGCTATTTTTGGGACAAATTTCGGCCCATGATAAGAAAAGCCCAAGAGATTGAGGCTCTGCTGCTGGTAGCGTGGGCTCCACTTAGAGCAACAGCTCAATGTCGGCGAATACCGCCAACTAGAACCTGAAAACGACGCGCGAACGTCTCTCAAGGGGTAAACCCCACGCGCATTAAAGGAATCTACTCAAAAGAAAAACTTCAATTGCGATAGGAGGTGGTGGGATTCCATATAAAATAATATGAAATTTGGGATGAGAAATTATTTAAAATTAAAATATTAAAATAAATTTCTGCCATAATTTAATATAATTTTTTATTTTGATTCAAAAAAATTAATCAAAATATAAGATTATTTTTTATCTTGAATTATAATGAATAGAATGGGTTCGATTTCTATCTTTCCAATGGTTCTAATATTAATAACACATAATGAAATATCAATTTTTACTATTAAAATAACATGATTTGATGAATAATTATGAAAAAAATTAAATGTGCGGAATTAAAATCATGAATTGTGTAATATAAAATTTAAATTACCGAGCGTGATGTACAAACTCATAACTAGAGCGTGTGTAATTAGATCATCTACTCACCCTTTGTTTTTCTTAATAGACATGCTCGGTTCTGATTCTCTCAGTCACTCACAGTCTCTCTCTTTAAGTCTGAACCTCAAAACAAAGCTCAGATATTTCAATCTTCCAAAACAACACAGTTTCTTCCCTTGCATTTCTCCAATTTTGCAGGTGCATGTCATATCTTTTAACATTTCAGATACTGTTGTTTCTCCATTTTATTTTTCAAGTGAAGAATTTGATGAGTTAATTTTTATTTTTTATGAATGTACTTTCGTTTGTTAATTTTATTGCTGACATTGGTTTTTTCTACTTTGAGCTCAAAAAAAATTGACGGCTTTGATTTTGTCAAGTTTCATCTCCTCTGGATCTGATGGTAATAATGAATAGTAAAGAAAAAGAATTATAATAGAAATTATTTCGTTTTTAATTTACTCAGGTTCACAAGCTTAATGTTTGCTGCTTAGTACACGTTATACTTTTCATTAAATTAGCTGAAGGTACTTTGATTTCTCTTCTTGCTTGCTTTATTTTTATTTTTAATTATTTTACATTTTCGGCCTTTTTTTTTTAATTGAATATCTCTTTTGTTCTTTGTTTGGTATTACTTTTAAGCTTGTTCATACATTTATTGCTTTTTCTTCTTATTAGGTGTACTTAATGTGGATCATTTAATGAGTACAAAATGTTGCCTTAATTTTGCTTAATATTATGGTTTTGGTAAAAGAATGGAAAGTTCAATTCAGCTAAGGAAACTAGTTTTATTAAATTCAAACGTCAGTTGGGTGCCGTTTTCAAGTCCTAAATAATGAACATTTTAACATTTGCAGTTCTGGATTATAATTATTTTCATCTTGAATTTCTGCCTTTTCTTTTTATATAATGCTTTTGATTACAGTTTTATGCATATATTACATTCTACTGCTAAGTTTCTCTACTGAATTGCATGATTCTGCCTTTTATGTGTGGATTGTAGGAATTTGAGCCCCTAAGAGTGAAACAGTTTAAAGCCATTGTCGTGGTGTTCATACTTGGTGGAATAGCTTTGTGTTTGATCAGCAATGGTTCTAGGTCTAAGTGCGAAGAACAGGAAAGAAGCCTCGATTCATGTTGATTATCAAATCCACATACTGGATATTAAGCCATGGCCACCATCGCAATCACTTAGATCTCTCCGGTCTGTCATGATTCAGTGGCAAAATGGTGATCGAAATTCTGGGTCTACTAAAACGGTTGTCCCATCTTTGGGGTCTGTTATTGATGAGGGAAAAATTGAGTTCAATGAATCTTTTAGGCTCCCTATAACTCTGTTAAGAGATATGAATGTTAAGAAAAAGGATGCTGATACATTCCAGAAGAGCATTTTGGAGTTCAACTTGTATGAGCCTCGAAGGGACAAGGCCCAGTTGTTGGCGACTGCTACCATAGACTTGGCAGATTATGGCATTGTTAAAGAGACCTTAAGTGTTAATGCTCCTATGAACAGCAAGAGGAGCTTTAGGAACACAGCTCAACCAGTGCTGTTCATTACAATCCAGCTCATTGAAAAGGCCGTGAGTCGTATGAGCTCCTCCTTGAAGGATGGCTTATCAAAAGAGGCTTCGTTGGATAAGAACATTGGTGAATCTGTTTCAGCGCTGATGAATGAAGAGTACACTGAGGAAGCTGAGATTGCTTCTATCACTGATGATGACGTCTCCTCACGTTCTTCTCTGACTCTTTCTTCTTCTACTGTTGAGACTACTAGTGGTTTTCCTAGAAATGATGAGGTCCTTATACTTCCCTTCCATTTTTTAATTGTTAACGTTTCATCCTCTGACTGAACTAATTTGATAGCTATTTATCTGTTTACTCTACTTCTGCTCCTGTTCTGTTCAAATGTTTTATCCCCACAGTTGGAGAAAACATATTATCTTCAACCTGATGTCCACAACCTATAACTCTATAAGAGAGGAGTCTTATTTGGAAATTTATTCAATGAACTGCATATAATTTGCTAGATGAATATGGCATCAAGTTCAGATGAACAAGAGTCTTTTGCTATTATTTTATGTGCAAATTTAAATTTTCATATTTGTTTTCCTTGTTGGCACCCATACATATATGAACTTCTTTCTGTACTTCGACATTGGTATGCCCTAATGTTCGGCCTAATATTAACCTGGATTGATAAATTTTACTGGAAGCTTAACGATTGGCACTAAATTGCAGATTGGATCAGTCACATTTTCAGATAGTGCAGAAGGTTTTAAAAAGGAACATGCCCTAGCATCAAAATTGCACCCAGAAAAATCAAATATGAAGCCACAGATATCACCTCATCAAAATCTGAAAGGGAGTTCATCTCACTCGTCATCAATAGATTTAT